>JACGWO010000004.1:16614976-17214976 GCA_034509735.1 Sesamum alatum
GGTTTCACGGTCACTGGAGAAGAACAGAAGGTCTGTCGTCTCCAGAAGTCCATCTATGGCCTCAAACAAGCATCCCGAAGTTGGAACATTCGATTTGATGAAGTAATACGGGGATATGACTTCATCAAAAACGAATCCGACCCTTGTGTATACAAGAAGGTCAGTGGGAGCTCTATAGTGTTCCTAGTGCTTTACGTGGATGACATTCTGCTCATTGGTAATGACGTCAGAATGTTAGGAACACGAAAACGCATGGCTGTCAACCAAGTTTTCATGAAGGACTTGGGTGAAGCCTCCCTACATCCTAGAATAACATCCAGATTGTCAGAAGGAAAGGACAGAGTCTAAAAGGATGTTAGGGCTCACCCAACTCGTATATGGAGAAAGTCCTAAGAGATATCGAATGGACAACTCCAAAACGAGGATTCCTTCCAATGAGGCATGGGATCAAGTTATATCCAAGAAGCAGTCCCAAGACTGATGAGGAACTTGAAAAGATGAAAGTCATCCCCTATGCTTCTGCCGTAGGTAGCATCCAATATGCGGTCCATTGCACCAGGCCTGACATTGCACACGCTTTGAGCGTGACAAGCAGATATCAGTCCTGTGCAGGAAAGACACAATTGGAATTGCCGTTAAGGGCATCCTTAAGTACTTAGGAGAAACTAAGGAAATGTTCTTGGTCTATGGAAATGGAGAACTAATTCTGGAAGGCTTTAGCGACGCTAGCTTCCAGTCTGATGACGATGATGCCAAGTCTCAATCGGGGTATGTATTCAAACTCAACTTCGGAGTAGTGGCTTGGAAAAGTTCCAAGCAAGCAACCACTGCTGACTCCACCACTGAGGCTGAATACATAGCAGCTTCAGAAGCTGCTAAGGAAGCGGTTTGGATGAGAAACTACATCCAAGAGTTGGGTGTGGTGCCTAGCATCGCCGAGCCTGTTGTCATCTTCTGTGATAACAACGGTGCAATAGCGCAAGAAAGGAACCGAGATCTCATCACCGTTCCAAACACATTCTTAGACGCTACCATCTTCTTAGAGAAATGGTAGGAAGAGGTGACGTTGTCGGATGGACCGAGTCAACTCAGCAGACAACACAGCAGACCCGCTGACAAAGCCTATGTCGCAGAGTGCTCATACGCAACATCTTGAGAAGATGGGGATTAGGCAATATGGGTGATTTGGCTTTAAAGGTCAAGTGGGAGATTGTTAGAATAGGTGACCATGTAAGCCAATTTTGGCGGGTATATGTAACTATGTCTATACAATCATAGGTGTTTGATAATCATTAATGAATAAAGAAGTGAATTTTCATTTGGCATCACTTTGTTTGTGTTCACTTATATTTGTTTTCCATATCTGTTCACTACGCAAACAAAGCCCACGGACTGAGAATCAATTTCGGGGACTGGGACTACGCTTGGAGGTAGGTCCATGGAATCAGTCTTCCCGAATCAGTCCGGAAATCTCCAAGTCAAGGAATCCCAAAAATGGGTACCGGGATTCCATTTGAGACTTGCACTAAGCACCTGCTGTCGTGTTTCATCGACGGGTGACGAGGGTCGTCTAAGCAGTGTTAGTGGGTTTAGCATGCTAGGACGCAGCTGACTGAGGTGACTCGTGGGAACCGTCTTACGGAGGACCTTGAGTATGGTCTGCTAGGTATGAACGTATATTCCCGGTTCCAACGGTACAGGTCAAGTCCTTTGACTTGAGGAATTGCTGAGTTTACCTGTACATCAGGGCTGTATCTTAGATATGTGAGAGATTGCCAGAAATTCTCTTTGGTAAGTCATAAGCCATGTCTAGTACAGTTCTGGTGTGCAAAGTGACAGTAGTTTCCAAGAAAGGATCTGTCTCCTGTCAATAGGTTTGGCAGTTGGGTCTCATGTATACTCTAGGTCTTGTCCCTAAAACTGTGGCCACAGTGACTGAACAGAAGGAAGGATTCCTTGCGGCGTTTAGTGAGGACAGACCGACACTTAGGTCCAAATGGGTACCTGCATTATCTGTGCCCTAGACTCTAAGTGATGAGATCAAAGACAGAAGGACAAGTGTACTGTTAGAGCCTAAATGTTCATCCTGAATATTTCACCTAGTCTCTAGTGCATGGACCGTTGCTAGATGGCCACCCATGGTAACGGAAGGATTCTAGGAATCCGACCAAGTCTAGATGAAAGGTGAACCTAAAGAGTCACACACTATCCACACACATTTAGATATTTAATTAGGAATTAAATATTGGAGTGAAGGAATGATTAAATTGGATTTAATCGGGTCCTTTATTTTTCTTGGAGAAATAATTCCTTCTATTAGATATAAGGAATTAAATTGATAAATTAGATTTATCAATAGGGATTTATTTAATGGGCTTAAATAATATTTATATTTATTTTAGCCTCTTGGAAATATTTAAATAGGTTTTAAATATTCCATTAAATTAAATTAAATCAACGTGAGATGAATGGGAGAGATGGATGGCTAGGATTGTTTTGACTAGGTCAAAACACTACTTTGACTAGGACTTTGACTAGGTCAAAATCCTAGTCAAAATAGAGTTCTTGAAAGAGGAGTTTAAAGAGGATTAGACTCTCTTCTATATAAACCCCTAGCATCCTACAAGTTGAAGGATGATGAAATTCCAACACACACAACACACACACACAACTCGGCTCTCTCTCCCTCTATCTCGTCCGCCCTCTCTCTCTCACACACTCCAAGAAAATTATTTTTCTTTGTTCTCTTGTTCTTGGAACATTAGAACTTGATGAATCAATACCGTTAATTCATAACGTGTTGTTGATTCATCCACTCCAAAATATAAACTTGTTCATTGCTAGCACGACGTGCAAGATACGTGGGTGGATCGTGTGTCACGATTTGGAGGGTCTCAAGAACGAGATCTTGGTGCAAAACGGGGAACAACGCGTGTAGCCGTTGAAGACGAAAACGACAACGGGTAGGTCTCGTTTTATGATTTTCGTCCCTTTTAATTTTCCACCCTATGGCCTCCATGATTCTTTTATGTTTTATTATTCATGAGATACACCGAACACCCGGGAATTTCAAAGGCACACCCTTTGAAACGTGTTCTTTAATTTAAAGCATGTTTAAATTCCGCATTTATTTTTTAATTATACTGCGCTTCCGCATTCGCGCTTTTCCCGGAACGATCCACAATTCCTTTCAATTCGGACTTAATGGTAAATGTCGTAGCTTGGAAAGGTCCAAGCAGGATACCACGGAGTTTCATAATGAAAGTCGAATATATAGCGACTTTGAAAGTTATTTTGGAAAGTGGTTTGGATGGAAAACGACTTCCATTGGATGGATGTGGTGCCTAGCACGACTGAGCCAGTAATTACCTTGGAGGTTGACAACTAGGGAATGGAAAAAGCTTTTGGGCCTGAGATCTCATCACAAGATCCATGAAAAATTCTTAGATAGTCACCATCTATAAGTAACGATGGTAGGAACAGGTAGCATATAGTTTGATGGTATTACCTCGACAGAAAAATAAACTAGACCTGCGAGATTGAACTGGTATCGCAGATTAGTCATTCTCAAAAGGTTCAGAGTTACATGGGTAATTGGCTTTGAGGTCAAGTGGAAGATTGTTAGAGTATGTGACAAGATAGCAAATTGGATTGGCAGTTTTGAGAACTATTTGTCAATCTTTATTAATGCAATATTCTCCCGATAACTAGAGTAAGTATTCATCACTCATTAGTGTTTGTTGTGCTTACTACTAACATTGAAGGGTGTTTCAACATCACAACAAACGCCCATAGACCAATTTGATAACCCATGAAGTTGGGTTGGGCATTATATGGTGGCTACAAAACCAACTTCTGAGGGTTGGTCTAAAATGTTCCAAGTCGAGGGCCCTCAAGATTGAGAATCGAATGACCTATTGAGACTTTCAGTAAGTATTGCATTCACTGGGTAAGTGTTAAGTTTCATTGGCGACAGACGGAGGTCGTCCTGCAATTTTAGTAGGTTATTTGGCAAGGTAGTCAACTGACTGAATTGACTCACGAGAATCGTCATATGAAAGCCTTGGAGACTTGGTCGGTATGACTGGAATACCCGATTCAGATAGTACGGGATTAGTCCTCGGACTTTAGGAATCATGGAAGTTGCATGCATACGAAGACTGTATCTTGGATCTAGTGAGAGGTGACTATATCTTTCATGGTCATTATAAGCCTTGTCTAATACAGTTGGAGTATGTCTCGAGGATGCTGGATTTCAAGAAAAGATCTGTGCCTTGTCAGTATATGGCAATGATGTCTCATGTTGGCTCTGAGAGGGTCTAGACTCTCAAAGTCTATAGCCATAGCAATTGATTGAGAGGAAAGAATTTCCTACGTCGATCAATAAACTAAACGTGTCTCGAGTATGGAGCATAGTTGCCTAGTGAATGATGGGAATAGACGCCCAATTCCTGACCCTAGACTAAGGACAGGAGACGGTTGACAATAGGAACGTACCCATATTGGACCTCGGAGCCTAAATGTTCACACCACTAGTCTCTAGTGCAATTAGCCATTGCTAGACGGCCACCCATGATAACGGGCTATATTCGGTTACTGGTTAATGGGAGATAATTGTGTTGGACACAAGCCTAAGTCTAGTTGAGGGTGAACCTAAAGAGTCAAATACAAATCATTGGGAAGTTATGGAATTAATTTGGAATTAATTCCAGAACAACGAATCAGTTTAATTAGATTAAATTAATTCTTGGAGAGCATAAATGATTGGATCATTTATACGGAATAATCTATTGGATGTAGATCCAAAGTTTAGTTAATTAGATTAATTGAATTTTAGATTTGGCCTTTTAAATTAATTGGATTAATGTAATAGAGGCTTGGGCTAGTTAATTAGTGGATTGGATTCACTAATTAATTAGAATATATAGGCTTGTCTAATTAATGAGTTGGATTCATTAATTAGTAGAGTTGGGGTAGAAATAATTAATTGAATTAAGTATATTTTGGGCTTAATTAACAATGTGGATTGGATTCATTAATTAATTAAGTACATTTGAGCTTGTGAATATTTAATTGAATTGAATATTCACTTTAGGCTGGATATTTTGAAGGACAAGCGGATCCGCCCGGGAGCACGAGCGGAAGCGAGGAAGCGATGAAATGGTGCGTAAATTAAATCATTCTAATTTAAAATACGAATCCCAAGGGGTGTACCCTTGGGTGCTCAACCGGGCGTTCGATGTAGGATATGTAAATATTAGAAATATATATTTAAACACATAGGGCATAGATGTATACTAAATCAATCAAAGCGTAATAAACCGTTACCTTTGATTATTTAGCGTATGCTCCCGGCTACTTACGTCGTTCCTTCTCCGGAATGCTCACGAAATCCAAACGTATGGACCTTCAAAGGTGATCCACACCACACCGGAAGAAACACACGTTCTTCTTGCTAGAAAAGAATGGGTTTAAGAAGGAATCGGTTTAAGAGAAGAACACTATGGATTAGCGCTCTCTTAAATTTACTTTGTTCTTCTTCTTGATTCAAACTCAAGTGAAGAACACAAGTGTAAGACAGGAGAGAAGCCGAGAGTTTGAGAGAGAGGAGAGGATTTTTGTCTTCTCTTTTTCCTAGAAAAAGATGAATAATGAATCATTTATGCTTGGTGTTGTATATTCTAATATATATACATAATTAATGTGATTATTGGAATGTGTCTAGGTTCATCCAAGGATGTCTAAATTCATTCCAATCAATCACCATCAATTCTTCATTCAAGCCTACCAAAATTTATGGTATGATCAAATCATACCAAAAGGGAAGAGCTTGATTGGAGTTGATTTGTCTCTTTCCAAAAGAGATAAGTCAACTTACCACCTAGCATGAAACATGGCTGATTTTGCTTCCTCCAAGGGAGCATGTCGGCCATGTTTAATTAAGGAAAGAAGTCCAACTTTTTCCTATTCGAAAATGGGAATTATTTCTCCTCTCGGGTATAATTTAACGGACCGGATTTTATCGTAATCCAATTACGACAAATCCAACATTAAATCCAGTTTAATGTCCATTTAAATTATTCTCGTTGATCTTTTAATCCAATTAAAAGATCAAACGTCTCAACGTCTCAACTTTCCATATTTAATCGAAAATCCAATTTACCGATTAAATGAAAGCCCGATACAATATCGGCCTGTCCATCCAATGGACTTTCCCTTATGTAATCCAATCACTTATTATCCTTCGAGATTGACTCCAAGTCGATCTCTCAACTGAAAGGAATTGTGGATCGTCCCGGGAAAAGCGCGAATGCGGAAGCGCGGTATAATTAAAAAATAAATGCGGAATTTAAACATGCTTTAAATTAAAGAACACGTTTCAAAGGGTGTGCCTTTGAAATTCCCTGGTGTTCGGTGTATCTCATGAATAAATCACATATAACATATCATGGAGGCCATAGGGTGGAAAATTAAAAGGGACGAAAATCATAAACGAGACCTACCCGTTGTCGTTTTCGTCTTCAACGGCTACACGCGTTGTTCCCCGTTTTGCACCAAGATCTCGTTCTTGAGACCCTCCAAATCGTGACACACGATCCACCCACGTATCTTGCACGTCGTGCTAGCAACGAACAAGTTTATATTTTGGAGTGGATGAATCAACAACACGTTATGAATTAACGGTATTTGATTCATCAAGTTCTAATGTTCCAAGAACAAGAGAACAAAGAAAAATAATTTTCTTGGAGTGTGTGAGAGAGAGAGGGCGGACGAGATAGAGGGAGAGAGAGCCGAGTTGTGTGTGTGTGTTGTGTGTGTTGGAGTTTCATCATCCTTCAACTTGTAGGATGCTAGGGGTTTATATAGAAGAGGAGTTTAATCCTCTTTAAACTCCTCTTTTAAGAAACTCTAATTTGACTAGGATTTTGACCTAGTCAAAGTCCTAGTCAAAGTAGTGTTTTGACCTAGTCAAAACAATCCTAGCCATCCATCTCTCCCATTGATCTCAACCGTTGATTTAATTTAATTTAATGGAATATTTAAAACCTATTTAAATATTTCCAAGAGGCTAAAAATAAATATAAATATTATTTAAGCCCATTAAATAAATCCCTTTGATAAATCTAATTTATCAATTTAATTCCTTATATCTAATAGAAGGAATTATTTCTCCAAGAAAAAATAATGGACCCGATTAAATCCAATTTAATCATTCCTTCACTCCAATATTTAATTCCTAATTAAATATCTAAATGTGTGTGGATAGTGTGTGACTTTTTAGGTTCACCTTTCAGCTAGACTTGGTCGGATTCCTAGAATCCTTCCGTTACCATGGGTGGCCATCTAGCAACGGTCCATGGCACTAGAGACTAGGTGAAATATTCAGGGATGAACATTTAGGCTCTAACAGTACACTTGTCCTTCTGTCTTTGGTCTCATCACTTAGAGTCTAGGGCACGGAAAATGCAGGTACCCATTTTGGACCTAAGTGTTGGTCTGTCCTCACTAAACGCCGCAAGGGAATCCTTCCCTTCTGTTCAGTCACTGTGGCCACAGTTTTAGGGACAAGACCTAGAGTATATATGAGACTCAACTGCCAAAACCTATTGACAGGAGACAGATCCTTTCTTGGAAACTACTGTCACTTTGCACACCAGAACTGCACTAGACATGGCTTATGACTACCAAAGAGAATTCTGGCAATCTCTCACCATACCTAAGATACAGCCCTGATGTACAGGTAAACTCAGCAATTCCTCAAGTCAAAGGACTTGACCTGTACCGTTGGAACCGGGAATACACGTCATACCTTGCTGACCATACTCAAGGCCCTCCGTAGACGGTTCCCGCGAGTCACCTCAGTCAGCTGCGTCCTAGCATGCTAACCCACTAACACTGCTTAGACGACCCTCGTCACCCGTCGATGAAACACGACAGCAGGTGCTTAGTGCAAGTCTCAAATGGAATCCCGGTACCCATTTTCGGGATTCCTTGACTTGGAGATTTCCGGACTGATTCGGGAAGACTGATTCCATGGACCTACCTCCAAGCGTAGTCCCAGTCCCCGAAATTGATTCTCAGTCCGTGGGCTTTGTTTGCGTAGTGAACAGATATAGAAAACAGATATAAGTGAACACAAACAAAGTAATGCCAAATGAAATTCACTTCTTTATTCATTAATGATCTATCAAACACCTATAATTGTCTAGACATAGGTTACATATACCCGCCAAAGTTGGCTTACATGGTCACCTATTCTAACATCAACCTCCTCGGTAATTTGTGTGTAACCCTTTAGGTTACCTCAGCTAGACTTGGGCCCGTGTCCCACAAGGGCCCGTTACCATGGGTGGCCGTCTAGCAACGGTCCATGGCACTATAGACTAGGTGAATTGGCGTGAACATTTAGGCGCCGATTCCGTATGGGTACGATCCTTCCGTCTACCGTCTCCCGACCTTAGTCTAGGGTATGGAATTGGGCGTCGGTTCCCATCCTTGACTAGGCATCTATGCTTAATACTCGAGACCACGTATGCTTCATTGCGTCGACACAGGAAACCATTCCCTGTTCGACCAACCACTGTGGCCACAGCTTCAAACAGCATGAACGTGTCTCCGAGTGCATAGGAGATACCTCTGTCACATACTGACAGGGGACGGATCCTCTTCTTGGAATCCACCGTCCTCGCTACAAATTCCGACTGCACTGGACAAGGCTTATGATAATCATCTTACAGAATGATTACCTCTCGCCAGATCCAAGATACAGCCGTCCTGTGCACGCGACTGCCATGATTCCTCAAGTCTGAGGATTACTCCCGTACTATCGGAACCGGGGAAAACCAATCATACCGACCAAGCCTCCAAGGCTTCCATATGATGATCCCCGCGAGTCAGTCCAGTCGGCTCGACCCCAGTCGACCAACCCATCAAGATCGTGTAGGCGTCCACGCCTGTCGCCGATGAAACACGACACTCATCCATTGAACACGACTCTTGACGCAAGTCTCAATAGGACTCTCGATGCCCTGTCTCGAGGTCCTCGACTTGGAACGTTTCAGACCCAACTCTTAATCAGTTGGTTTCATGACCACCATCCAATGCGTGGCCCAACTGCACGAGTTGTTATCCATGGTCTGTGGGCTTTGTTGCGATAGAAGTTAAACAACATTTTAACAAATGTAAGATGAGCACAACAAAGAAGGTACCATTGGTGACGAACACTCATCTTATTCATCACATAATAATATTACATCTACATCAAGTTGTCGAATAGGTTACAAATTGCCAAACCTATTGGCTTTCTGGTCACCTATTCCAACATATTTTATTTCATTAAATGAAATGATAAGTTTATCAAATTTAGTAATTGGGCTCTAATTAATTTGTTCAAAAAAATAAATGAGTCCAGTCCAAATGCTCTAGCCTAGCCCATGTTTGACTTTTACTAAATCAAAGGTTGAATTCCTTGTAGAGAAAGAGTTAAAAATCATCTACATACAAAATATGTAGGATTGTCCACATACAATGTATGTAGGAGTTAGAGAGGTTCTAGAAGGTATGATGGATATGTGGAAGTCATGGCTTGAGAAGACAAAAGTCTTCCTTCAACTTTTCCCAACATTATTCCAACTCTAACATTCGGCTCTCTCTCTCTCTCTCTCTCTCTCTCCCCCTAGCCGACTTTCTCCTCTCTTCGATAAGCCTTGTATTCTTCTTGATTTAGAACTAAGTGAAGAACAAAGAAAGATCGAAATACACTAATCAATATTGTGGTTTTGATTTTCTCTTCCACAGATTTGTTGCTTGCTAGCAAGTGAAGAATCTCATGATTCCGAAGTGGTGTGAATGCCTTTGGAGGATTTCTAAGTTGCAGCCTCGTGTGGACAAATGTTGTTCAAGGGGTGTTTGAAGGAAAGCGGATCGGCCCGGGAACGCGGCGGAAGCACGGTGGAGATAAAAATGTGCGGAATAAAATAATTTAAATCACGTTCAAGGGGTGTTCCCTTGAAAGTTCCCGGGCTATCGGTGTATAAACGCAGAATATAAACATATACAAAATAAATAAGCGTTCGTGGCTATAGAATAAGGAAGAAACCGAGAGCACAAATATAAATCGGAATACCTTTCTCGATTTTGTATTTTGATCGGCTACACGCATTGATTCCCCCGACGTTCGTCTACGCAAGGTCCCAACGTAGAGACCCTCTAACGTAGTCCACACCACACCGGGAGAGATCTCATTTTTCTTGCTAGAAAAAAAAAAACGGATTTAGAGGATGAAATCAAAGAAGAGATTACACTATCCAATTAGTGTTCCTTCTTGATCTTACTTTGTCCTTCAGTTGATCATAGATCAATGAAGCAACAAAGAGAATTTTGAGAGTAGAAAAAGTGAGAGAGAGTGTATGGAGAGTTTTTTTTATCTTTTTCCTAGAAAAAGATGAATAATGAAATTCATCATCAATAGGTGTTAGTATATCATATATATACATATTTAATGTGATTATTGGAATGTGTCTAGGTTCATCCAAGGATGTCTAGATACATCCCAATCAATCACCAATAATCCTTCAATCAAGTCTACCAACTTTTAAGGTATGATCAAATCATACCAAAAGGGAAGGGCTTGATTGGAGTTGATTTGTCTCTTACCAAAAGAGACAAGTCAACTAACACCTAGCATCCAACATGGCGGATTTTTGCTCCTTCCAAGGTCGCAATTTTCGGCCATGCTTATTTAAGGAAGAAGTCAAACTTCTTCCTATTCCATAAATGGAATTAACACACCTCTCGTGTCAAAATTTTAACGGACCGAGTTCTACCATAATCCAATTACGACGAACCCAAAAATTAAATCCAGTTTAATTTAATGTCCACTTAAATAATTCCCGTTAATCTTTTAATCGAATTAAAAGATCCAACATCTCAACTTTCCATATTAATCAATAAATCCTATTTACCGATTAAACGAGGGCCCGATACAATATCGACCCGTCTACCCAATGAACAATCCCTTAAGTAATCCAATTACTTATCATCCTCTGAAATTGACTCCAAGTCAATTCCTTCACCTCCTCGGTGATTTGTGTGTGACCCTTTAGGTTCACCCTCAGCTAGACTTGGGCTCGTGTCCAACAGGAGCCCGTCACCATGGGTGGCCGTCTAGGAACGGTCCATGGCACTAGAGACTAGGTGAATGTTGGCGTGAACATTTAGGCACCGATTCTGTACGGGTACGGTCCTATTGTTGACCGTATCCCGGCCTGAGTCGAGGGTATGGAATTGGGCATCGGTTCCCATCCTTGACTAGGCAACTATGCTTCATACCCGAGATGCGTTTACTCTATCGATCGACGTAGGAAACCCTTTCCTACTCAATCAATTGCTATGGCCATAGATTTTAAGAGTCTAAACTGAAAGATTGTGGATCGTCCCGGGAAATAGCGCGAATGCAGAAGCGCGCCTGGCGGCGTCGCCTCGTGTGCGCGCGCGCGCAGCCTTTCAGCGCGCAGTCGCCCCGTGCGCGTGCTGACTCCTCCGTCTGCGTGCGCCTGGAGGCGTCGGCCTATGCGCGCGCTCGTGCGCAGCCTCTCTGGCCGCGCGTCCGGGCGCGCAGACATCCCAACGCCCTGGCCTGTGGCGCGCGCGCGGGCTTCCCTGCCTGTTTGCGTGCGTGACCGGCCAGCCGCCTGCCTGTCGCCCGACCGCGCCACCCGCCAGGCTGACTACGCGCAGCCATGCGCGCCTATGCGCACGGCCGCGTGCAGTGTTTCTCCATTTTGTTCGACTTTCACCCCCCGTTTCCCAAGAAAAACAGAAAATCCAACAATACCAAAAACCATACGAATTTAAAAGCAAGAAAAACGACATGCTTTAATAATAATAAAATCAAGAATTAATTAAAACATGGCATAACACGTTTTCATGCTTAATAACACACGTAAAACCCTAGGCCTATACACCGAACCGGGCTCTGATACCACTGAAAGATTGTGGATCGTCCCGGAAAATAGCGCGAATGCGGAAGCGTGGTATAAAATTAAATAACAAAATTTAAACATGCTTTTACGTAAAATAAAGAACACGTTCAAGGGGTGTACCCTTGAAGTTCCTGAGTGTTTTGGAGTATCTCATGAATTAAAAGCATATAAACAATCATGGAGGAAAGCGGATCGGCCCGGGAACGCGGCGGAACCACGGTTGAGATAAAAAATGTGTGGAATAAAATAATTTAAATCACGTTCCAGGGGTGTTCCCTTGAAAGTTCCCGTGCTATCGGTGTATAAACGCAGAATATAAACATATAAAAAATAAATAAGTGTTCGTAGCTATAGAATAAAGAAGAAACTGAGAGCATAAATATAAATCGGAATACCTTTCTCGATTTTGTATTTTGATCGGCTACACGCATTGATTTCCCCGACGTTCGTCCACGCAAGGTCCCAACGTAGAGACCCTCTAACGTAGTCAACACCACACCGGGAGAGATCTCATTTTTCTTGCTAGAAAAAAAATGGATCTAGAGGATGAAATCAAAGAAGAGATTGCACTATCAAATTAGTGTTCCTTCTTGATTTTGCTTTGTCCTTCAATTAATCATAGATCAATGAAGCAACAAAGAGGATTTTGAGAGTAGAGAGAGTGAGAGAGAGTGTATGGAGAGGGCTTGATTGGAGTTGATTTGTCTCTTACCAAAAAGAGACAAGTCAAGTAACACCTAGCATCCAACATAGCTGATATTTTGCTCCCTTCATGGTGGCAATTTTCGGCCATGCTTATGAAAGATTGTGTGGATCGTCCCGGGAAAATTGCGCGAATGCGGAAGCACGGTATAAAATAAAATAGCGGAATTTAAAACATGCTTTTAAATTAAAGAACACGTTTCAAGGGGTGTGCTCTTGAAATTTCCCGGGTGTTCGGTGTATCTCATGAATTAACAATATGTAAGCAATCATGGAGGCCATAGGATTGAAAAATAAAAGAGGCGAAAACGTAAACTGAGACCTACCCGTTGTCGTTTTCGTCTTCAACGGCTACACGCGTTGTTCCCCGTTTTGCACCAAGATCTCATTCTTGAGACCCTCCAAATCGTGACACACGATCCACCCACGTATCTTGCACGTCGTGCTAGCAACGAACAAGTATAAATTTATTGGAGTGGATGAATCAACAACACGTTATGAAGTAACGGTATTGATTCATCAATGTTCTAATGTTCCAAGAACAAGAGAACAAGAAAAGAGTTTCTTGGAGAGTGGAAGAGAGAGAGGCGGCCGAGAGAGGGGAGAGTGAGGGCCGAAAATAGTGTGTGTTGTGCATGTGTTGGAATTTCATCAATCCCTCAAATAGTGCAAGGCTAGGGGTTTAAATAGAGGAGGAGTTCAATCCTCTTTAAACTCCAACTCTTTAGAAGCTTACTTCGACTAGGATTTTGACCTAGTCAAAGTCCTAGTCAAAGTAGAATTTGACCTTGTCAAATTCAATCCTAGCCTTTCATCTCTCCCATTAAATCTCTACCATTAATTTAATTTAATGGAATATTTAAATAGGATTTAAATATTCCAAAAGGCCAAATACATATAATAAATAAATATTAATATTTATTGTAGGCCCATTAAATTAATTCCCTTAATAAATCCAATTTATTAATTTAATTCCTTTTATCAAATAGAAGGAATTAATTCTCCAAGAAAATATAGGACCCGATTAAATCCAATTTAATCATTACTTTACTCCAATATTTAATTCCAAATTAAATACTAAGTGTGTGTGTGGATAGTGTATGACTCTTTAGGTTCACCTTTCAGCTAGACTTAGTCGGATTCCTAGAATCCGTCCGTTACCATGGGTGGCCATCTAGCAACGGTCCATGGCACTAGAGACTAGGTGAAATATACGGGATGAACATTTAGGCTCTAACAGTACACTTGTCCTTCTGTCTTCGGTCTCATCACTTAGGGTCTAGGGCACGGAAAATGCAGGTACCCATTTTGGACCTAAGTGTCGGTATGTCCTCACTAAACGCCGCAAGGGAAACCTTCCCTTCTGTTCAGTTACTGTGGCCACAGATTTTAGGGACAAGACACAGAGCATATATATGAGACTCAATTGTCAATGCCTTTTGACAGGAGACAGATCCTTTCTTGGAAACTACTGTCACTCTGTACACCAGAGCTGCACTAGACATGGCTTATGACTACTCAAGAGTATTTTGGCAATCTCTCACCATATCTAAGATACAGACCTGATGTACAGGTGAACTCAGCAGTTCCTCGAGTCAAAGGACTTGACCTGTACCGTTGGAACCGGGAATACACGTTATACCTTGCTGACCATACCCAAGGTCCTCCGTAAGACGGTTCCTGCGAGTCACCTCTTTCAGCTGCTTCCTAGCATGCTAACCCACTAACACTGCTTAGACGACCTTCGTCACCCGTCGATGAAATACGACAGCAGATGCTGCGCAAGTCTCAATGATCATCGGTAAAGGTTATGAAGTAGGAAAACCCACCTCGGGCCTGCGTTCTTAGTGGTCCACATACGTCTGTATGGACCAAGTCCAACAGACCTGTGGCAAGCCTGCTTTGTCCTACAAAGGGCTTCTTGGTCATTTTTCCTCTTAGACAGGATTCACAAGTTGGTAGCTCACTCAAGTCCCCTACCTCTAGGTTCTTTGAGTCTGCCAACTTTTTCATCCTATCTTGGGATATGTGACCTAGCCTAGCGTGCCACAGTCGTGCGTTCCCGTTATTATCTAATTTACATTTGTGTTGAGCGTTAAGAACGAAGTTCGTTTGTTGCAAGATACAGAGCCCGTTATTTAATGTACCAAGCAGATGAGCAATTCCACACTCATCAAATAAAAGCAACTTTTATTGATTCTAAACTCATAACCACTATTGTCCAACAATGGAATGGAAATGATGTTTTTAATCATACTAGGTACAAAATAAACTTGCTCTAATTCTATGCTAATGCTATCACTAATCACTAGAGTGGCGGATCCTACTGCTTCTGCCGAGATGGCCTTGCCATTCCCAAGCTTTAGGATCATGTCCCCGCTATCCAGTTTTCTGCTTCTTTTCAGCACCTGCAAGTCATTGCAAATGTGAGCTCCCTATTCCAAGTGTGCCACGACTCGTGCGACCACACTTGGGTAGTGGTAGCTTCCTCACCACATTGCTGTGGATAGAAGGCTCGGACAGACCAAAATACCATTTTGATCCAAGTCCGTTCTGGGCCTAATATTTAATTTGGTCCAACCAAATGAGAGTTTAAGTGTGACCGAGACCTCATCACATTATGATGTTTTAGCATGCATAAATATCCAATATTTAAAGCGATAAATAAATATGCCGCATGCAGAAAACATAGCATACCCCTGTTTAGGATGATCACAAGCCCAACCTATGCGACTCACTGAGCCCGCAATGAGTCTATGGTCTGTCTAGGGTGGTCCTAAATTATTACAATAATAATAAACCCATTGTCATTCCAATAGGCCTTGAAGTGCTTCTTGTTTCACGCCTTGATGCTCCTCCTTGGAGTCTCCGACTCCAATTGCTTGTTAAAAGTAAAACCTCACCAATCCTATCTACTCTCATTACAACTGAAAGTAATACATTGGTAATAAAGAAAACAAGCCTTAACATCATGAGGCTGATAATACGAGAGATGATAGTCCCAAAAACAAGAGGCACGCAGGCCCCACCCAACAGAAAATAAATGATCATACATTCATCCATACATAAGATCTAGGGCTCTTGTGATCATCCCATGTTGATTCCATCAACACACATAACATAATTATTCCAAATAATCATGCATAAATTCCAATGGATATTTCAAATACCCAAGTGATGTCCAACATCACAAAAGTATAAACATACAAATAATATGCAAAATTAAAATTTCAAATTTAATGGACATTTTAAACAATGCATCCAATGCATGTATTAATCACAAATTGATTAAGCAAATTTAATCCAAGGAATAATCCAATTATTCCAAAATCAAAAATGCAAAATTAATATATTTTCAGAATATTGTGCAGAAAATACAGAAAATCGAATTTTCCGGAAAAAGTCGAAAAACGGCACAAAACGGCCCAGCCGTTGTGCTGGCCGGCCGCCCGCGCGCAGGCGCCCGCCTGCGCGCGGCCGCTGCCGACTGATCCCAATTTTTTTTTTTTTTTTGTTTTTCAAAACTGTTTCAGCACAATAACATTAATATTATTCTGAAAATAAGCATGCAATTTTTAGATCCAATCTAACAAAATTAAGCATGCCAAAAGTCCATTAAATCCAAACAATTTGAATCATCATATTATTCATATATTTATGTAATCTAACTGTTAGAATAGGTGACCAGAAAGTCAATGGTATTGGCTGTTCTGAGAACCATTCGTCAATCTGTGAACAAGTAATATAATGTTAATGAATGTAGTAAGGATTCATAGGCATGAGTTGTTGTACTTACTGCTTGCATCGTTACGATGTCGCAACAAACGTCCACAGACTGAAATAACATTTCAGGAAATTGGAACTACGCTTGGAGGTAGATTCATGAAATCAGTTTCGCCGAATCAGTCTGAAATACTCCAAGTCAAAGGAATCTCGAGACAGGGCATCGAGAATCCATTTGAGACTTGCACTAAGCATCTGCTGTCGTGTTTCATCGACGGGTGACGAGGATCGTCTAAGCAGTGTTAGTGGGTCGGCCTGCTGGGGAGCGGCCGACTGAGGTGACTCGCGGGAATCGTCATATAGAAGCTACTCGGGCTTGGTCGGTATGACTCGTATTCCCGGTTCCGATAGTACGGGATTAGTCCTCGGACTTGAGGATCACGGCAGTCCCCTACATACTAAGGCTGTATCTTGGATCTGGTGAAATTTGACCGATTATATCACATGGTCATCATAAGCCTCATCCAGTGCAGTCGAAGTATGTAAGAACGGTGAATTCCAAGATAGGATCTGTCCCCTGTCAAAGGATATGACAGCAAGATCTCCTATGCGCTCGGAGATGGTTTAGACTCACAAAGTCTATGGCCATAGCACTTGATGTAGTGGGAAAGGATTTCCTACGTCGAGTTAAACCTATCTCGAGCATTATGCATAGTTGCCTAGTCAACGATGGGAACCGACCCCTAGACTAAAGGCCGGGAGACAGGCGACAGTAGGACCGTACCCGTACGTATCGAGCGTCGGTAGGACCGCACCTGCGTATAACTCGGAGCCTAAATGTTCACACCATAAATTCACCTAGTCTCTAGTGCCATGGACCGTTGCTAGATGGCCACCCATGGTAACGGACTACTTTAGTTATGAAATAACGAAAAGTAGGTCCAAGTCTAGCTGAAAGGTGAACCTAAAGAGTCACACCCGCTACACCAAATGAAAGGGAATTAATTTGGAATTAATTCCGGGAGAAGGTTTAATTTAATGGAATTAAATTATACTTCTTGGAGATTCAAGCTTCGATGAATTATTTGGAATAATCGGGCTTGAGTTCATAAATTAGATTTATGAATTTTACAAAGCATGGGCTTTCCTTTTAATTAGATTAAAAGGGTGAATTAATTAATTAGTGGGCTTGGTATTAAATAGGATTTAATATAAAGTCCATGGACTATTTAATTTGCAATTAAATAAAGTCCATTCCATTAATTAATTAATGGGCTTAGTATATTAAATAGGATTTTAATATAAAGTCCATGGGACTATTTAATTTAGAATTAAATAATCCCATTCTATGGAATTAATTAATGGGCTTGGTATCAAATAGGATTTAATATAAAGTCCATGGACTATTTAATTTGAAATTAAATAAAGTCCATTCCATTAATTAATTAATGGGCTTAGTATATTAAATAGGATTTTAATATAAAGTCCATGGGATTATTTAATTTAGAATTAAATAAAGCCCATTCCATAAAAGCCCATCAAAATGGATGGACAAGATTTGATCTAGAGAATGATGAGATGAAGGGCCATGATTAATTTGACTTAATCAAGCCTAATTTGACTAGGATTTGACTAGGTCAAAATCCTAGTCAAAGTGTGTCTCTTTGGAAGAGTTTGAGAAGGAATAGGAATTCCATCTTCTATTAATACTTAAAAAACACACACTTACACCTACTATTCTCTACAACTCTCATCTCTCAAATTCCCTCTCAAATTCGTCCACCCCTCTTTCTCACTCTCCAAGAATATTACTTTGTTCTTCTTGATTTATTCAAGTTAAGAACATAAGAGACATTGATTGCGTTAATTCATAGCGTGTATCGTTGTCTCTTCTCCCCAAATTATTTCTTGCTAGCACAAGGGTTGTTTGCTTTCCGGTGGAGCGAGTGAGATGATTTAGAGGATCTCTTATTTGAGATCTTGGGGCAAAACGGGGAACAATGCGTGTAGCCGAAACGAAGACAAAACTACAACCGGGTAGGTTCTTTAATTTCGTTTTTCCGGTTTCAATTCTATGGCCTCCATGTTGTGTTTTATTGAACATGAGATACACCGAACGCCCGGGAGAATCAAGGGCACACCCCTTGATTCGTTTATGTACGTTATGCATGATTTAAATTCCATTTAATTATGCTTTGTAATCTCCCGGGACGATCCACATATTTCTTTCAGTGGTATCAGAGCCCGGTTCGGTGTATAGGCCTAGAATTCTATGTGCTATGTGCGTTTAAGCATGATAAACGTGTTTTAATTTACGTTTATAGCATGTTTATCGTAGATATTTATTGGCGTTTAATTTTGCATGGGATTTTGGATCTTGGTTTTTCTTGAATGTGTTTATACATGTTCTAGGGTTTAATTTATCTTGTGGTTCAGAAAAATTGCATGAAAAATCCAAAAGGAGTGAAAAACGGCGAACCGGCAGCAGCAGCACACTGGCCGCGCGCACAGGGGCGCAGCCGGGCGCGCGTGCAGGCAGGGGCCTGCGCGCGCCCGGCCAGCGCGCCCAGCGTGCGCGGACAGCGCGCGCGCTGTGCCGGCCGCGCGCGCAGGCATGGGCGAAAATGTAAACCGAGACCTACCCGTTGTCGTTTTCGTCTTCAACGGCTACACGCGTTGTTCCCCGTTTTGCACCAAGATCTCGTTCTTGAGACCCTCCAAATCGTGACACACGATCCACCCACGTATCTTGCACGTCGTGCTAGCAACGAACAAGTATAAATTTATTGGAGTGGATGAATCAACAACAAGCTATGAATTAACGGTATTGATTCATCAATGTTCTAATGTTCTAAGAAATAAGAGAACAAGAAAAGAGTTTCTTGGAGAGTGGAAGAGAGAGAGGCGGCCGAGAGAGGGGAGAGTGAGGGCCGAAAATAGTGTGTGTTGGGTGTGTGTTGGAATTTCATCAATCCCTCAAATAGTGGAAGGCTAGGGTTTATATAGAGGAGGAGTTTAATCCTCTTTAAACTCCAACTCTTTAGAAGCTTACTTTGACTAGGATTTTGACCTAGTCAAAGTCCTAGTCAAAGTAGAATTTGACCTTGTCAAATTCAATCCTAGCCTTTCATCTCTCCCATTAAATCTCTACCATTAATTTAATTTAATGGAATATTTAAATCCTATTAAATATTCCAAAAGGCCAAATAAATATAATAAATAAATATTAATATTTATTCTAGGCCTATTAAATTAAATCCCTTAATAAATCCAATTTATTAATTTAATTCCTTTTATCAAATAGAAGGAATTAATTCTCCAAGAAAATATAGGACCCGATTAAATCCAATTTAATCATTCCTTTACTACAATATTTAATTCCAAATTAAATACTAAGTGTGTGTGCGGATAGTGTGTGACTCTTTAGGTTCACCTTTCAGCTAGACTTAGTCGGATTCCTAAATCCGTCCTTTACCATAGGTGGCCATCTAGCAACGGTCCATGGCACTAGAGACTAGGTGAAATATACGAGGATGAACATTTAGGCTCTAACAGTACACTTGTCCTTCTGTCTTCGGTCTCATCACTTAGGGTCTAGGGCACGAAAAATGCAGGTACCCATTTTGGACCTAAGTGTCGGTCTGTCCTCACTAAACGCCGCAAGGGAAACCTTCCCTTCTATTCAGTTACTGTGGCCACAGATTTTAGGGACAAGACACAGAGCATATATATGAGACTCAACTGTCAATGCCTTTTGACAGGAGACAGATCCTTTCTTGGAAACTACTGTCACTCTGTACACCAGAGCTGCACTAGACATGGATTATAACTACTCAAGAGTATTTTGGCAATCTCTCACCATATCTAAGATACAGACCTGATGTACAGGTGAACTCAGCAGTTCCTCAAGTCAAAGGACTTGACTTGTACCGTTGGAACCGGGAATACACGTCATACCTTGCTGACCATACTCAAGGTCCTCCGTAAGACGGTTCCCGCGAGTCACATCAGTCAGCTGCTTCCTAGCATGCTAACCCACTAACACTGCTTAGACGACTTTCGTCACCCGTCGATGAAATACGACAGCAGATGCTTAGCGCAAGTCTCAAGGGGAATCTCGGTACCCATTTTCGAGATTCCTTGACTTGGAGATTTCCGGACTGATTCAGTAAGACTGATTTCATGGACCTACCTCCAAGCATAGTCCCAGTCCCCGAAATCGATTCTCAGTCTGTGGGCTTTGTTTGCGTAGTGAACAGATATGTAATAGCAGATATAAGTGAACGTAAACAAAGTGTTGCCATATGAATTTCACTTCTTTATTCATAAATGTTTTATCAAACACCTGGAATTGTCTAGACATAGGTTACATATTCCCGCCAAAATTGGCTTACATGGTCACCTATTCTAACAGCTTATTTAGGGAAGAAGTCCAACTTCTTCCTATTCCATAAATGGAATTAACACACCTCTCGGGTCAAAATTTAACGGACCGGGTTCAACCACAATCCAATTACGACGAACCCAAAAATTAAATCCAATTTAATTTAATGTCTATTTAAATAATTCCCGTTGATCATTTAATCCAATTAAAAGATTCAATATCTCAACTTTCCATATTAATCAATAAATCCTATTTACCGATTAAACGAGGGCCCGATACAATATCGGCCCATCCATCCAATGGACAATCCCTTAAGTAATCCAATTACTTATCATCCTCTGAAATTGACTCCAAGTCAATTCCTTCACCTCATCGGTGATTTGTGTGTGACCCTTTAGGTTCACCCTCAGCTAGACTTGGGCTCGTGTCCAACAGGAGCCCGTCACCATAGGTGGTCGTCTAGCAACGATTCATGACACTAGAGACTAGGTGAATGTTGGCGTGAACATTTAGGCGCCGATTCCGTACAGGTACGGTCCTATTGTCGACCGTCTCCCGGCTTTAGTTTAGGTATGGAATTGGGCATCGTTCCCATCCTTGACTAGGCAACTATGCTTCATACCCGAGATGCGTTTACTCTATCGATCGACGTAGGAAACCCTTTCCTACTCAATCAATTGCTATGGCCATAGAGTTTCAGAGTCTAAACCATCTCAGTGTGCATAGGAGACATCACCGTCATGTACTGACAGGGGACAGATCCTATCTTGGAATTCACCATCCTCGCTACATACTCCAACTGCACTGGACAAGGCTTATAATGACCATCTTACAGAATGATCACCTCTCGCCAGATCCAAGATACAGTCTTCATATGCACGTGACTGCTATGATTCCTCAAGTCCGAGGACTAATCCCGTACTATGGGAACCGGGAATTTCAGTCATACCGACCAAGCCTCCAAGGCTTCCATATGATGATTCCCGCGAGTCACTTCAGTCAGTCGACCACCTTGTCAACTAACCCACTAAAATTCCATAGACGACCTTCGTCTATTGCCGATGAAACTCGGCACTCACCCAGTGAATGCAATACTTAGTGCAAGTCTCAATAGGACACTCGATGCCCAGTCTCGAGGTCCTCGACTTGGAATGTTTCAGACCAACCCTCAGAAGTTGGTTTCATAGCCGCCATCCAATGTGCAGCCCAACTACACGGGTTATCCAATTGGTCTGTGGGCATTTTTTTTGTGACGTTGAAACTCCGTTCAATGTTAGTAGTAAGCACAACAAATACAGTGCCGGTGATGAATACTTACTCTATTCATCAGGATAATATTGTATTAATAAAGATTGACGAATAGTTCCCAAAACCGCCAATCCAATTGGCTTTCTGGTCACTTATTCTAACAGTGTTCCCTTGAACCTCCTGGGCGTTCGGTGTATCATATGAATAAAAGGAAAATAAGCATGTTGCATTCATGGAGGCCATAGGGTTATAACGAATAAATCATAAAGAACGTGACTTACCCGTTGTAGTTTTCTGCGTACCACTACACGCGTTGTTCCACATTTCGCCATCGAGATCCCAAAGTAGGAACCCTCTAAATCGTCCACGCAATTCACCGGATCTCGATTTTTCGTGCTAGCAAGAGATCAAGAAGAAGAAGGGAAGATGAATCAACCTAGCGTTATGAATTAACGTGATTGATTCGTCTAGCGTTCCCTTGTTTCAAAGACAAGGAAACTAGGGGCTTTCTTAGAGTGAATAGAGGAGAAGGGGATGGAGATAGAGAGAGGCGGCCGTGTGGGGTGTGTGTGTGTGTGTGTGTGTGTGTGTGTGTGTGTGTGTGAGATGAGAGTGTAGAGATTAGTGTGCGTGTGTGTGTGTGTGTGTTTTGAGGATTTATAGGAAACATGTTTTCCTATTCCTACTCAAACTCTCTTTAGAGAGGCACACTTGACTAGGATTTTGACTTAGTCAAATCCTAGTCAACCTAGGCTTTGATTAAGTCAAACTTAATCATAGCCCGTCATCTCATCAAGCAGTCTAGAATCAATCTCGTCCGTCCATCCTTTGATGGGCTTTTTGGAATATTTTAAATCCTATTTAAAATAGTCCATTGGGCCTCTAATAAATATCAAATAAATATTTGAGCCCAACTAATAATATTTCCATCTAGTTAAAGACAGAAATAGCCCATCCCCTAATTCCATAAATCCTATTTATGAGTCAAGTCTATTTAATCTAATTAAAGACTTGACTCATAAATAAGAGAACTAATTTAATCTAATTAAAGTGTTCGATCTCCCGGAATTAATTCCAAATTAACTCCTCCGTTACCGGTGATTTGTGTTTGACTCTTTAAGTTTACCTTCAGCTAGACTTGGCCGAATTTGCAATCATCATACGACGAGAATTCATCCGTCACCATGGGTGGCCGTCTAGCAACGGTCCATGGCGTGAACATTTAGGTTCTTGAGCACACATGTCCTTCCGTCTACTACCTCGCAACTATAGTCCAAGGTATGTACTTTGGATGTCGGTACCCATTCTTGACTTAAGCCTAGGCTCGTCCACACTGAATGTCACTAGGATCCCACCCTACTATTCAGTTACTGTGGCCACAGATTTATGGAGGACGAGTCTCAGAGTATAAGTGAGACACTACTGTCAATCGTTTGACAGGAGACGGATTCTACATTGGGACCTACTGTCTACACTACACATCTTGACTTGGTAGCCTTTTGCCAACCTAAGATACAGCCATGGTGTGTATGTGACAACAATAGTCCCTCAAGTCTGAGGACCAATTTCGTACTGTCGGAACCGGGAATCCAAGTTATACCGATCAATCCACTCAAGGTTTTCGATGCGATTCCAACGAGTCACCTCAGCCAGCCGGCACCGAGCTCGCTAACCCACTAGTATTACATGGACGACTCTCATCACTTGTCATGCAAGTCTCAAATAGACCTTCGATACCCAATCTCGAGGTCCTTTGACTTGGAGTATTTTAGACCGATGCACAGAAACTGATTTCATGACTTTCCATCCTATGCGCAATCCAGTTTCTTAGATTAACCTTTCGGTCTATGAGCTTATCTTGTGCATTGATCAGTTATAAATATAAAAGCAGTAAGTGAACACAATCAGAGTATTAATGTCATAATTGAACATCACTTTTTTTATTCAAAATAAACTTTATTTAAACACCTAATGTCAGAAATAGGTTACAAAAGCCTAACAAGATTGGATTCATGGTCACCTGTTCTAACACAGAATTGCTCTAATTGCATAGGATTTTCCCTTCTTTCCCCTCCCAACAGATTGTCAAACAATTATATCTTGGGCCACATTTTCTTGCCCAAGAGCCATTATACCATCACTTCTTTGATTCTGAAATATTTTCTTTTGGGCATGTTGAACTACAAGCTTTTGGAAGAATACTTTAGCACACATATCGTCTTCCCGGATCTAGACTTCTTTAGCTCGTTGCCTGACCATCGCAACCTCCTATTGTACAACTCTAGAATAAACTATTCAGTAAAACTTCTCCATCTGTCGCAGTAAATATAGGAAAGCCTGAATGAGCCCTTGAATGCAGTTAAGGAAATCTTGTGCCAATAGAATGTTCATAGCCAATACACCCTTTTTACATCTCATTTCTTTGAATGTGCCCTTCAGAGCCTTTAAATTCCTTGTCACAATGTACATTGGTGTACCATAGATAGGGTTTCTTCGAATTTGCTCAACTTTCTCTAAAAATCCTGGCTCAGATGCTCGAAAATTCTCAAACCTGAAGTACGGCTTAATCTGGTCAATTAGAGGATCCAAATGTAGCACTAGAGGGCTGCTCTGATGTTTGCGTATTTGAACAACAATAGCCTTTGTTAGGACGAATTTCAAACTAAGATCCGGAGATAGCAAATGGAAGGACCGGACTCGTATGTACTCGAAAATAGGTTTCATGCAATATTCAATATTCTCTAGTCACATGGACCGTTGCTAGACGGCTACCTATGGTGATGGGTGCTTCTGGATTAATGGTTAATCAAAAGTGATTAATTAAATTGAACTTAATTAATCTAGCACAAATCGTTGCCGGTTAAACTGTGTTTGACACAAGCCCCAGTTTAGCTGAAGTTGAATCAAAAGTGTCAAGAAATCCCTAACGAGGTGGGACAATTAGTTATGGAATTAATTGTGAAAGAAGATGATTAATTTAAAGAGCTTAAATTAATCAGTTTGTGTAATTAAATAATATGATTATTTACGTAGAGATCCCATATGATGGTAAGCCTAAGAATTTAATTGATAGGATTACCTAAATTTACGCTAGGCTCAATTAAATTAATTTGATTGATTTACACTGAGTTGGATGTATTAATCAATGGTCTTGGCCTTGTTTATTTAATGGGATTAGATAAAACAAGTTGGGCTTCTAAAATTGACTTGAATTAATTTGGGCTAGGCTTTTGATAATGGTCTTGAATTAAATTAATGGGATTAATTATATATCCAAACCCAAATCCATTATAAGCCAAGCCCTAGCCCACCAAGAATCTAGTCAAGAATCCGAGGAGGAATAGTCTTGGAGGCATCACAACCCCTCCAACATAAAAGGGTTATGGCCAACCACAACGACTTTAGGAGATGCATTTCTTCGGTCAAGAAAGGGGGAAAAAACTAGAATTTTCGTGCTCCTCTGCCCCTCTCCTACACTTTCTCCTAAAACATCTCGACACACACCGTCTTCTCATGCTTTGAACTAGGTCTGAAAGCTTAAGAATTGAGATTGAGAACACTAATCTAATAGTGTTTTCTTGATCCTCTTTAGGTTAGAATAGTTCTAATCACTTGGTGATCTCTGATCCTCTAGAAAGGACATGAGAAATCGCCTCGCTGGTGGTGGTGTGGATACCGTAAGAGGAGACATTTGTTCGTCTCTGCGTGAATAGATCGAAGGAGAGCGAACACCGAAAACTCCACTGAAGGTATAATTCGTGATTAGTTTTTAGTGTTTCCTTAAATTAGCCACACATTTATTCATGAATGTGTTTGAGTGCTTGAACGCCTAGGAAAATGGGATCCGAGCCCATTGGCTTTAGATTTAAATTCATTTTATTTTGTTTCCACTGCATAGCATTGATTCTCGAGCCAATACCAATTCTTTCAGCTAGCTTCTGACTTCAGTTACTTGCTAGACCATGCCGCGAAATACATCAACTTGGAGGACACCCGGCTGGTGAAAAGAGCGGTACCCGAGATAGGAGGAGGGAAGTTGATGTTGGCCATCCCGCAGGAGTAGGAGGGAACCCTGAGGATGGTTCAATCTCCTCAACCCGAAGAATGAGCACTTCACCCCGCTCATTACTAAGCCGACACTGATGTTTATGGCCATAGACAGACATCCTGCTCTTCAATAACCCAAATGCACGGAGGAGGGACCACAACTTCCCAAAATCTAAATATTTTTTGTAGGTACCACAGGGAGTACGGACATGATACTAATAGATGTCGCCAACTGAGGCAGGAAATGGAAAGGCT
The DNA here is from genome assembly GCA_034509735.1 of Sesamum alatum. Classification (NCBI taxonomy): domain Eukaryota; kingdom Viridiplantae; phylum Streptophyta; class Magnoliopsida; order Lamiales; family Pedaliaceae; genus Sesamum; species Sesamum alatum. The sequence goes on from JACGWO010000004.1 coordinate 16,641,320, forward strand.
CATCCAGGCCGATTACTATCGAGACTATGTGCACAAAGATCGACATCGTGAATTACGAGAGGAACACTCCAACAAACAGGAAACCTATCGAAGCGCAGAGCGACCTGCTGATCCCTCTTGTTCCCCAATAGGAACACAGAAATGTGAAAGCTCCCGCTCAGGATCAATGCACGAAAAAATTTACATTCTAAAAGGGTAATCCACGTGATAGTAGGAGGACCCACTGATGGGAACTCAAGATAGCTAGACGTGCACACACTCGCGCTGCTAAAGCCGTCATGGAGATTGACTACAAAGCACTAACAGTCTCACTATCCACTTTTAACCTGATGATGCACAGGGAGTTCACTCGCCCCATAATGATGCCCTAGTTATTTCTGCTATCTTTCTAACTACACTATTCAACGCATATTTGTGGATTTTGGCAACTGGGTAGATATTTTCTTTTGTGAAGTCTACTGGCATATGGACTCAATGATACCTCGTTGGAGCCGATAGACACCTTACATATGGTTTTGCAAGGGAAGTAGTAAATCCCTTGGGGCAAATCTGGTTGACTTTATCCTTGGGAATGAAGCCCAATAGAAAGGTCAAGATGATATGTTTCCTCATAGTAGACATACCTTCCACCTATAATGTTATTATGGGTCGACTTGTCTTGAATGCCTTCCAAGCGATAGTCTCCGCCTGCCACATGAAGCTCAAATTCCCTACTAGAGCAGGAGTAGGGGAATTCACAAGGTGAAAGATTATGTGGATCGTCCCGGGAAAAGCGCGAATGCGGAAGCACGGTATAATGAAAAATTAAAACGGAATTTAAACATGCTTTTAAATTAAAAAACACGTTTCAAAGGGTGTGCCTTTGAAATTTTCCCGGGCATTCGGTGTATCTCATGAACGTATAACATAAAATAAATCATGGAGGCCATAGGGTTGAAAATTAAAGAGGGACGAAAATTTAAAACGAGACCTACCCGTTGTCGTTTTCGTCTTCAACGGCTACACGCGTTGTTCCCCGTTTGCACCAAGATCCCGTCTTTGAGACCCTCTAATTCGTGACACACGATCCACCCACGTATCTTGCACGTCGTGCTAGCAACGAACAAGTGTATAATTTTGAGTGGATGAATCAATAACACATTATCAATTAATGGTATTGATTCATCAAGATTCTAATGTTCCAAGAACAAAAGAATCAAGAAAACTATTTTCTTGAGAGAGAGAGAGGGGCGGACGAGAGAGATGGAGAGAGAGAGAAACCGTGTGTGTGTGTTGTGTGTGTGTGTTGGAGTTTCATCATCATGTAAATTGTAGGATGCTAGGGGTTTATATAGAAGAGGAGTTTTAATCCTCTTTAAACTCCTCTTTTAAGAACTCTAATTTGACTAGGATTTTGACCTAGTCAAAGTCCTAGTCAAACTAGTGTTTTGACCTAGTCAAAACGATCCTAGCCATCCATCTCTCCCATTAATCTCAACCGTTGATTTAATTTAATTTAATGGAAATATTAAAAACCTATTTAAATATTTCCAAGAGGCTAAAATAAATATAAATATTATTTAAGCCCATTAAATAAATTCCTTTGATAAATCCAATTTATCAATTTAATTCCTTCTATCAAATAGAAAGAATTATTTCTCCAAAGAAAAATAAAGGTCCCGATTAAATCTAATTTAATCATTCCTTCACTCCAATATTTAATTCCAAATTAAATATTTAATTGTGTGTGGATAGTGTGTGACTCTTTAGGTTCACCATTCAGCTAGACTTGGTCGGATTCCTAGAATCCGTCCGTTACCATGGGTGGCCATCTAGCAACGGTCCATGGCACTAGAGACTAGGTGAAATATTCAGGGATGAACATTTAGGCTCTAACAGTAACGCTTGTCCTTCTGTCTTCGGTCTCATCACTTAGTGTCTAGGGCACGGATAACGCAGGTACCCATCTTGGACCTAAGTGTCGGTCTGTCCTCACTAAACGCCGCAAGGGAAACCTTCCCTTCTGTTCAGTCACTGTGGCCACAGTTTAGGGACAAGACCTAGAGCATACATGAGACTCAACTGTCAAAACCTATTGACAGGAGACAGATCCTTTCTTGGAAACTACTGTCACTTTGCACACCAGGACTGCACTAGACATGGCTTATGACTACCAAAGAGAATTCTGGCAATCTCTCACCATATCTAAGATACAGTTCTGATGTACAGGTAAACTTAGTAATTCCTCAAGTCAAAGGACTTGACCTGTACCGTTGGACCGGGAATACTCGTCATACCTTGCAGACCATACTCAAGGTCCTCCGTAAGACGGTTCCCACGAGTCACCTCAGTCAGCTGCATCCTAGCAGGCTAACCCACTAACACTGCTTAGACGATCCTCGTCACCCGTCGATGAAACACGACAGCAGATGCTTAGTGCAAGTCTCAAATGGAATCCCGGTACCCATTTTCGGGATTCCTTGACTTGGAGATTTCCGGACTGATTCGGAAGACTGATTCCATGGACCTACCTCCAAGCGTAGTCCCAGTCCCCGAAATCGAATCTCAGTCCGTGGGCTCTGTTTGCGTAGTGAACAGATATGGAAAAATAGGTGCAAGTGAACACAAACAAAGTAATGCCAAATGAAAATTCACTTCTTTATTCATTAATGATTTATCAAAACACTTATAATTGTCTAGACATAGGTTACATATACCCGCCAAAATTGGCTTACATGGTCACCTATTCTAACAATCTCCCACTTGACCTTTAAAGCCAATCACCCATATGCCTAATCCCCATCTTCTCAAGATGTTGCGTATGAGCACTTTGCGACATAGGCTTTGTCAGCGGGTCTGCTGTGTTGTCTGCTGAGTTGACTCGGTCCATCCGAACGTCACCTCTTCCTACCATTTCTCTAAGAAGATGGTAGCGTCTAAGAATGTGTTTGGAACGGTGGTGAGATCTCGGTTCCTTCGCTTGCGCTATTGCACCGTTGTTATCACAGAAGATGACAACGGGCTCGGCGATGCTAGGCACCACACCCAACTCTTGGATGTAGTTTCTCATCCCAAACCGCTTCCTTGGCAGCTTCTGAAGCTGCTATGTATTCAGCCTCAGTGGTGGAGTCAGCAGTGGTTGCTTGCTTGGAACTTTTCCAAGCCACTACTCCTCCGTTGAGCTTGAGTACATACCCCGATTGAGACTTGGCATCATCGTCATCAGACTGGAAGCTGGCGTCGCTAAAGCCTTCCAGAATTAGTCTTCCATTGCCATAGACTAAGAACATTTCCTTAGTCCTCCTTAGGTACTTAAGGATGCCCTTAACTGCATTCCAATGTGCCTCTCCTGCACAGGACTGATATCTGCTAGTCACGCTCAAAGCGTATGCAATGTCAGGCCTGGTGCAGTGGACCGCATATTGGATGCTACCTACGGCAGAAGCATAGGGGATGACTTTCATTTTTTTTAAGTTCCTCATCAGTCTGCGGGGACTGTTTCTTGGACAACTTGATCCCATGCCTCATAGGAAGGAACCCTCGTTTGGAGTTTGTCCATTCGATATCTCTTTAGGACTTTCTCCATATACGAGTTTTGGGTGAGCCCTAACATCCTTTTAGATCTGTCCCTGACAATCTGGATGCCTAGGATGTAGGATGCTTCACCCAAGTCCTTCATGGAAAACTTGGTTGACAGCCATGCTTTCGTGTTTCCTAACATTCTGACGTCATTTCCAATGAGCAGAATGTCATCCACGTAAAGCACTAGGAACACTATAGAGCTCCCACTGACCTTCTTGTATACACAAGGGTCGGATTCGTTTTTTGATGAAGTCATAACCCCGTATTACCTCATCAAATCGAATGTTCCAACTCCGGGAAGCTGTTTGAGGCCATAGATGGACTTCTGGAGACGACAGAGCTTTCTGTTCTTCTCCAGCGACCGTGAAACCCTCCGGCTGATCCATATAGATCTCTTCTTCAACGAAGCCGTTGAGGAAGGCCGTTTTCACGTCCATCTGCCATATTTCATAGTCATACCATGCTGCTATGGCAAGCAGGATCCGAATGGATTTAGCCATGGCTACTGGCGAGTAGGTATCCTCAAAAATCGACCCCGGGTCGTTGAGTGTATCCCTTAGCTACAAGCCTAGCCTTGAAGGTAGTGACCTCTCCATCAACGCCGAGTTTGCGCTTGTAGACCCACTTACAGCCCACTGGCTTAACACCTTTCGGTGGATCTACAAGTCTCCAAACTTGGTTCTCGCTCATGGAGTCCATTTCGGTTTTCATGGCCTCAAGCCATCTCCCAGAGTCGATGTCTGACATCGCTTCCCCGTATGTCTTAGGATCGTTATCCAGAAGATCGGTCGCACCTAGAAAATCCATATCTCACTAGAGGTCTGGATTCTCTAGTAGACCTTCGGAGAACGGGAACGTTAGTGGTAACTGTGGGCGCTGACTGTATCGGAGCCGGCGGTTCAGGGCCGGGGCTGGCCTGCCTTGAGGTTGTCCTTCATGCCTAGCATGTTGGACTTCTCTAGGTAGGTCAGTCCTCCTAGTGTCTATCCTGAATCCTCTAGGTGAGGTTTCCGCGACTGTTTCTGATGACTGAGTTCCATCACTTGATTCCTCAAGGATCAGCTCATCAGGTTGGATATCCTCCGGGAAGCCTTGCTCCAAGAATACTGCATTCCTTGAAACAAATACCTTTTGTTCCAAAGGGTCATAAAAGTAATAACCCGCAGTTTCTTTAGGGTATCCAACGAACCTGCATAGGCAGACCTGGATTCTAGCTTATCTCCCACTAACCTCTTGACGTATGCGGGGCTACCCCACACTTTCAAGTAGTTGTAGGATGCAGGCTTGCCGTGCCATATCTCATATGGCGTTTGGGTCACTACACTAGTAGGCGCCAAATTCAACAACTTGGCTGCCGTTTCTAATGCATACCCCAAAACGATAGGGGCAATTTGGTAAAACTCATCATGGAACGAACCATGTCCAACAGGGTTCGGTTCCTCCTTTCAGAGACGCCATTTAACTGTGGTGTTCCGGGAGGTGTCCATTCTGATATTATACCATGTTCCTTTAGATAATCTAGGAATTCGGCACTAAGGTATTCACCGCCTCGGTCTGACCGTAGGATTTTAATTTTGCAGTTGGTTTGATTCTCCACTTCAAGTCTGAATTCTTTAAACCTCTCAAGAGCTTCAGACTTGTACCTCATCAGGTAAACATAACCATACCGTGAATGATCATCGGTGAAGGTTATGAAGTAGGAGAACCCACCTCGGGCCTGCGTCCTTAGTGGTCCACACACGTCTGTATAGACCAAGTCCAACAGACCTGTGGCAAGCCTGCTTTGTCCTACAAAGGGCTTCTTGGTCATTTTCCCTTTTAGACAAGATTCACAAGTTGGTAGATCACTCAAGTCCCCAACCTCTAGGTTCTTTGAGTTTACCAACCTTTTCATCCTATCTTGGGATATGTGACCTAGCCTAGCGTGCCACAGACGTGCGTTCCCGTTATTATCTAATTTCCGTTTGTGTTGAGCGTTAAGAACGAAATTCGTTTGTTGCAAGATATAGAGCCCATTATGTAATGTACCAAGTAGATGAGCAATTCCACACCTCATCAAAATAAAAGCAATTTTTATTGATTTTAAACTCATAACCATTATTGTCTAACAATGGAATGGAAATGATGTTTTTAATCATACTGGGTACAAAATAAACTTGCTCTAATTCTATGCTAATGGTATCACTAATAACTAAAGTGGCGGATCCTACTGCTTCTGCCGAGATGGCCTTGCCATTTCCGAGCTTCAGGATCATGTCCCCGCTACTTAGTTTTCTGCTTCTTTTCAACACCTGCAAATCATTGCAAATGTGAGCTCCACAGCCGGTATCCAATACCCAAGAGGCAGAATTAGTGACCATGTTAACCTCAATCACAAATATACCTTGGTTTGAGAAGAGTTTGGGGCACTCTCTCTTCCAATGCCCTTTCTCACGGCAGTTGATACATATGTCATATGCCTTCGACTGTTGCTTGGAGACAACCTTTCCCTTTCCTTTGCCTTTCCCCTCTTTGGCAATGGGAACACTCTGAGTGTTCGTAGCTGCTATGACTGCCTTTCCCTTCCCTTTCTTCCTTTTCCAACGTCCGGCGCCCCTTGCCTTTCGTTTTGGAAGTAGAAGCACCTCCAAACAATACCGAAGGCGTGGACTTCTTAGTCGTTGCCTCGTATTGCACCAACATATTGATCAACTCATGAATACCCTTCTCAAGTGCATTCATGTTGTAGTTGACAATAAATTGATCAAAGGAGGGTGGGAGTGACTGAAGGATCACATCTATGTACGTTTCGTTATCGAGACCTGCCTTTAGGTCCTCGAGCTTTTCCACTAGGGTAAGCATTTTAACCCCATGTTCTTGTACAGAGGATCCTTCTGTCATTTTAGTTCCAAAGAACGCCTTGGTCGCGACATACCTAGTATGCCGGTCCGGGACTGCATAGCAATCCTTAAGGCGAGCCATTATGGAAGGGACATCGTCTAGCCTTTCATATTGCTTCTGAATCTCATTGGTCATCGAAGCAAGTATGATGCTACGAACCTTCCGGTTATCCTTATGCCAAGTCTCGAACGTCTCACGTTCCTCTGGCGTGGATCCTTCCGGTAAGGTCCTAGGGAGAGGCTCGTCCATGACGTAGCCTTGGTTCTCATAATCCAGGACTATCCTGAGATTGCGCAACCAGTCGTTGTAGTTGGTTCCATTAAATTTGTTTGTCTCAAGAATGGTTGAAAGTGGGTTCTTAGACATTTTAAAATCTACATGTTGAAAAACAACGCGCGATCAGCAGAAAGTAAAGACGGTGGTTTGATAAAAATAATTAAATGCTTGGTCTTTAGTCATTTAATCCCCCCACTATTTATACGAAAACACGGTACTCTCAAACGTAGTTTTCGGGAAATCCTTTCCTAGTGGGCTTGGGATCCACAGCGATTTTTCCCATACCCCGCTTTTACGATTCGCATGGAAAAGATCCTGTGGGAGGTATTCCATACCATTCTCGTTCCACGAGATTCCCAAGATTATTGCCTCACCCTTTTGCATGATCCCGAGGACTCCAAGCGAATCATGCTAATTAGGCGTTAGACCCGACCAATCGACCGAGCCATGGACCCACTAGTACCCCCACGACTCGTGAGACAGGTAGCAGCAGCCCATTTTTCGTTCATGACATAGTGCAGCTTCTTTTAAGTACAATAACGTGCCACGACTCGTGAGACCACGCTATTGACCTAAAACAGCTTCCTCACTATGCCACGGATTGGAAGGCATGGACGAACTCCTAGAGTTCATGTCCACTTTATCTAGGGTCTAATATTTCAACATTGGTCCAACCAATGTGAGAGTAGTGAATGACCGAGATCTCATAATATATCCATACATTCATCCATAATGCATAAATAAAATCCATCCATAGCAGTTATATGATAAATAAAAGCCATTCATCCATCATAATAACCACATGCAAAATTAAAGCCTAGCACGCCCCTGTTGGATGATCACAAGCCCGAATCCTATGCGATCCACTGAGCCCGCAGTGGATCTATGGTCAATCTAGGGTTGGTCCTATACTATTACAATAATAGTAACCCAATCATCATTCTGATGGGCCTTGGTCTCTTTTTCTCTTTCTTCACTTCATGGAAAACGCCAAGGGACCTCCGGTCTGGGCTCTCCATGTGGTCCTTCCTTCTTCTCCACCAATTACAAAAATGGAAACCTCACTCCTAGTCTACTCTCATTACATATAAAAAAATTAGAAACCCCAGCGAAACCCCGGGGGGAGTACATAAGGAGGGAGGTAGAAAGCCTTATTATTCCAAGGCACTAGAAAGAGAGAAGGAGAAAGCAGTTAAAGAGGCACACAGGCCCAACAGTAAATTAAACCATACATTCGGTCTAGGGCTCGTGATCATCCATTTCCATCCAACACACATAATTACATGATCCAATCACATAATCATAATATTCCAACAACACATGATTTCCAATCACATCAATCCAAGATGAAAATAAATGAACATGTGCGTAACGTGTGAAAAATAAAACACAAATATTGGTAATAAAATTTTTTCTCGTTTTAGGAAACCTTTCCTCATTATTTTAAGTAAAATAACCCCGGGATTCTAAATCCAATTTATTTTACTCCTAAAATAATGTCTTTAGGAATTTAGGAAAATTGAACCCAAAAAAACGAATTTTTCAGAATTAATTCAAAATTAAAACTGAAAATAAATTTAAAAAATAAAATAATAATGCTAGGGTTTCAAAAAACCCTAGCTGCAGCAGCCGCCGGCCGCCGCCACCGGCAGCAGCCGGCAGGCCGTGCGCGCAGGGCAGCAGGCCCAGCCTGCCGCCCCTGCGCGCGCAGGCACTGCCTGGCCGGTAGCGCGCTGCGCGGCCTGGTGTTCCGGCAGGCCAACGCGCGCGCAGGCTCCTTTGCCTGTGCGCGCGCGCTGGCCTGCTGGCCACCGGCCGCGTCCCTGCGTCGCGCGCAGAGCGCGCGCGCAGACGCGCACTGGGCGTGCCTGCCGGGCGCGCGCGCGCAGACGCCTCCGTCTGCGTGCGCGCGCGCCTGGCGGCGCGCCTGGTGCCCGTCCGCGCGCGGGCTCCTCCGCCCGCCAGCCTTGCGCGCGCGCGCGCATGGGCGCGCCTACCGGGCGCGCGCGCGCAGACACCTCTGTCTGCCCGCGCGCGCGCCTGGAGGCGTTTCCATGCGCGCACGCCCGCGCGCAGCCAACCCGGCTGCGCGCTGCCCCTGCGCGGCCGGCAGCGCGCGCGCGCGCGCGCGCAGGCTTCCCATGCCTGCGCGCGTCTGCCCTGCCGGCAGCGCTCGGCTGCGCGCGGCCAGCCTTCCCGGCTGGCCGGCTGTGACGTTTTCTCGTTTTTCAGATTAATTCCCATCCCGATTCCCAAGAAAAAACAGAAAATACCAATATTCAGCAATTCACACGAATTAAAAGCAATAAAATAACATGCTTCAAGAATCAAGAAATTCAAGATTTAATTACAACATGCTATTTCACGTTTCATGCTTAAAAAGCACATAAACCCTAGGCCTATACACCGAACCGGGCTCTGATACCACTGAAACATTATGTGGATCGTCCCGGGAAAAGCGCGAATGCGGAAGCGCGGTATAATGAAAAATTAAAACGGAATTTAAACATGCTTTTAAATTAAAAACACGTTTCAAAGGGTGTGCCTTTGAAATTTTCCCGGGCATTCGGTGTATCTCATGAACGTATAACATAAAATAAATCATGGAGGCCATAGGGTTGAAAATTAAAGAGGGACGAAAATTTAAAACGAGACCTACCCGTTGTCGTTTTCGTCTTCAACGGCTACACGCGTTGTTCCCCGTTTTGCACCAAGATCCCGTCTTTGAGACCCTCTAATTCGTGACACACGATCCACCCACGTATCTTGCACGTCGTGCTAGCAACGAACAAGTGTATAATTTTGGAGTGGATGAATCAATAACACATTATCAATTAATGGTATTGATTCATCAAGATTCTAATGTTCCAAGAACAAAAGAATCAAGAAAACTATTTTCTTGAGAGAGAGAGAGGGGCGGACGAGAGAGATGGGAGAGAGAGAGAAACCGTGTGTGTGTGTTGTGTGTGTGTGTTGGAGTTTCATCATCATGTAAATTGTAGGATGCTAGGGGTTTATATAGAAGAGGAGTTTTAATCCTCTTTAAACTCCTCTTTTAAGAACTCTAATTTGACTAGGATTTTGACCTAGTCAAAGTCCTAGTCAAACTAGTGTTTTGACCTAGTCAAAACGATCCTAGCCATCCATCTCTCCCATTAATCTCAACCGTTGATTTAATTTAATTTAATGGAAATATTAAAAAACCTATTTAAATATTTCCAAGAGGCTAAAATAAATATAAATATTATTTAAGCCCATTAAATAAATTCCTTTGATAAATCCAATTTATCAATTTAATTCCTTCTATCAAATAGAAAGAATTATTTCTCCAAGAAAAATAAAGGTCCCGATTAAATCTAATTTAATCATTCCTTCACTCCAATATTTAATTCCAAATTAAATATTTAATTGTGTGTGGATAGTGTGTGACTCTTTAGGTTCACCATTCAGCTAGACTTGGTCGGATTCCTAGAATCCGTCCGTTACCATGGGTGGCCATCTAGCAACGGTCCATGGCACTAGAGACTAGGTGAAATATTCAGGGATGAACATTTAGGCTCTAACAGTACGCTTGTCCTTCTGTCTTCGGTCTCATCACTTAGTGTCTAGGGCACGGATAACGCAGGTACCCATCTTGGACCTAAGTGTCGGTCTGTCCTCACTAAACGCCGCAAGGGAAACCTTCCCTTCTGTTCAGTCACTGTGGCCACAGTTTTAGGGACAAGACCTAGAGCATACATGAGACTCAACTGTCAAAACCTATTGACAGGAGACAGATCCTTTCTTGGAAACTACTGTCACTTTGCACACCAGGACTGCACTAGACATGGCTTATGACTACCAAAGAGAATTCTGGCAATCTCTCACCATATCTAAGATACAGTTCTGATGTACAGGTAAACTTAGTAATTCCTCAAGTCAAAGGACTTGACCTGTACCGTTGGAACCGGGAATACTCGTCATACCTTGCAGACCATACTCAAGGTCCTCCGTAAGACGGTTCCCACGAGTCACCTCAGTCAGCTGCATCCTAGCAGGCTAACCCACTAACACTGCTTAGACGATCCTCGTCACCCGTCGATGAAACACGACAGCAGATGCTTAGTGCAAGTCTCAAATGGAATCCCGGTACCCATTTTCGGGATTCCTTGACTTGGAGATTTCCGGACTGATTCGGGAAGACTGATTCCATGGACCTACCTCCAAGCGTAGTCCCAGTCCCCGAAATCGAATCTCAGTCCGTGGGCTCTGTTTGCGTAGTGAACAGATATGGAAAAATAGGTGCAAGTGAACACAAACAAAGTAATGCCAAATGAAAATTCACTTCTTTATTCATTAATGATTTATCAAAACACTTATAATTGTCTAGACATAGGTTACATATACCCGCCAAAATTGGCTTACATGGTCACCTATTCTAACACAAGCAACTAGTACACAGCACGAAAATGCTCTGTCGAGTCCATGAAAAGAAGCAGTAGGAAGGACATGAAAATAGATCTACCTCAGTACATCCAGGAAAAGGGTAAGGAGCTTATGCAATATGACTGGTAAGGAAATAAGGTTCCCACTCAAGTACAACCTACGGAGGAGCTGCTGAGCATCTAGCTAGTACCAGGAAAGCTAGACAAAATGACTAGGATTGGCTTTCAGCTGAGCCTTGACCTAGCAGGGCAATTGACCACTTTCTTGTAGGAGAGCGTAGACATCTTTGCATGGTCAGCCTGCGACTTAGTAGTTATCGACATTAGTGTCGAAGTGCATAGATTGAACCTCGACCAGTCCTTACCTCCTATCAAATTATTGAAAAGGCACTTCGGTCTTGAGAAGGATAAGGTCATCCCGGAGGAGGTAAGTGAGCTCCTTGTTGTGGGACACACCAAGGAGATTCAATTCCCTGGAATGGTTGTCCAATATTGTGCTTGTCCCCTAGCAAGGTAATAAATGGAGCATGTGTGTAGACTTTAATTATGTTAATAGACCGTTCCCTAAAGATTCTTATCATCTTTTCCCCGCAGATTGGTGGATTCCACACTGGGTCACGACTTGTTAAGTTTAATGGATGCTTCACAGGGCTATCATAAAATTATATTTAACCCTGATGACCAGAAGTGCGTAAGCCTCATCATGTCGGGGGGGACATATTGTTATATTGTTATGCCCTTCGGGCTAAAAATTGTAAGTGATACCTACCAACGGCTGGTAGATCGCATGTGCCGAGAGCAACTTGGATGCAATATGGAGGTGTACATTGATGACATGCTGGTCAAGATCTGGCAAGCTGACCACCATATCACCAACCTCGCTGAAACGTTTGGGATCTTGAGGAATTATAACATAAACTGAACCTAGTAAAGTGTGCTTCCAGAGTCCGGAGTGGACATTTCTTAAGCTACATGGTGACTGAGAAAGGTATCGAGGTCACCTAAACTAGATACGAGCCATCTAAGAGATGAAAGCTCCCACCAACCTCAATGAGGTACAGAGATTGGTTAGCCTAGCTTGCCTTTCTTCAAAATGGTACGGAAGACCAAGAACATCAACTGGGATGAGGCTTTCCAACAAACCTTCCAAGATCTAAAAGCCTACTCGATCGACCTCCCCCTACTCACCAAACCCTCACCAGGTGAATCATTATATCTTTATGTATTTGTAGGTCAACATGTCGTAAGAGTCATGCTCATTAAGGAGGAAGATGGAACACAAGAACATATCTATTATGTTAGCTAAGTACTACACGGTGCCAAGCAACCCTATCTCAAGGTAGTAAAATTAGCATTTGCCCTGTTAATAACAACAAGAAAATTACAACCATACTTTTGTCATATTCCATATTATGCACACTAACAACCCTCTAAGGCAAATGATGGGGGAAGCTAAGACTTCGGGAAGAATGATCAAATTGGTTGTACAGCTCAGCAAGTATGATATCTCTTGCTAGCCCATAATGGCCATCAAGGCCCAACCACTAGCAGAATATCACCGGGGCGATACCTACTGAAGAAAATGAAGGAAAATGGTTGCTCCATGAATATGGCTCCTCCACACATGCAACCAGTGGTACCGAGATCGTGTTGACTAGCCTAGAAGGAGATGAGCTAAACTTTGCCCTGAGATTTGACTTTAAAGTTTTCAATAATAAGGCCGAGTATGAAGCACTCATTGCAGGTATCATGATAGCTCTTGATGCAGGAACACGAAATCTGACAACTTACTCCGATTCTCAGCTGGTAACCAACTAGGCATACGACGTTAAGAAAGAAATAATGAGAGGATACCTCCAAGAAATTACTAAACTCAAGAACAGATGTAGGAGCTTTCAGCTCCATCAAATTCTCCACACGGAAAATGCCAAACAGGACTGCCTTGCTTGGCTAGCTGGCTCTCTAACTGACTGGAGCACTCACACTATCACTATAAAGACACTTACTAAAATAACTAATGAGAATAATGTGAATATCCTGCAGGTTTAGTACAGGTTGGAGGAACCCCTCCTTGGCTACCTCCAGGAATGAACTCTTATTACTAATGAACATAAGAAAGCCCGCCTGAGAAATATGGCGGCCAGATTTACCTTGCTGGGAGGAATACTCTACAAATGCAGTTTGACTAAGCTTTACCTCCGATGCTTATCAATTTGATGAGATAAAAACCATGCTAAAAGAGACACTCGAAGGCTCCTACGTCTCTCACACAAGAGGGATGACCCTTTGTAGGAAAAACTTTACGAGACGGATATTTCTGGTGACATACACTACGTAAAGAAATGTGAGCAATGCTTGAAGCATGCCCTGCTCATCCATATACCTACCTTGTGAGCCCTTCAAGGCACTTTCAACACCTAGTCCATTCGCCAAATAAGGGATGGACACAGTAAGACCATTCCTAGCTGCACAAAAATGAAAAAAAAAAATCTCCTCTTAGCAATGGACTATTCCTACAAGTGGGTATAAGCTTAACCCCTTGCTAAAATTACAAAGAATGAAGTGCTAAAATTCTTCTAGAAAAACATAGTTTCCAGGTAAAGTCTTCCTTGAGAATTTATTTCTAACAATGGTGGCCAATTTCATGACTGGAAAATCCAGAACTGGGTCCTGATTGTAGCATCCAGCAAAGATTTACTTTAGTAGCCTCCCCTCGGGCTACAGGCAAGTGGAGATCATAAATCGTATAATATTGCAAGGCATCAAAACCAAGCTCGAGCAAGCAGGAAGGCAATAAGTGGGCGCCTTGTCAGTGTGTTGTGGCCCTACAGGACTACCCCCAGGTCAACCAGGAGAGACTCCCTTTAACTTAGTATATGGCTTGGAGGCCATCATACCTGCTGAAGCAAGGCCGGAAACCTTCAAATCCACACTAGGAACAAAAAGGTAGCGATATCCTGCTACGTGCTAATCTTGATTTGATAGATGAGGTTCGAGAAAATGCTAAACCTGTATGAAAAGATATAACCAAAAAGTGGTGAATGCCTACAATAGAATGGTAAAAAGAAGAGAATTCCAACTAGGTTCAGAGCTCTTTTTGAGCGACAGAAAGGATGTTAGAATAGGTGACCAGAAAGCCAATTGCATTGGCGGTTTAGGTACTATTTAGCAATCTTTATTGACTTGTTGAATATAGTAAGTATTCATCCGTGGCACTATGTGTTTGTTGTGCTTACTGATTACGTTAAACGATGTTCTAACGTCACAAAAAATGCCCACAGACCAATTAGATAACGCATGTAGTTAAGTTGTGCATTGGATGACAGCTATGAAACCAACTTCTGAGGGTTGGTTTGGAATGTTCCAAGTCGAGGACCTCGACACAGGGCATCGAGGGTCCTACAGAGACTTGCACTAAGGATTGCATTCATTGGATGAGTGTCGTGTTTCATCGGCGACAGACATTGGACGTCTACGCAATATTAGTGGGTTAGTTGACAAGGGTGTTAGCTGACTGAACTGACTCGCGGGAATCGTCATATGGAAGCCTTTGAGGCTTGGTCGGTATGACTGGAATTCCTGGCTCCGATAGTACGAGATTAGTCCTCGGACTTGAGGAATCATGGCAGTCACATGCATATGAAGGTTGTATCTAGGGTCTGGCAAGATATGTCTGTATCTGGGATACGTTCATCATAAACTTTATCCAGTGCAGTCGGAATATGTATTGAGGACGGTGGATTCCAAGATAGGATCCGTCACCTGTCAGTATATGACAGTCGAGTCTCCTATGCACTCTGAGATGGTTTAAACTTTTTAAGATTGTGGCCACAGCGATTGGTCGAGTAGGAAATGGTTTCCTACATCGATCAATAGAGCAGACATGTCTTGAGTTATTGAGCATAGTTGTCTAGTCCAGGATGGGAACCGACGCCCAATTCCATGCCCTAGACTTAGACCGGGAGACGGATGATGGAAGGACCGTACTCGTATTGTATTCGGGGGCCTAAATATTCACGCCAACATTCACCTAGTCTCTAGTGCCATGGACCGTTGCTAGACGGCTACCCATGGTGACGGGCGTTTTTCGATTAATGGTTAATTGAGAAATAGTTTATTAAATTGGATTTAATTGACCCATTGTGTTGGACACAAGCCCAAGTCTAGCTGAGGGTGAACCTAAAGAGTCACACACAAATCATTATGGAATTGGTAGAATTAATTTGGAATTAATTCTAGAAGAAGCAAATCAATTTAATTGGATTAAATTAATTCAAGGAGAAAAATAAATGATTGGATCATTTATTAGGAGATCCATTTGATGGATGGTTCAAGAATTAATTAATTATATTAGTTAATTTTTGGACTTAGAACCTTTAAATTAGTTGGATTAATTTATCGGGTTTGGATTAATTAATTGATTGGATCAATTAATTAGAGTTCGGACTTATGTTTATTTAATTGGATTAAATAAACTTATGGGCTTCAATTGGATTGAGATTAATTGGATTAATTAATGCCCAATGGACTTTGTTTGGACATAATTTAATTAGATTAAATAAAAGTCCAAGACTAGTAGTCCTAGTCCATGAAAAAATTCAATTTATAGCAAGTAAAGGAAGAATTGAAATCTTCCACATGTGAAGCACATGTGACCAGCCTTTATATGGTTTGGTGGGTGGTTTTATTTGTTATAATGGTGCATGGTTATGTAGATAATGGAGTGTATGTAGGTTGCTTTGGAAGTTAACTATAGAAGTTCAATTTTGAATTCAACAACACTATATACACAAAACCATTCACATAACTTGAATGCCTATGTCTTGCACGAAATTTCCATCACGAAACTCTCCAAAAATCTCTCAAAATTTCTCCTTTTTGTGTTCATACCTTTTGGAAAGGTTTGAACTAAAACATTCCAAAAGCACTAATCAATAGTGTTGTTTTAGAAGTGTTTCTTCTTCACTTCTCTATTTCTATCTAGCAATAGATTAGAGATCTATTCTACAGTGTGGTGTGGACAAATTAGAGGAGTTCTACGTTAAATTCTCAAGTGAACGGAAGGAGAAACGGAAAGAAAACAACGGACGTACCGGTTCTACGTATAGTAAACAAAAAGGTAGGTTTTCTTTACATTTTCATGTATCTTTTTGTTTTCTTCCTTTAGCCACTTGTCCAGCATCTTCTCCTTCTTTTATTTATGATTTGACAAACACCGAACACCTGAGAACTTCAAAGGGAACACCCCTTTGAATCCGTTTTATATTATGCTTTAATTTCACGTTTTTACGCTTCCGTTGCGTTCTCGGGCCGTACCTGATTCTTTCAGTGCTATCAGAGCCTGGTTCGGTATTGTGGCTATAGGATTTACATGTTATTATGTGTTAAGCATGAAGAACATGTTTAAATTGCTTTTGGAAATCATGATTTATTGCTTTTAAAGCATGATAATATGTGTAGAAAATATGTGTTAATTTTGCTTTTGAAACTATGAATATCCATGCATTTTTTAGAATTTGATTTTCTGTAAATGGATAACTTAAGTGCTCCAATAAAGTCCTAGCATCTACTAGGACTTGTTTCTTACATGACAAACACTTGTGCACACTTTGTCATACATCAACAGAACACTACTTGGAATAAAATTGTATTGCACATAGCAAGCATCTAAACAGTCCATGCCATGCAGAGCTGTTAAGCAAAATGTTGTTTATCCTGCCTAAGGCAGTTGGACACTATTCACCCTACTTATCGGCAAGAGAACTCAAGTTGAAAAGCAGTTATCAGCACAAAATTAAGCTTAAAGCGGAGGAAGCACAATCTGACCTATTTTAGAATACCAAGCCTTTGATAGGCTAACAAGCATAGAAACTTTACCCTTGCTCTAATAAGCAATAATATCCTCACCTAGCTCAATTTAGCTAGTGTTACGTATTATCTACTATCCGTGTACCAATCTACGCCTAACCAACTTGTTTGCTCGAACTACTCATGTACTTATTTGAAATCCCAACTTCCTACTTCTTAGTTAAACATGCACAAAAGATTCGAAGGAAGAAAGGACCTACAAGACATTCAGTTAACCCAACCAGACACATCTAGTAACACTGACGTATTATGTTTGTAAGCGTGGGATATCTTAATCCTCCTCTATTTCTAGTATTAATCACCTGCAAGAAATCCGAGATTAAAGGCACACTTGTTGCCCCTCAAAATCATGTAAAAACATTGAAGCATATCAATAGAGCAAGAATGAAGTAGGATAAAAGCATATTCATCAGCATTTAAGAAGAGGGGGAGAAAGAAGAATTCAACACACACATGTGCAGAATAACACATAAAAACCAAATGTTCTGGCCCTCGGCCGAGCAATCAAGCCTAATACAAGAGGTAGTGCAAATGTTCATCAAAAAAAGAGTAATATTGTTTTTTTTTATAACAGGTAGAAGACAAGTACCGACTAAGGAGACCCCTGCTAGGAAATTATTCATGTCCTCTTCGGAAGGTGGAATATCCTCTTCACCGGCAGTAGAGGGGCAACACTATGGAGCGAGGTAATCCTCCTCTACCTGGTCAATCAGATCGACCAGTATAGGGTCTTGTTTAGCAGGGAGAGGAGTTTCTTAAGCCTCATGTGGGATTTCATCATCAGGATCTAGGACATCTGCTAACCCAACATCTTCATCTAAGAAAGAACCCTTCGTTCCTACTGGAGGATAACCCGCTGTTGAAAACTATCGAATGCATGAGTGGAACCCGTGATAATAATATTGAAAAGTACGATAAGTCAGGAGGATTTGGAACTGTGGGGATCTTTTGAGTTCATCAAGGCGGCTCGCCCACTAAGCTCCCAACATCTCTCTTCCTTTCTCAGTATGGGGGTAGGTACGGATCACCTACCTCCTTATCTGTTCGTGCTCCAGGTGGGCTTGTTCCAGGGGCATGTGGAGTGTCTTGACCTCCTCCGGTAGCTGGTTTATGTTGGTTGTAGTCCCCTCCCTTGTCTGTTGTTCTTTCTTCAAAGACTCACTCAACTAACAATTGATCTTCTCAAGCTCATTTGTCCTCTTGAAGGTATCCTCTGATAGAGAACTCCCAGCCAACACAGTCACCTGTACACTAGTGAAAAATCAGTAAATTTATCACTGTATATTAATTGATTACTTTCGTTATCACTTACCATGCTGAAATGGGTAGCAAAGAGAGTAAGAGCTCTAGACCGTGGTTGTTAGAATAGGTGACCGTGAAGCCAATCTGATTGGGCTAATGTAACCTGTCTCTGACAATTGTGGTATAAATAAAATTGTTCTGAATAAAAGTGATGTTCGGTTTATGGCATTTGGTACTTTGATTGTGTTCACTTAAATTTTGTGTTACTCTTCAATGCATAAGCAAAGCCCACAGACTGGATGCGTTAATCCAAGAGGCTGGATTGCGCATAGGTTGGCAGTCATGAATCCAGCCTCTGTGGATCGATTTGAAACCCTCCAAGTCAAGGACCTTGAGATTGGGTATCGAGGGTCCGAACGAGACTTGCACTAAGGATTGCAGTCATGTTTCATCGACAAGTGATGAGGGTCGTCCATGCAATATTAGTGGATTAGTTGGCTTGGTATCGGCTGACTGAGGTGACTCGCATGAATCGTCATATGAAAAACTTTGAGTGGGTTGGTCGGTATGACTCGTATTCCTGACTCCAATAGTACGAGATTAGTCCTCAGACTTGAGGGATTATGGCAGTCACATACACACCATGCCTGTGTCTTAGGTTTGGCAAAAGGCTACCAGGTC
The DNA here is from genome assembly GCA_034509735.1 of Sesamum alatum. Taxonomy (NCBI): domain Eukaryota; kingdom Viridiplantae; phylum Streptophyta; class Magnoliopsida; order Lamiales; family Pedaliaceae; genus Sesamum; species Sesamum alatum. The sequence goes on from JACGWO010000004.1 coordinate 16,660,252, forward strand.
AAAATACTTCATTGCTAGAAGCTTTATCTAGTGCAGTCAGAATGTGTAGTGTGGACGCTGAGTCCCACGAGAGAACCCATCTCCTGTCAACGTATGACGATAGTATCTCACTTACACTCTGAGACTCGTTCCCTATAAAATGTGTGGCCACAGTGACTGAACAGTGGGATAGGATCTCAATGACGTTTTCAGTAGGTGAACGAGTAAAGGCTTAAGTCGAGGATGGGGACCGATATCCAAATTCCATACCCTAGACTATAGTAGTGAGATGGAAGAAGGAAGGACCGTACCTGTATGCATTCAGGAGCCTAAATGTTCGTGCCATGATTTCACCTAGTCTCTAGTGCTATAGACCATTGCTAGACGGCCACCCATGGTCACAAGCGAATTCTTGTCATTGAATAATTGGAGATTCGATCAAGTCTAGCCGAAGGTGAACCTAAAGAATCATATACAATTCACTGGAAGTGAAGGAATTAATTTGGATTGTTTCCGGGAGATGGGACAATTTAATTAGATTAAGTTGGTCTTCTTTTGGAATATCAAGCCTTTGAGAATTAATTGGATTAATTAGGCTTGATCCATAAATTAGATTTATGAAATTAGGGAATGGGCTATTTCCCTTTTTAAAGAGGTGGAAATATTTATTGGGGCTTAAGTATTTATTAGATCTATACTAGAAGCCCATTAGGTCTTCTGGACTATTTAAATAAGATTTAAAGGTCCACTCCATAAGGTCCATCAAGGATGGATGGACGAGATTTAATCTAGGGGATAGATGAGATGATCGGCTAGGATTAAGTTTGACTTAATCAAAGCCTTGGTTGACTAGGATTTGACTAGGTCAAATCATAATTAAAGTGTGTCTCTTTTTGTAGAGATTGAGTAGGAGTAGGAATACTACTCTATATAAACTCAAAACACACACACCACACACATTACTACTCACTCTCATCTCACAAAACCCCCCCGCCCCCCCTTCTCCGCCATCTCCTCCCCTCTCTTCACCTCTAAAATCCCTTCTTGGTTTATTGTCTTTGATACAAGGAAGCACATGAACAATTGATCACGTTAAACAATAGCATTTGGTCGATTGTTCCCTCCCTTTTTTTGATATCTTGTTAGCACGAGAGTATCAAGGTTCCAGTGAATTGCGTGGACGACTTGGAGGATCTCTACATTGAGATCTAGGTGAAAAATTGGGTAACAATGCGTGTAGCCGAACGAAGAAAGCTACAAGGGTGAGTACACTTGTTACGATTCCATTTCTTCGTTCCACCCTATGGCCTCCATGAATCTTGCATGTTTCCTTTTATTCAAGAGATACACTGAATGCCCCGGAGAATCAAGGGTACACCCTTGATCGGTTTTAAATTCCATTTCAATTATGCATGTTTACGTTTTTATTATGTTTAAACACCCCCTGCGATTTCGCACAGACCCTCTCCCTGGCCGATTCGCTTGGCTTACAGTGGCATGTTTTCTATGTAAGTCTTGTCTAAAGATTGTGCATTTCACTCAACATATCGACAGCAAGCTGCTTTCACCATCATGCAATGTTAGGGATTGATCATCCTTCACAATCTAGTTCTGAATGTGTGTCTTCCTAATAGCACCATTCTTTAGCAGGACGTGGACTTCCGACTTGAGTAGAAGGGTGAGTAGCAGTGGCAGGAGGCGCTTGAGACCCTGATTAACTCTTGACCCATTTGGAGGGTGGTGGCAGTGATCTATAGGGTGCTTCCATTTAGGATCACCAATAGAGGCGGAGCTAGCCAGGGTTGAAAGAAGACTTTTCTGTAGGGTGCGGAGAACAGTGGAGCCAGCATTAGGAGTCCCCTCCGTACTTCCCCTTGCTGCGAGATCTTGTATTAATTTCTAGAATATTTTCACTTCTAACACAAGTACAACAAAAACAAACCAAGTCCATAAAGTTTTTCATCACTAATCCCTCGGCAGGTAAAAACCATAAGGGCTGCAAAGAGTATACCAACAGTAAGATTCATATCAACTACTCCAAGTCGTAACGATGGAGGATGGCAGGGTGAGCTAGCTTATGGGGATCATAAGTGTAAGAATTCAAACGAGCCAGCATAGAGCAAAAGGCAGCAGGTCGAGTGCCGGCAAAGTACATAAGGTATTCTGAAGGATTACTAATTCAAGCACAGGGAACCTTTAGGGCACAGGGGAGGAAATAAATAAATATTACATTTCCACTTCTTCATAGGGGAGTTAGTCTGTAGAAACCAAGCTTCCCTTTGAGAAGTGAAATAGAACAACCCAAGACCTGCTCTCTTGAGTAGGAAAAAAGAATGGAACTGAGAACCCATGGGGTTTCCCCCTCATTTATGACCAGAGTGAAAAAAGCTTGCTAACATACTAAAAGATTTGGGAACTAACTGATTTAAAGGAACATTAAACCGTAACACAACGTCGAAATAGGAGTCATGGATGTGGAAACATAGCCCATATTCTAACTGGGCTATATAAAAGCATAGAAAACCATCTGGAGAAATATTCTACTGAGTATCAGCAGAAGGAACTTGAATCACAAAATCATCAGGGACCCTATATCACTCCCTACTGACCATCTCATCACGACGGTAAAGCGAGAATGCTAAACCTAAAAGAATCGACACCATCCTCCACCAATCTATCCTCAATCTTTTGTCTCTCTTTCTCCTCCCAAGCGTTCCCTCTTCCTCCTCAATCTCACCCCCATGGTGGGAGGCCGAGTCAGAAAGAAGCCAAGGTGGCTTTATCTTCCTCGGAGGAGTCTACCACATTTACCATTACATCTTCTATAGCACGCTCATCTATACTACCAGTCAACTTAGTGAAAAAAAATGCAACAAGGAAGAGAAAAATCATACCTGAGGGAGAAGGGAGTGGGAGCAAAGAGAATCAGAATCACTAAGGTAAATCCTGCAATAAAAATTTAAGAAGATGAGAAATAAATCAAGAAGGAGACAAAGAAGGAGAACAAAAAAACTCATTAAAAATTCGACCAAAGGATATGAGAAAGGCACCGGTCACATAGCAAATGTAGCTTTCCTTAAAAAAACAAACCTAGGAAGAAGTCCTATCAGTGTAGGACTTTGAAGTTTTCTCTCCTTGCTGGGCACCTTCAACCAATCGGAGGGCGATTGGCTCGTACACTCCACCACGTGTAACTTATCATGTTGTATTTTGTAATTATCACTTGCTCGTTTCAAATTTGGACAGATCCCTCCAATTAAGCGCTCGAAAGGTGGTTACGCACAGCACAACTAGACATACCCATCTAGCCCAGCGAGATCCTCCTGGTGAGATCAGCACAGCTGAAAAACTTTTTCACATGTGGGACAATCTTTGAAACATAATCCTCGCATAGCAGGAATATTCTCTCCTACTCCAACAGTCCAACGAGTCTTGCATTCCTGGAGTGGGGGGTGATGATACCCCCTCAACTCTTTATCCTGAGGCTCAAAATAAAGAAAGTGGGCCACACTTATCATCCCAAACGGCCTGACCCTGCGGGCCTATGAGCAAGGTACCAAGTAGTTTCTGCATTTACACCAACCTAATAGGGGAAAAAAGTCAGTCCAATACAATATGATTACTTAACGAACAACAGAGATTCCACATCATACACATTCCCACCAACTCAAGACACATCATAACTAAAAGATCTCCAACCAATTCTTCGTATATCTGTGGAGGCCAACCTGTAAACAAACAGGTAATGAATTCCCCAGGTTTTGGGTTGACGGGGGAAGAGTCATTCCAGCGGCCATATCTTTATATAGATAAGTCCAAATATTATTTTGATTTTTCTATTACGTAGCTTACAAGTTCAAATTTCTAATGGCATATTATTTGCCACAATCAACTCCCATGTTCTACTACAAAGAGGCCAAAAAATAAATGTCATAGTGCAGCCAAAAATGGTAACTTTGGTCACTCACACTTTCACACTTTTTGCGCTTCGTCAACAGCAAAGCTATGAACTCCTTGCTCAATTTTTGTACTTCATGCGCTCATTTTCCCTCACATTTCAACATTTTACTACTTCGCTTCAATTACCACACCATATTATTAAATTATTTCAAGTTTTTTCAATTATTTTTCGGTAATACAAATATTGAGTGTTAAACCTTGTTTTGCAGGTTAGTCCTCCCTTGATCTTAGGATTTTCTTGAAGATCCTTCAACCATTGTGGTGCTACTGGACTCCGGGACACTATTAAGGTGAGTGAAGAATTTAAAAAAATTATTTACTGGACATAATGCGTAATAAGGTAAAACATAATTGCAGTGAGATTAAAAATTATAAATTATAGCTTTTATCAAAATGTTGTTTTGACGGAAATTTTAGTCACAAAATAGTTATTAAAAAATGGATCAAACTACACAATAAATAACATTTGCACCTGTATGCAAGTTTGGCCAACTTAATTGCAAGGCTAAAAGAAACGCTTAATATATCATGATGGCATCCAAAACTTGTTGTTTTTATTTTTCTTAAATTAGAAACGATAATTACATCTTTTTCATTAGTTATGTTATAATTAATTATAACAGAGGTGATTTTGAAATAGTTGATTTTATAAAAGGTGATTATGGTGTTTGGATTCACAATATGATAATTGATTCTGCAAAGGCAAACTATAATTAAATTTCAAAACTAAACTTATTTTTAAGATTAATGAAGGAATAAAAAAATTGATTGGCATAATGAGTAATTAAATAAAACATCATTGTCGGGAAATTAAAAGCAACAAATTTGTAGCTTTTATCAAAAGTGGTTTGAATATAACTTAATTCAAAAGTTATAAGAACCAAACAACACAAGAAATTGCATTTTGCCTTCAATGAAGGTTTAACCGGGTTGTTCAATTGCAAGGCCGAATGGGAGCATAGAGTGAGACAAGTACCAACACGTCCGGCGAATACTCAAAAGTTACTTAAAAATCCACTTCTTATTAGATAGCTTGCACATGTAAACTCTTCTCCCACATGGAATGATTAATTAAATTGTGTATTCTTAAGCTTGCACATTTAGGGCTTGTTTGTTTGCCGATTTTGCATGATATGATATCCTATCATGCTTAATCACATGTTTGATTCATGATATTAGAGTCCGGCATTAATACTGGGCCTGATTTTATCAATATTAGTTTATGAAAAAGTGTATCCCGCCTCTAAAATCTCGGTCTTAATTCCACGTCCCGTCTTATCAAAACTAATGTAGGGTTAAAAAAAATTACTACCTAAATGCCCTCCCACTTTTTTCACCGTCTACTTCTCTCCCCTTTTATAATGGTTTAATAATAAAATATAAATAAATAATTATTACTTCAATCTTTTTGGGACTTTTGAAAAATATTTGAGTTTTGATTAGTTATTAAGTTTCAATGTAGAATTTTCGCCATACTTTTATAAATTTTTAAAAAAATTAAACATTCCCGCTCTTTTTTTTTCTTGAATATCTATTGTGAATTTTTCCTTATATAATGTGAAAGGGAAAAAAGAAATATTGCACAAGAATTTTTATTTTAAAAATTGTATTTCAGTAAATATTGGGAGGTTTTTTTTTTTTTTTTTTGTTATCTTTTGTAATCATTCACAAACTATATGTTAAAATAAAAATAGTTTAAAAAAGGATACCCTTAACGGTCTTTTTTACATTTAATCATATATTTGTAATTTTTTCAACCAAACACCAGATTATATTATCACGTAGGATATCACATATTATAATACGTGAAACCAAACAACATATAATGGATGATGGGATTAATTATCATTCCATTTTCCATCCCACCCAATCCTATCATGCCTAATCCTATCCATGAATCAAACAAAGACTTAATATATTCTACATGCCACATGGATTAGTTAATTAAGTTTTAAGTGCTTGATAAAAAATTACCCAACTTAAAGATCACAATGAAAATTGTAGGGAATGATTAACAAAAAATGAATTGACATATATAATATTTAAGTAATATATAAATTTCTTGGCACTTGGACATGGCATGTGCATGTTTATCTGTCAAAGTAAATAATATTTTATTTATTTTCAAAAATTATCTTTTAGAGTTATTTTATTCTCTTACAAAAGACTCAAATAATAAATAGTATTTGCTGAAAAAATATGTGTTTTCTTAAGCACTTTCTTGAAGTTACTTTCAAAAGCATCTGATCAAAAGACATTTTCTAGAAGGTTGTAACTTTTGATTTAGAGGTATAATTCTAAGAGATGCATATTTTCTGAAAAGACATAAATATCAATGTATAAATATTTTAGTTGTCATATCTACATACTTGATTTCTCAACAATTCTTTAACTTCATATTGATTAATGTTTTTCGAGTTGCTCTTGAAAAGAGGCTTCCGAGATTGTTGTTCGACAAGCCTTGGTTGATTTTGTCGTATCCTAGAAGTGAATTTACATTAACTCGGTAACAACCCTATGGTGGGGCAACTTTCACTTTAAGGAAAGTGAAAATCACGCTTCTAGACCTTTGAAAATTCATATAACCCCAACACTTCTTTGGTGATAATTATCATGACTGCAACTAATTATTTATTATAATAATTAAATCAGGGAAGTTGTCATCTTCGGACAGAATTGAAGTATTTATCAGCTTTTGAGTGACTAATCACTATGTTGATTTATTATTCGATCTAGGATTTCTAGAGAACATACTAAAAAATGTATGTTTCTTCTTCATTTGCTTTATACCGAAAGCATGAAGGAAAATTTTCTTAAGGATATAATAATCGTCGTATCACATTTAAAGTGAAAACTTATTGATGTCTTTGAACAAGTCTAAGTTTGTTTCTTGAGAGTATCGTGTGTTATTAGTAAAAATAAATTAGAAGCGCACGAGCCTTTTTCTAGTGAATCCGTTGAGATTCTCAGGAGGTCTTCCGATATAAATAGGTTTCAGACCCGCATATTAAATATAGCACTTCAGTCTTTGTTCTTTCTTCTCATAAACTTTGCTTGAGTAATAATATCCGACTCTTTAAGAAATTACTTATTGTTGCACCCAATTTCTATTTTCGCTTTATCTTTATATCTACTTTGTTTATATGGTATCAAAGCTTGATTGCATACCAAGTATCTCATATTCTTATTCAAACAAGATGAATGGAAGTGCTTTGTCAATTGTTTCTATAGAAAAGCTTGTTGGTAACAATTACAATTACTGGAGGTTAGGCATGGAAGCTTGTCTACAAAGGCAAGATTTGTGGGATCTTATCTATGGTGATGAAACAACAATTTTCAGCGGACATTTCCCAGAATGCCGAGTTGCAGAGGAAATGGAAGCTCAAGTGTGTGAAAGCTCTCTTTGATTTATGAACATCAATTAGCAAAGAGTACATAGATCATGTTAAGGATTGAAAACACCAAAACAAGTGTGGAGACACTTGAAATGTTGTTTACTAAGAAATTTACAACCTACTTGCAATTTCTTGAGAATGAAACTAACTATGTCAACATAAGAAAATTCTTCAACTGAAGAATATTTCTTGAAAGCCAAGAATATCTGTGTTAAAATTTAAAATTTTGATTTAGAGGAGCCAGTGACCAAGAATAGTTTGTGCTAGTATCTTGTTCGTGGTCTGTGAAAAGAGTTCATGCCTTTTTTGTATCTTCCATATAAGGATTGTGAATCAACCTTTGAGTTGGAAAATTTTCTCTCAAATCAAGAAGCTTTGGTGAAACAAATGACAAGCAATAACCAGCCTCTTGACCAATCAGGGGATGTTCTTTACATTAAAGACCAAAAGAAAAGGAAATTTCACTACGAAGTACTCTGCTACTGATCAAAATCAGGAGCGATCCAAGGGAACTTCCAAAACTCTTTATAGGTGGAAAGCCGACACATATCAAGCAATATTGCTAAGTGAAGGTGGTATGTTATGGATGTGGAAAACCAGGTCACATAAAAATCAAATTGTCGAGTTAAATTGCACGAAACAGAAGCAAATTTCGTACATGAAAATTATGAATTTCAGCAACCAGATTAGGGAAGTGTTTATCTATTGAAGTTATTGATCAACCAAAGAACATTGCATTTGGTTTGCACCAAACCGACACATTTAAAAATCTCAATGTTCTCATTGACTATAACAAAGAATGGATTATGGATTCTACATGTTCTCATCACGCAACAGGGAATGTTGTATTTTGATCTGTGTTCGTTCACATTGTTGAAAGAAGGTCATAGTGATAGTGAATAATTCATTCCATCCTGTGGAAAAAAAAAGGGGGGGTGACTCGAACGATAGAGTCATATTTCTAAAGGTTGTCTATCATGTCCCAAGCTTCAAAAAGAGTCTTGCTTCAATATCTTAGATAAAAAATTCTGAAAGGTATGTTCTCTTTGGTCCAAATGATGTTCAAGTTCTTTCAGATGTACAACATATTGAAGTTGATGTCATGTTCACTGGAAAACAATATTCGTTATATTTCTTCTCTGCAAGTGATGCATATGTGAATATAGCAGGTCAGATTGCAATTGCAACACTTTGGCATGTTCGCTTGGATTATGTGGGTTACCAATTACTGCAAAAAAAATCTCCACAAAGAAACTGCTTGATGGTATCCCTGTTTACAAATATATTCATCACGTTGCGGTTTGTCAAGGCGGCCAATATGGGAAATCTCGTCGGTTTCCTTTTTTGAATTATAAAAATAGAGAATCTAGTATGTTGAAATTATTCCATCCAAACCTTTTGGGACCAACAAGAACACCTAGCTACATAGGTTTTCATTATGCGATGGTGATTGTGGACATTTTTCTAAGTTCACTTGGGTTTATTTCTTGAAACATAAAAGTGAGGCTTTCTCCAAATTATTTATTCAAGCATGACGTGGATAAAGAGCTTAGGCCATCGGTGAAGTGCTTGTGCACCGACAAGGGGGGGGGGGATTTTTGGCATATTAACTTTGGTAATATCATAAGGAACATAAGATTCAGTGCAAGATGACTTGTCTGGAAACCCCATAACAAAATTGGATTGTTGAACGTAAGTTAGCGCATCTAAGATCTGTATGCTTGGCCTAGTTACATGAAAAAGGTTTTCACAAAGAATTGTAGGTTGCAACTTTCCATAAAACATGTCATGTTATAAGTTGGTGGTTGCCAGGTTATGAATCATCTCCTTTCAAATTCGTTAGTGTGAGTTATTTTTGAGTTTTTAGATCTATCTGTTATGTTCACATATTAAAGCATAATCAAACTAAACTTTATCTAGAGGCTAGACATTACGTTTTTATTGGCTAGGATACTCACAAAAAAGGAAGGAGATGCATGGATCTAGAAACAAAGAAAGTAGTTGTGTCTTGTGATGTGGCATTTGATGAAGTATTGCCTTACAAGTTCAATGAAATTAAAGAAAAAAATGTTGATCGTCATTTATTCTTTAATGATTCTTCATCCATATTTGAAGGGAGAAATAGTTTTTCACCTAAAGGAAATATTCAGCAAGATGAAACCATTGAGGTTATCCCACAAAGATCAACAAGATAAAGAAAGCAACCAAATTGTCTAATGGATTATGAAATTCAATCAAATTGGTTTTCAGTTTGGTCTTGTTTTTTCATGGAAGACTTAAGTGGGGAGTACCCAAAATCTTACTGATACACCCTCAACCATTTTTCCTAAATCCCAAAACAAAGAAAGGGGCCCCACTAATTAGCCTAATGGACTTGTCCCTATTGGCACATGAGCAATGCAGCAAGCCCATAATTTCCACCTTTATACTAACCTAGCATAGCCTACAAACGAGTCTGATACAGCAGGATGACTCATCAAACAACAAGGATTCCATGTCATCATATTCCCAATATTTCGGGACACATCATACTGAAAAATATGCAACAAACTCTCTCTTGATCCGTGACGGCCGACCTGTCAACAATAGGTAACGAACCCCAAATTTCAAGTTTTGTTCGTTAGCTAATACACACAGCTTTCAAATGGTGTATCGCTTGCAGTAACTAACCTCCGGCCTATAAATAGAGATCATAGTACAGTCACTAAAAAAGAAAAACTTCATTCATTCACCCTCAACCATTTTTCCTGAAGCCCAAAACGAAGGAAAAGGGCCCCATTAATCAGCCCAGCAGACTAACCTAACAAAGCACAAAAATGAGTCCCATACAACAGGACAACGCATCAAACATCAAGGGTTGCACGTTATACATATTCTCAATATTTCGAGACACATCATACTAAAAATCTCCAACAAACAACCTATCAACAGCAGGTAACAAACCCCCCAAATTTAAATTGATTAGGCAAGACTCATTAAAACGATCATATATTATGTCCACATAAGTCCAAATTCCAATCTGTTTTTCCTTTTTTTAGTTAGCTAATACATGCAGCTTTGAGACAATGTATCACTTGCAGCAACTTACTTACGACTTATAAATAGAGGTCATAGTGTAGTCACAAAAAAAAAAAAAAAAAAAAAATCCATTCATTCACACTCAACCATTTTTTCTAAAGCCCAAAACAGAGGAAGTAGCCTCTACTGACCAACCCAATAGACCTGACCCTGTTAGCATATGAGCAATGTATCAAGCCCATGTATTTTACCTTTATACTAACCTGGTAGCCCAAAAATGAGTTTGATACAGCAGGATGACTCATCAAAAAACAAGGATTCCATATCATACATATTCTCAGTATTCGGGACACATCATACGAAAAAATCTCCAACAAACTCTTTAGATTCGCGGCGGCCGACCTATCAATAGAAGGTAAAAAAAAACCCCAAAATTCGAGTTGACTGGATAAGACTCATTCAAATGACCATATCCACATAATTCCAAACCCCAATCTATTTTTATTTTGTTAGTTAGCTAATAAACGCAGCTTTCAAATAGTGTGTCACTTGCAGCAACTAACCTCCGGCCTATAAATAGAGGCCACAGTATAGTCATGAAAAGAAATTTCGTTCATTCACACTCACACACTTTTTTTCTCTTGGTCAAAAGGAAGTTTACGAGTTCCTTGCTCATTTTCCACAATCTACAAGCATACTTTATCTTATATATTGATATTTTATCACTAAACTTTAGTTATTACACCATATATTATGTTAATTTCAAGTATTCCCTCTCTCATTTTTTGTAAAGCAATTTAGTAACTTAAGCATCGGAGTGCTAATACCTATTTTGTAAGTTAATCCTCTCTTAATCTTAGGATTTCCATAAAGATTCTTCAACCATTGTGGTCCTGCCAGACTCCGGTACGCATCATTGCCGTTGTCTATAGGAAACTTGAGCTAAAGGCATAATAAATGGAGAACTCTAACTATGGGTGTCACAACGACTTATTTGAGGGAAAACATTGCCCTCCCTGTTATAGCGGGATCCAGCGCACAACCTCAGGAGCAGGCCTTGGGAGATCCCAATGTTCCTGCTCTTGGTACGATTCGCTGGTCTTACCTATTGTCGTTGCTTCAATTTTTTATAAACAACTCAACAAGTTCATCGATGTTGTTGTTGGCATAGCTCTCAGGAATCTTCCTTCTCTTGTTGCAAGCACGAGAGTAGGTGAAATGCCTCTACTTGTTGTCAACTCGCTCTCCTTTGAGCAGCTTAGCAAGCTCATTACTATTGCGATCAGCTCAACACTCCGAGAATCTCATGCTCCTACCTTCGACAACGGAGCAGGGCAGACGCCACATGTTGTTGTATCTGACGCACAAGGAGAATAAGGATAGATGCCACACCTCGAAACACCCAACACTGAATGAGGGAAGAACAGACCAATCCTTGTTGTGCTCCAGTAGGATGAACTTAACCTAGTTGATCCTACCAGCAAGATGAACTTATCCCTGTTGGTCACTCTAGCAAGGGAGATGCTAGCAAAGTGGTTATGAGTACGTGGCAGGCCCTCTGCCGCAAGTTTTTCGAGAAGAGAGAAGCCCCTCACGTGAAGCAAGGAATCCCCTTCAGTTAGCAGGTGATGACTGATGAACTCCTAGCTTATTTCAAAGCATCTCACACCTATCACCTTATAGTGGTAGCACTCATCCTATTGAACACATTCGTGAATTTGAAAATGCTACACTACTGCAAAACTATACTAATGGTATAAAATATTGTGTTTTTTACTACACTAATCGAATTTTCCCAGCTCTAGTTCGACCAGCTTTCGTCTTGTTCAATACATTCTTTTGCAGAATTTATTTCATTATTTTTTCATCAGTCATGAAATATTGAAAGATGGTCTTATGTCACTTCAAAGGTTGGTTTGAGAAGGGAACTTGAAAGAATATTTAATCCTTGAGGAAAATTGTTCAGAATTTCATGCTACGATAGCACTAGTACCCTTTGTTTTAAAACTATGCTTTTGATGGATGTTTTTGTATCTCTTTCATGATGTGCGTCATTGTTATGTTCTTCGAAACTTCTATTACTTGCTATGTCCTTAAGATGAATTTCTTAGCTACTGATGAGCTACGCCTATGATCCTACTAATGAGGTTCGGTCTGTGCCCTCACTGATGGGGTCCGACTTGTGCTCTTACTGACGAGTTTCAACCTGGGTCCTCACTAACGACCTCCGTCTTGTGCTCCTGTTGACGAGTTCCAGTCCTGCTGACGGGCTTCGGCCTCTGCTCCTGCTGATGCTCTCCGAGTTGTGTTCTCTCTAACATTGACAGACTCCGGTCTGTGCCACTGAATAATCAACCCAAGTGGGTCAGACCTTGCACTGCTCCATAAGTAGGTTGTACCTTACACCGTTAAACAAACTGACTCACAACTTACGTGCAACAGATCCCCTCAAAACCCCTTGAGCAGGAAAGTTGTTACACACAAATAAAATCCCCAAACAGTACAATAGGACATACCCATATAACCCAGCAGGACCTTTCTTGTTGGATCAGCATAACTGAAAATTTTTTTAAGCATTGAAAATTCTTTGAGACATAAGCTCTCGTCTAGCAAGAGTATTCACTTGTACTCCAGAAGCCCAACACAAGTCTGGACTCTTAGAGGTGGGGGAATGATGATACCCCTCAACCATTTTTTCCTACAGCCCAAAATAAAGAAAGTGGACCCCCATTGATCAGCCCAACAGGCCTCACCCTGCTGCCCAATGAGCAATGTATGAAGTCCATAATTTCTACATTTATACTAACCTAATCAAGACCATAAACGAGTCAAATACACAAGATGACTCATTAAACAACAGAGATTCCATGTCATATATATTCCCAACATCTCTGTACACATCATATTTAAAAAATCTCCAACGCTCTCCGTAGATCGACGATGGCCAACCTGTCAACAGCAGGTAACAAACCCTCCCCCCCCCCCCCCCCCCCAAATTTCGGGTTGACTGAGAAAGACTCATTCAAACGATCATATCTCTGTCCAAATAAGTCTAATTTGAATTTTTTTATTTATTTATTTATTTTATTAGTTAGCTAATACCCGCAGCTTTCTAACAATGTATAACTTGCAGTAGCTGACCTCCGAAATATACTCCTAATCGGCATATAAATAGGGTCCATAATGCAATCACCAAAAAAAAAAAAAGATATCAGTCATTCACCCACACACGTTTTCTCTCAGTTAACAGCAAGACTACGAGCTCCCTACTCATTTTTCACACTCTACAAGCATACTTTATGTTGTATTTTGATACTTTATCACTCCACTTCTATTATTACAACATATCTTAAATTATTTTGAAGTATTTCCTTTCTCGATCAATTTACTGACCTAAGCATTGGAGAGCTAACCCTTATTTTGCAAGTTAGCCTCTCTATAGTATTTGGACCCTTTTTTACTTAAATTAATATATTAAGAGGGTGTTTGGCTAAGTTTATAAGCTCCTCAAAACATCTTATAAGATGTTTGAGAGCTTATAAGCTCTAAGAAATCATTTGGCAAATTTTTTATGAAAGAGCTTATAAGATATCAAAATAAGATGTTTTGAATCTTATAAGATCTTTTTAAAAAATTTAAACTTTCCTAACTTTTTTTATAAGATCTTATAAACTCTATGCAATTAATAATTAATAAGACAAAAAATAACCTTATTGATTTGCTATATTTCAATTTTACCCTTAACATAACAAATATATTTTTAACAACAAAAAAGTTCTCTCTCTCTCTCTCTCCGTATATATATATATAACATGCTGCCTCCCTCCCCCTTCTCCTCTTCTCTCTCTCTCTCTCTCTCTCTCTCTCTCTCTATATATATATATATATATATATATATAATATCATCTCTTCTTCTCATATTTATAAAATTATGACATTAATTACGTAATTAATATTAATTTTTAATTATTATAATTATAAAAATTCATGCTACTGATATTATATGTTATAATATGGTTAAAAGTAGTCACTGAAATTAACAAAAAAATATATCAATTATATATCTATGTTAATATTCGACTAGCATGAATTTTAATATTATTTCGATGCAAAAATTTAAAGATAATAATTTGTCAATTTTTTGTTTTTGAAAAAAAATCGATTAATTTTTATTTAGAGTTAAACAAATGTATACTATTTATGAAAGTATTTTAAAAATATTCAAATACAAAATATGTCAACAAAAATAACAATTTATTTGATTCTAATAGTATTATGTCCGTTTTGGTTATTTTACCAATAAAAAGAGCTTATTGTACCAAACACCCTAATATCTTATAAGATATGAAAAACATCTTATAAGTTTTAACATCTTATTTTATCCAAACACTTCAAGAGTTTATTTTAAAAATAAGATCCAACAACTTATAAGTTCCTAAAATATCTTATAAGATGTAGGAGCTTATAAAATGTTTTAAAAAAGTTTACCAAACACCCTCTAATTCAATCATATTACATACTTTTATACACGGGGTTGAGATTATACCCTTTTTTCATAAGTCCTTTTTTCATGGATTGAAGCGAACAAGGACATGATGTTACGAGAATCGTACCCCTTGTTTTTCTATGATCCTTGAATTTTTTATTTATTTATTTTTAATTTTCTATTATTATTATTAAAGTAAAAATTAAATAATTATTTTCTCTAACAATTTAAATTTTTTTAATAAGGTGCTCTTGTAACATAGTATCCAAATAGGCCAAACAAGAGATCCTATAAATTTGAATTTCATTGCATCCATTTATCAAGAAAATATTGTTTCACGTGTGGATTTTACATTTGAGGAGATAAAATATAAATAATTTTTTCTAATAATTTAAATTTTAAATGAAATAATCGTTGAACAATTATTTTTCTTTTTAGCTTATAAATGGACACACCCTGGATATTTATCCTTCCAATATCCTGTTTGTGTGGTTAAACGACTCCACGTGTGTGCGCATGGACTTATTCAATAATTGGTGCACAAAAAAGTAGAAGAAAGAATAATTGGGGTGCAATCCCATGGCCAAGCTCTTGCGTTTTTTAACATAATGTGGACAAAATTTTCTGTCAACATGGGACAAACATTTCACTATAAATAATGTAATCACTAAAACATCAATCATTGTGCCCTTATAACAAAAGTATGTTGGACTTTTAGCTTAGTCTTTCCAATAGTAATAAAAATAAGGGTAAATGGCCTCGAAACTCTTGAAGTTAAAATTTTAAATATATAAAAAAAATTGTAAAACTTTAAATATATCCCCTCAATTCTAATTATAAATTGGATAAATTATATTCTGTCATTTCAATTGTAATACTTTTGGCACTTTGTATTTTTTTTTATTATAATATTTACTCATAATCATCTCAGATCAATTTTTGATTCGAAAAAGCCTATGCATATAGGAATTTTAAGGGTAAAGATTTTGACATTATGTTGCCAAAAGTCTCACAAATTCACAGTCAGTTGATGGATACCCTTAATGACAGTGATACATGATCAAAATTCCTCTTAAAAATTCGTATGTACAGTGTATGTGATCATTTTTTTATGAAAATTTTCACCGAAATATGAGATGGTTATATGTTAAAATTGTGATGGTTCGATAGTAAAGTGTAATAAAACATAAATTGACGGCAAAATGCAAAACGCTATAATTCAAATTGTAAAATATAATTTACCCTTGTAAATTATATCATCATTTCTTTATAGGTATAAATTTATATAAACACCCCTCTAAGATAAATTATATTAATAACCCTCCGAAAATGTACTTGTAATATTAATAATATAAAATTATATCAAGAACCCCTGAGTGTGTGAAGGCTCTTTGCCCTCCACTCCCAAAATCTTGCCTTTCATTCTCCCAGTGACAATAATAGATATGAAAACATATAATATTTGAACATAATCAATTAACATGATAAAAAAGATAATCGCAGTAAATAGTTATTTATCATGGTCATGCAACGTTATTGATCGTGGTGTTTGAAGATCGAGGGTGCTAAAACATTTGTCATGACTTTCACCATGACCAATGTTCTTTTCTCATAATGAATAAGGTAAGTTTTTGCTTCGACTATATTTATCCATTGTTGATAATAATTATTTATCATTACTTTTATTTCATAAGAACTAGCCGTCGTGACACGCCGTTCCTGCGTGCATATAAAATAATATTGCACATTTTAAAGTTATTGTAAATAAGAAAATATACATATTAATTAACACATTACATATAAAAAAGAAATAAATAAATAAATAAAGAAAAAAATAAAAACTAATTTAGGGGTATTATCGGTCTAACTAAAAAATTAGTGTTGCAATGTAAGTAATCGTCATTTATTAATGAAAACAGGGTTTGTTTTATATAATAGTATAGATAAACATGTAGGCAATAATAATTTTTTTTACAGTGTACGTACGAAATTGAATTTATCAAATTGTCGAGTTTTATCGTTGATAAAATCTTGATTAATTGAACTGCTATTTGCTAAACAGCTGATCAGTTAATAAGAGTGGGATGAAAAGTTATTCGAATTTAATATGCAAATACTCACTACGAAAATAATATATATTTTCTACACTATAAGTGATTGCGTTTTAAAAATCACCATAAAATAAGAATATATACCACAAATAATCAAAAGTTTTCATGGTTCAGCTAGTGCCAAAAATAGTTGTCGTGATTTTAATTATGACTAACGTTTTGAACCCACTTACCAAATCAATTGTTAACAGTTATCGTGCAATCATAGTTAAATAATAATTCCCATAATTCTTTTATTTTTAATCTTGACAATCATAATAAGAAGTCATATATCTTCTAGTGACTTTTATATGCTAGTCGCCGTGGCACGTCGTTTTTGCGTGCATAAAACATATAAAGATAATATATGTAAACCAATAAATCACATTTTAAAATAGAAGAAAGAAACAAAATAAAACCAACTTAAGGTATCAACAATACAAGAAAAGAATTTGTATAGTGGTGTTAAAATGACATGGAGTTACTTTTGTAAAGAAAAAAAGTAATTACAATTATTTTTCTAAAATATCTAATTAGGGATATAACTGTCATATTTAAAAATTAGTGCGCGATGTTATTAACCGTCGTTTGTGAGTGTAAAGGGCTTTTTTTATATTAGTACTAATCAACATGGCACGTCGCCTATGCGTGCATATAATAAATAAATATTTTAAAGTATATATATAAATTAACCAACACATCACATTTCAAGAAAAAAAAAAGAGAAAGAAAATAAACTAACTTAGGGGTATCATTGGTATAATAAAAAATTGGTGTAGCGGTGTAAGCAACAGTCTTTGTGAGTAAAAATGGAAATTTCTTTTATATTAAAGTGTGTTTGGTTGGGGGGAAAGTGGAAGTAAAAATGGATGTATAAGAAAAAGTTTAGTGTTTGTTTGGAGGAAGATATAGAGGGGGAAGTAAAACTGGATGTATATGAAACCCCTCCGGGATCCAATTTCGTTTCCGTTCGAAATTGGGCGGACAAGTGGAAGTATAAGGCCAAAAAGACAAAAAAAAATACATATTTCATTTTTATTTACTCTATTGTCCATATATATATATATATATATATATATTTCCCTCCAATTCTTTTCTCCTTCCTACTGATAATACATTACATAATCGCCAGAGAAATGATAATCACATCGTTGGAAAAACTACTACGTTGAAGTCAACAATCCGGAAAATATACTTTTCATTTGCGATTTTTCAGAATTTTTTATCGGTAATTTGCTATTAATCTTGATTGAATAATCTTTTTCCCTAATCGTGCTCCCTCTTCCCACCGCTGACACGAGTAACTTTTAGTTTATTTAAACTAAATAGTTTAGAATATGAACAATATTCGTTTTGATGAATATTTTTATTAATAAAAAATAAAATATTATTATTGTTGTTTGATATATATTTTTATTACTAAGATTTTTAAATCTTTGATATTAGTATAATATTAACTTGTTTATTTTCTAATATATAATGAATAGAAAGGGTTAAACTGTAAAATTACAAAATTAGTCTTTTCTTCTTAATCTAATTTTCTCGTACCAAACAAGTAAAAGTATTTAAAACTTACTCTCCTTCCAATCATACCAAACAACTTGACGGAAAACTATTATTTTTTGCCTCCTCTTCCCCTCCCCCTTTTGTTTCTCCCTTCCTCTCATTTGAAACAAACGAACCCTTAGTATAGATAGAAAAAAAAAGTATTTACACTAATTTGGGGTATAATTGTTATATTTAAAAATGGGTAAATTACATCTACCTCCCCTGATGTTTGGCATAATTACAAATACCTCCTCATTGTTTGAAAATTACAAATACCCCCCCCCCCTGAGGTTTGTAATCATATAACAAATAACCCATTTCCATCCATTTTTATGGGTGAACTAACCAAAATGCCTTTATGCAAACTGAATTATTCTTAAAATGTTTTGAATTTTTTTTACTACAATGCGCAGGGAGAGGTTACTTAAGGTTTTGACACAGAGGAGCAATAATGCAATTTGCCTCAATTGATTTTTCTACAATGTTAACTAAAAATTCAAGGGCAAAATGGTCAATTTCAGGCCTTTGGTTAAAAATTACAAGCCTCAGGGGGCTATTTGTAATTTTTCAAATAGCGAGGGGGTATTTTTAATTATGCCAAACCACAGGGAGGTGACTGTAATTTATCCTATAAAAATTGGTGTACCGGTGTCGTTAACCACCGTTCGAGAGTGTTGAGGGCCTTACTTTTTATATTAGTACGAATTGGTGCTTTGGTGTCATTAAGCACCAATTGTTATGTAGAATGTCTTTTTGTTTTATATTAGTATAGAAAAAAACATACAATTAATTTTCAAAATTATCTAATTAGGGTTATAATTGCCATATTTTAAAATTTGTGCAGCAGTGTCATTAACCATTATTTTTGTGAGTGTAGATGGTCTTTTTTTTTTTATAACAGTCAATGTGACACGCTTTTCCTGTGCTTATATAATAAATAATATTTCACATTTTAAAGTTTATTATAAATAAAGAAAATATATATATAAACCAAAAAATTCCATTTCTTATAAAAAAAAAAGAGAAGAAAGAAATAAATAAATCAACTTCAAGATATTATTGGTATAAACAAATAATTAATGTCGCGGTGTAAGTAATCCTCTTTGTGAGTAAAATGGAAACCTTTTTTATATTAATTAGTCGACGTGGCACACCTTCCCTGCGTGCATATAATAAATAATATTTAATATTTTAAAATATATTATATTAATAAGAAAAATATATTATAAATAAGACTAAATATAAATAAAACAACACATCACATTTCAAAAAAAAGAAACCAACTTAGAGGTATTATTGGTACCAGTCAACGTGGCACGCTGTCCCTGCGTACATATAATAGATAATATTTCACGTTTTAAAATATATATTATAAACAAGAAAAAATATATAAAAACCATATATAAATGCTCTTTGTGAGTAATAATGAGTTTTTTTTTTTTTTTTTTACTACTGTAGTACATAGTATAGATAATTCACAATAGGAGTTTCTAAAGTGATTTTTGGAGTCAAAGCGTTGGGCCCATCTTACACTTACCACCTCAATGTATATATGAGGTTCTTGTTTTTCTTCTAAAGAGAGAATTATACTTTGGATTAAAAGCGGACACTCCCCCAACCTTTGGGTCATTTTGCACTTTGTCCCCCAATCATTTTTTTTTTTTACAAACGACCACCTAATCTTTCTTTTTTGTTGCACACTCTCATTTTCGGCGAATAAAATGGAATATTCCCATTGTGTGAAAACACGGTCCTTAATCTCGGTATTTTAATGTTCAGATAAGTAATTTTACACCCTTTTTCACCCAAACCAACTGCTTATTAACTAAATCCCCAAATCTATTACCCTAAATCGAAAAGCACCTGCAGAGAAGAAGGAAGGGAAATGGAAGATCATTGCTACTGTGGGCGTAGATGTGTGAAGAAGACATCATGGACAGATTTGAATCCAGGCCGGAGATATTCTACATGTGATAGGTACCGGGTAAGTGCAAATATATTCAAGAAAAAGACTGAAAATTTTGTAATTTTTCATTTGTTGGGTTGACAAATTTCTTTTTTTTTTTTAACCTTTTTGTAGAATGTTGGAGGTTGCAACTTTTCTTGGCTTGATCCTCCAATGTGTGAGAGATCAAGACAAATAATCCCAGATCTACTTCAGAGGATCAACAAACTCGAAGAAAACGAGGAAAAAAGAAGAAAGAAGGAGAAATATTTGGGGGGAGGGGGGCAATTGTTTTTGCTTGACATTAATTTACTTGATGATATGAACTTTGGATGGTTTCAGTTGGACATGAACTCTGTGATGGCTATTTTATGGCTTTGTACCCAATTCGGCTGTAAAAGATGAATATGTGATGTTAATTCTTGTAATGTTAATTCCCTTGTAATGTTAATTAATTCTTGTAATGTTAATTCCCTTGTGTAAAATATGTAATGTTAATTTCATTGTGTAAAATTGAAAGTGTAGAAATAAGCACTTCAAATTCAAAATTCACAGTGACAAAAAACTAGCCTTTCATTAATAGACAAGGTCAAATTCTGCCATCAAACTAGCCTTCCATTCACAATTCAAACCAACAAAGGCATCAAAATAAGGCCTTCAATTCACAATTTAATCCAACAAGTGCATCAAACTAGCATTCCATTCACAATTCAAACCAACAAAAGCATCAAAATAAGGCCTTCAATTCACAATTCAAATCAACCAAAGTATCAAAATAAGTCATTTCTAAACTACTGTTGGCTGCAATTTGGAGGAAGTTCATAATACGACTCTTGTGTGGGAACTGCTGCACTTGAAGGACCTACTACTGCACTTGGAGCACATGTTGTTGCACTTGGAGCACTTGTTGCTACAGCACTTGATACAACACTTGTCTTCCTCTTCTTTGGTGGTGGTGTAGCATTGTGTGGACCATTTTTTGACTTGCTTCTCACCAACATTTTCTTCCTTGATTTCCGAGGATTTGAAGGCGTATTCACTGACTTTTGGCTCATACTTAGTGCATCAACCTGTATGCCTTGCAACTGAATAACAAAGGGGACAATTTAAACAAACTAGACAATTAAGCTAACAGAAATTTCGCAAAGGTGTTACTTACTGCTGCTGCACTTCTTGTCAACCTAGTTGTTGTAAAACTTGGTCGTTTGTCATCCTTTGCCTTCACAGCTTTCCTTTTGCTTTTCTGGTCACAGAAAATCGAGTTAAGATACAAAAGACATGCAATAAAAGAGGAAAAAATAATAGAAAATCACCTTTTTTTCACTGTTTGGTAGGGGTATCTCAACATGTTCCTCAGTTTGCTTGTTTTTTCCATTTTGAGGACATGTTCTTTTGTTATGACCTATAACACCACATATTTTACAGGTCATAACAAGCCCTTGTCTCCCCAATTTGCTATTCTTCTGCCCAGCATTTGTCACAACCTTTTTTTTCTTCAGTTCTGCTATTTCTTGGGGTGTCTTCCTCCTGTCATGCTTTTTAGGTCTCCCTGGCATTCGTTCTATGATTGGAGGCAATAATGGTGCTCTATCTAAGTGAGGCCACTCCTCAGGTCCATTCAAAGGCAACATCAAGTGGCTGTAAGTCTTGAGATACACTATCCTTTTGTAGCATCTATCTACATAATCCTCTGGTTTGTATCCCATAAAATACATGCCAGAAATTGCATGTGCACAAGGAATTCCAGTAAGATGTCATTTCGTACATGTGCATGTATGGTTACTCAAATTCAGTGTGTGTCTATCACCATAACTTCCTTCAATTTCAAATTGATCCTTGCCATTCCAATGTGCAATGTATTCCATACTCTTCTTCTTCAAATCTTCCAGCAGTTTCTGTTGTTTGGACACAATTTACCTCTATGTTTCTTCATCTGGTCTCTCTTGACATACACCCTCTTCATCAACATCATTCTGATTGTCTCAAGCATGTCCACAATTGGCTTACTCCTTGCTGCTAAAATAGTAGCATTAAACTCTCACACATGTTATTCAACAAGATGTCACATTTGGCATGACATCTAAAGTATGCCTTGGATCACTGTGCAGCAGTATCCTATTCAACCACATGACTTTTTACCTTCCCTCCTAGCCCCCTCCAATTCACTTCTATCTCAAAGTCCCCTTTATTATCTCCCATACCCAACTCACTATCTATCAAACAATCAGAGTAAACAGAATCATTACCTATACTTTGTTCATCATCACTCTCTTCACCATTTTGTACACTATCATCACCCACCCCTTGTCCCTCATTTTGTACATCATCCTCACCTACCCCTACCCCTCATTCTGTACACCCTCTTTCCCCACCCCCTGCCACTCATTCATCTCCTCCTCAACATCATCACCAACATAATCTAAAGCTTCATCAATGTCAGGTAACTTCATGCTACTTTCACCTTCAGTACCACTTGTTTGAGACTCAAACCCATGATCCAAGAAAACCCCAATCATCCTATCATTATCAACAAAGTTTACCAACTCTAAAGTATGACTATCTGTTGACATCATGCTAATTGAATTGCAGTCATTAATGTCATTCCTACTATAATAGAAGGTAGTATGTTCTGTATCTATTTGCAGTAGTTTAGCTGTTTCAACAAGTTCAATTAAAGACATCTTGTCAATATGACAATAGTCAAAGTGGTCTACTTTTCCTCCTACATATACCCTACGACCAAAATCACACAACACTCCAGAATGATGCATTCTAATAGTGAAATACTCACTATTAGACCTTGCAGTTGCAATATAAGCAGACTTCAAAAACTAGTCCCAACAAGTTGAGTACTTTATGCAATATAAAACAACAACAGTACAAAAAATGAGTATGGACCACATACATACACCAACAACAAGGAAACAAAACTAATAAAGTATCACAAAAAAGCTATTCTAACACACTTCGTGTTTCACAAAAACCAAACAAGAACTTTAAAAAAATACGCCACATTGCATGATAATGTCCAAAAGAACCATAAAAAAGTTGAACAAACCACTTACTATATTCAGGCGCTCCTCTTCCCAAGGGTATATCATCTCCTTCTTCCCGTAGCTTCCAACCCATGGTAGCAATGAACGGTGACTATGTCAACTCAGGGCGTGATGAAAAAGATTTGGGGGTAAAATTAGGTTTTTTACTCCCAATAGCATCTTTTACCCGATCTACTGCAGCACACTTTCATCTCAAGGGAAAATTACATTTTTAACCTTGTTATAATGTGGAAATTAAACTACACACACGCCTTAAGGCGCGTGCTTTCACACAAGGGGAATATTCCCATTTTATTCACCGGAAATGGGAGTGTGCAACAAAAAAGAAAGGTTAGGTGGTCGTCTGTAAAAAATAAACGGTTGGGGGGCAAAGTGCAAAACGACCCAAAGGTTGGGGGGGTGTCCGCTTTTAACCCTTATACTTTTAGTCCCTGAGCATACTACTTATTCGATTGTAGTCCATAAATAATCCATTTATACTTTTGGTCCCTAAATATGTATTTTATTTACTATTTCGGCCATTTCTGTCAATTGATTATTAAATCAAATAGAAAAATCACATGTCACACAAATGAGGCGGAGAAGGAGGCATGAAAAAAGATCATTTCTGCCAGATTTAATAGTCAACTAAGGGCATGTTTACTTCAAAGATATGATTAATGAAAGATATGTGTGATATGATTATTTAATAAAATTATTTTTGTTTACTTCAGTGTGCAAGAAGGTTCATTGGGCCAAACCCACCTCTTGAGGTAGTATTCCTAGTCATAAGAATAGTGTGAACAGCAACGAGCCTTTGTTATAACAACGGCTTTTAACAAAATGAAGTAATCATTATGCTAGCCTATATTATTAGATCAATACATGTTAGTCCAATTAAGTAAACATACCCTTAACTAAAATGACGAAAACCCCAAAAAGAAGTATCGGTTTAGAGATAAAAAATACAAGTGATAATTATTTAAGAACTAAAATCGAATAAATAGTATTACTTAGGGATCAAAGTATAATTTTCCCGATGACACTACAAGAAAATGGCTCAATAGCCATGAAAAATATTTGATGATAAAATCAGTGTCGGATAAATTAGCAAGTAATTTTTTTATTGCTAATCTACACTATTTTAATATATATATATATATATATAATACATAATTTATTGCTAAATTCATTAGCAAGTAAATTTGTGTTGCTAAATATATTAGCAACTAAATTCCTTGTATTAAATAATATGAATTAACAACAAGAATTTTACTTGTTAATTAGCTCAACACGAATTCATTTGATTGTTATTGAGCCATTTTCTTGTAGCGTGAATTCGAGCTACATATTTTCATTTGATCCAACCTTAATTTCACCCCCCATGATATTATTCTCAATTATTAGAGAGGTACCATGATATTGCAAGGACTATGGACACATAGCTGGGGTCTGTTGTCCTTTTCCCAAAATCTCTGTCATTCCCAAAGATATGGGCTTCAAATTGTGAGGATGGCAAGAGAGCTTCATTACAGATTTGGATGAGAAAAAACAAAATTCAATAATTGAACTAATTAATTTTATAAATATATATATAGAAGAAAATGTAGCTGTCAATAAGTGGTGGGATGTCCCTTTTGGACTTTGGTGGAAAGAAAAATTCAGTTGAAGTTGGCACCAAGTTTTCATAACAGATATTGTCCCCTTTTTTAAGTTTGGAACAGAACACATAACATTCCCCAGATTTCCTCACTTTACTCCACCTGAATTAGTTCTTGGCTAGCCTGTCAATTCTCTTTGTAGAAACCATTGCCCACTCATTTTCCCTTATTTCTTGTCTCTTTTATTTATTTAGTTATTCCTCTTGTTTGCTTTTGCATATGACTGAAAAAATAATCAAACTGCTTGATACTTGATTGAAATTGATAGATAAAAGTTTGTTTGAGTACGATTCGTTAAATTTTAATATGTTTTTTTGTTCGAGGATTTACAAGATTGATTCGATCACTGTGAAAATTTAATAATAAGATATGTTTAAAAATATCAAACTATTCGAGTTGGGATTTTTTGTGTTTGATTCAATTAAAACTCGTTTCAGCTCGATTCGATAAATAACCAAATTAAAATCAAACACAATTTTTTCAGATCGATGATAATTCAAACAAGTTTGAAGAATAATCATGTGTTTAGCTCGACTAGACATATTTTTAGCCATGTTCTTGTGTTTTTCCTTGTGGTTCTTCATTATGCTTGATTACAAGTACACGAGTTATTTACATATTTTGGAGGAAAACTGTGATGGAATTAAGTTTTCTGTAGTTTTAAAATTATTTTTGCCCTCTCTAAGTTCGTCTGGTTTGATGAGAGGAAAGAGGAGATGAAAGGGGAGAGTAAGTGGAATTTGCTTTTACATAGGGAGAGTACAATAATTTTCCTATAAGTTGTTTTGAAAATAAATAATATTTTCTTATGAGGGGATGATGGCATGAACATTGTTAATAAATATATATATATATATATGTTTATTTATATAAATATATACAGGAACTATTTTAAAGGGAGAAGGGATTCATAGAAATAGCAAGATAAATTGTAAACCAAAAAGACAAAAAACTAATTATCTTTGAAGAGATTGTATTTAAAGACTAATATGGTAAATACAAATTCAAAATAAGAAACATTTTATCTTTTGAATCTCATATTTCTACTTTTCCATCTAATTATGGGCAAAACAACATAGAGTGTAAAAAACGTTCAACTATATAGTATGTACATTTTATTTTACTTTTCCTCCACTTATAACGTTTTTGGATTTATTGCAATTTAACCCCTGTAAAAGTTCCAATGTTCAAGAACCCCCTATGTAAAAAACAAAAAAGAAAGAAAGAAAGAGATTACCAAGAATCCGTGCGTATGTAAGGGTTTGATAGTTTTATCCTATCAAAAGTTGATTTCACGATTTAATTTATTAATTTATTAGTTTTCATGGATTTGAGTAACTTTTCCATAGAAACTTTCAAAAGTCGCTCGATGTTCCCATATGTACGTTATATGGGGGCATAAAACTGGAGATTTTGAGAATTCTGACAAAAAAGGTCCTAAACCCACATAAATAATATAGATAAATTAGTGGACTAAGGTCCCGATTATTTTGATATATTAGCCTGAATAAGAAAATTAAGTTAGGATAATATATTGTTTACTTTCATGTATGAGGGCTTTGTATAATTACAGGGCTTTGTATTAGTTACTGTTACACTTGCATAACTTATACTACCAAATGTGGTGATATAAGTTATCATATAATTTGTACAATAATAAATGCAAGGGGCAAAAGTCCATCTTACCCTCAAATAATAGTGGAGTAGGTGTCATTGATGGGCTAATGGGTAATTTTGCAATCCAACACAAGTAAATACAACAAATTAAACACTTCACAGATTTTATCAGAATTTAATGATACATATAAGTAAATACCTTACAATTTATACAGGGCTTTTTTTTATCATTTATTTAGTTTAAGATAATTCTATCACTCGTTTAATTCCATCCTCAAAGTAAACATGGCCTAAGAGGATGTTCGAGTGAACTTATAAACTCTTTAAAACATTTTATAAGATGTTTGCTAGCTTACAAGATGCTACAAAGTTGGAAATTTAGAAAAATATTTTATAAAGTCTAAAAATAAAATGTTAGGAGCTTATATGCTTTTTTTTAAAAAAAATAAGGAGTTACCAGCTTATTTCTAATATCTTAACAAATTTCTTCAAATTAATTATAAATTTGTCATTAATGTTAATCTTATATGCTCTAAATTTTATTTTATCTAAATACTTCATGAACTTATTTTAAAATAAGATAAGCGGGCAAAATGCTTTTTGGGTCCTGTAAGACTAAGATATTATTTGTTTTGGTACCACAACTTAGATAGGTGGCTATTTTAGTCCCATAAAATATATTTTTCAGTTTTTTTGGTCGCAAAATATCACGTTTTTTAGTTTTTTTAGTTCCAAAATATCATGTCCCATGTGCAAGGCACATGACACTTTAGGACCAAAAAAATTAAAAAACGTATTTTATGGGACTAAAACACCCACCTACCTAAATTGTGGTACAAAAAAAAAATAATTCTCTAATTTTACAGGATCAAAAAATATTTTGCCCTAAGATAAACTCTATATGTACCGGCTTATAAATTTTTTAAATAAACTCAACCAAACACCCACTAAATTGCCGAATCAACTTTTCATATGACATAAACTACCTCACCCAATATAGACAGGACATAAATTACAATATTTAAGCCAAAAAGTATAATCCATTCTGACTTTTCAATTTATGTAAACTAATAATAGATTTCATTTATGCTAAATTAAGGAGGATATATATATCTGATAATCTGGCATTGTAGCACAGTGATTTGCAAAAGCTCCTCCAGATTGAGAAAAAAAAAAAAAGATTTCATGGAATCTAGCTTCATGTGATATTGTAAATGACTAAATTATTCTTCTATGAAAAAAAAATAGTAATTTACCTGCCAATGTTTTTTAAAATGAAGTAATTTACCTCCTTAGACAGGCAGATAAATTGTTTCATTTTTAAAAATACATGAAAGTAAATTGCATCATTTCAATAAACAAGGAGAAGTAAATTGCAAAAAAAAAAAAAAAATTCATAGTGGATAATTTGCTCATTGTATCACATGGGTAAATTGCATTTTTCCAGAAAAAAAAAACTTTGGTAAAAAAAAAAAAGAAAAAATGCTTTGATCTTTTTTTTTTTCTCTTTTTCTTCTAAAAATTTTTACTTGAATTTTTTTACATTTATGGTGTGTGGTTGTTCCCTACTGCATGGACAGGAACAAATAACATGAGAAAGAAAGATTAAACAAATAGATGATAAAATAGATACAAACAAAGATGTTCAAAATTGAAACAGCCATTTTCCTTTTACTTGAAGAATCCCATAATCTCTTGGGACAATTTGCAATTTGCAGCAGAATATATAGACAGCAAAACTGCACTCTTCTTACTGCCTCTTTTTCCCCAGCAAACCTCCTGACAACAACACACGTATGGAAAACACAGCAGTAGCACAAGTCAAAAAAATTAGGCCCTGAAAGCATTGTTTTCCCAATCAAAATTTTCTTTATCCTCACAAAAATACTCACCTGATGATTTCCCTTTTTTGGATGATTTGAAGAAACCAAACTGCTTCTTTTGTACAGATTCACCCTGCACGACAATACGTATACGATACGACGAAACGTAAGTATATCGGAGCACCTGATTAATTGCATTTTACCCCTGTTTTAAGACACTAATAGCCCGAAAACTTCCCGAAATAATAAAGAAAAAGGGTAACACGACCTCCTGAACTTTCTTCTTTCGGGAGGTTTTGGTCTATTACTATTTTCACGGGGATTCTTACATTTAACGGTAGGAGAAAGTGAAAAAACCTGTGAGAAACCAGGAACATGCTCGACCGAATTATGGTTCTCAGGAGGAGCTACATTGTCCTGAAATCCATCGGTAACGTACTAATCGATGAGAATTTAACGAAAAAAATTTCAAGAACATAACAAAAACCAGTTCTTTTTCGTTGTTCTTGAACTTGCCTGAGAGAAATGAAAGACTGAGGAGCTAGCAGTATCGTCAAGACACAAGTTTTGTTGCTTCTTGATCCTTGGCGCTTTCGTTTTAGTACTCTTGGATGTTTTGTTTTCTGGACCTGAACACGCGTAGCCGCCATAGTACTGATTCTCACCGGCATAGTGTTGTTCGTGCAGATGAGGCGGCCCTGACGATGCATCCGAGACCATGGACAGATCTTCGGCCTCTTCGTCGTCCTCACGATTTATTTGTTCTCCTATCCCTTTATAGTTGTGCAGAAAAGCCCTTCTGTATGGATCAGTGGAATTAGAGAGTTGATCTAAGTACATGGTCCATCCCGATTCGCATCCACTACTACATCCAGAAGTTGATGTATTCATCGAATCGACGTTTCTGCACACTTTTTTTTCTTTCTTGTAGAGTAGAAAGAGAGAGGGTTGGAGAGTTACAAGTAGGATGTATGGCCTGTTTCCTCCTTGTTTGTTTCTATTTATAAGAAGGAGAGAGCACAAGTGTATGAGACCAAGTAAATCTTCCTCAAAATCCTAGGCTATACTTTTGCTTGGCTCTATCCTTTGCCTTAATATACATCCATTTGTTAGAAGAAGAATCAAACTTGCCAGTTGTCCTAGTTACTTTGGAGTTGGGTGAGAGAGGGAGAGAGAGAGGAGACGTCCATTGACAAGTGATAGTTGTAACACATGGTGAGTCATCTGGGGTTCGAATTAAGGGTAGGTTAAGGTATTTTACATTCTTTATTTGGTATCAGGTTGTACCTAATCTGGCGTACATACACTCATAAAAGGTCGGTAAACAATACTGGATACACTCAGTAATATCGGTACAGGCAAAATTCCACAATCACCTTGTGATATTGCAAATAAGTAAATTACTCCCATGTGAAAAATTAAATAGTAATTTATCTCCCTGTATTTTTTAAAATGAATCAATTTACCTCTCGGGTTAAAGAAAACAGGGAGGTAAATTGTTGTTTTTTTTTTTTTTTTTCATAAGAGGGTAATTTGCTTATTTACAATATCACAGGGAGTAAATTGCATTAAACTCTATCATTACGAGAAAATATTTCAAGAGTAGTAATTACCATAAAAACAATGTTGATTCGGGATGATAAAGATGGTCATGGAAATCAAGTACATCACCAGATAAAAAGTACGACGATTCGACAGTGTCCAAGGGCATTTTAGTCCTTTTTGGACAATTTCGGTACGGTCCCCACATAAGTGAATACGAAAGAGCCAGTTCATCTCTCACAATTTCACCCTACTTCACCCCAAGTTGGACAGTTAAAAACGAGAAGCTCAAAGTTTAGGGCGGGCGGAAACGGGTACCGGGCCGTGAAAGGTTTAGAGTAGAATGTGATGTAGCCTTCTTGTGTGGAACATGAAAAGGGAAGTCATATGCGGAGTGTTGATAGTTAGTTAATTAGAGTGTTCACATGTACATCTTATCGTGACAACGATGAAGTGAATGAAAAGGGAAAAAAGAAGCAAGAAACGTGCTTTCTCCACGGACACTTAGTGTCGTGCCAAATTAAGTTATGAATTGAAGTGGCAGCACAATCTGCACATACATCTTCTTCCTGAGGCAGCCTGGACAACCCCATTTTCCAACAAGAAACTAATGTATACTATGATTTCATCTTTACAACTTGTTTTCTCGTGTAAGAAAGTTGCAAAAGATACATTTGTTGTATGTGAATGTAACATTAACGGATCAAACCAGCACGACAGGTAATTAAATAGGTAGATCTTCGTTCTGCATTACGATGTGTTTTTGTTTTACAGCTTCAATTCTTACTCTGTCATCATTTTTAACTTGGTGTTAAGGTTGTCTTTGATTTTTAACAACCGAATTAGTAAATCCTCAGAGATCATGTTGGCTAATTGGTTAATCAGTTGATTTTTGTCCTAAACCTTTCGGCTTTATTTCGGTTCTTGAGTGAACTTATAAGGGAGGTAAATTGCTCCATTTTGGAAAACACGAGGGAGGTAAATTGCTCCATTTTTAAAAACACGAGGAGGTAAATTGATTTATTTTAAAAAACACAAGGAGATAAATTGTTATTTTATTTTTCATATAGAAGTAACTTGCTCACTTGCAATATCATAGAGATGTTGTTCGCATTTTTCCAGTAAGTTATATGTATACTTGTGATGTTAGGTATAATTACATAAATACTTTTTACTTTTGTTCATAAAAATTGCAGTTATAGTTATAGGTACATCCTCTATTCAGAAGTAAAATGTTACGTGTACACCCCCTTAGAGCTAAATACATGAGTACTTATAATTTTGCAAAAAATATCTATTACAACTGACCAATGCATCGATTCGATCAATAAACTCACATTATAATATATTACGATAAATTACAATAAACTCACATTAAATGAAACAAATACCAATTATAATAAAATCACATTAAGTGAATCAAATACCCACATGTTTAATAGAACTTAAATCCGTGATTTTGAATTAATTCATAAATATCAAACTTAATAGCTAGACAAAAAACATTGTTTGTAGTACTGATGTAATTTACCAAAATACTTTTTTGGGTTAATTACATTTGGTTTTGACATCGTTCCATCGTTCAAAAGAGCATAATTACACTTCATCTAACTTAAATTATGAAAATTACACTTACACCTCCTTCAGAAAATACTTTACCTATAAACCCAATTATATATAATTGGTTAAATTACAATTTTACCCTTGGTTTAATTTTTTATTTTTGAGAAAAAAAAAGGAATGAATACTCAGGCTATTAAATAACTATTCCACCCCTATATTATATTTTCTCTTTTAGATGTTTGAGACAATGGTTGAAAATTCTGGTTAAGAAAATCTCTACACTTTTAGGACGGACAGGTAATATGTATATATATATTTTAAAACTTCATTTAATTCATTATTTTCATATTTATCAAGTGCGCACAAAATTAACTTGTATGTTATTTTAGTACAGTGAGATAAATTGCTATTTATTTTTCATAGAAGAGTAATTTTCTCATTTGTAATATTATAAAGGAGTTGCTTGCAATTTTCCCCTTGTGTTTATGCCATGTTTCTTTTATAACATTTCTCCTTTCTATGTCTCCTTTCTTACATATGCATTACATCTAAAGACCTAAAACTTTTAAAACAATACAAAGGTATTTTGGTCATTGAAATATAAAGGCCAAATGGATGAGAGACAAAAAATGAAAGTTCATTTAAAATAGGCTTAATTACAATTTCCCTTATGGATATATGGTGTTTGGCAATTCCGGTTCTTTGAAAATTTGATTTCGCAATTTATAGTCTACAAATATATCAATTTTCGCAAAATATGATTTATTTATTTTTTTTTTTTAAGTTTTTAGAACTCGACGGGTTTTCCCACGTGCATTTCAAGTGAGGGAATAAAATAGGGGGTTTTGAAAAGTTCAATGAAAAAGTGCTCAATCTGTGGTAAATTGGTGACTAAACTGTTAAATTAATTTTTCATGAGATCAAAATTGCCACCTAATATTTATATAGAATCGAGGTCCTTTTAATTGTAATTTTCATCATGTATATATATGGTGGTTTGACAGCTTCAATCTCATGAAAAGTTAATTTGACAATTTACTGCATCAATTTTTTGCCAATATCGCCGAATTTTCTCATATGTATGTCACGAAAGGGCATAAAATTGTAATTTTCTGAAAATTCCACTGAAAAGAATCCTCACTCGACGACAATTGAAAAATTAGTAAACTAAATTGTCAAATTAACTTTCTCTCGGACTAAATTACCATACCCTCATATATACAGGACAAAAATTGCAATTATTACAATTGAAATTGTAGTGGATCACCTCAGTATTTTCCATCCAAAACCCTAAAAATAGGTCAGCAGTTGTGAATAAAGCATTTCAAAAGAATATATATCTACCTATAATTTTCAAAAAAGTTTGAGAAAATAAACTACAATTATTCAATTCCAAAAGAAGTATATATTTCTGTAATAATTTAACCCTACTTTTTATTATTCAAGCAAAATTACATTTTCAGTCCTATAGGATTGGAGGTTCAATACTTTTAATCCTCTACTTTACGAGATTTTTAAAATAGTCTGAAAATTAGAAAAATTCGAAAGATTTACTCCTATGCTTTATGAGTTTTGCAAATTTGAGAAAACTCGACAAATTTAGCCCCATAAATCCCATAAAGTAAAGGACTAAACATTTCAAGTTTTCTCAATTTTGGAACCATTTTAAAAATTTCGTAAAATAGATGATTAAATGTGTTAAATTCCCCGCCCTACGACACTAAAAGTCTAATTTTATCTATTATTTGGATAAAGTTTCCACACGGAAATTCCTTAATTTTCTTGAAGTGTTGATAGCATGGATGGTGTCAAAAATGAATTAATGCAGCATTGGCCCATTGTGAGGAAGAGAAGGGCAGAAGCCAGCTGAGACTAAAAGGGTACATATATTTATAGTCCCATCATGTGCTTCTGGTACCATATGCACAGATAGGTGATGGATCATATAGATACACTATAAGTACTTAATTGATACAAAAATACACCAACAACACTAAGGCCTCCATTTTCCCTTTTTCTTACCTATCTTTTCCATAAACACAGCCTTTTTTTGGGCATGTAATCCTTCTCATTTGCAACAAATTTGTCATTCTTAAGTATTAATTGCATAGTGTTTTAGATTTCAGCTTGAATCATTCCTCATTTAGAGTACTATCACCTTTGGGAAGGTCCAAGAGCACTAATTTCTACAAATAAAGCCATATACATAAGGGTAAATGACATTGACACCTCTTGAGATTAGATCTAATCACACAAACACTCCGTACCCTCTGTACAATTACAAGTACACCCTTTTAGGAGTCGTCAATGTAATTTACTCGGGGGCGCATTTGTAAAGTTCTGCCAAAGAGCAAAAACAGTACTTGTAATTTTATAAAGAACGTGAGGTACCGATATAATTTACTTTACATGGATCCATTCCAAAACTTGCCAAATTTATTCTTACGACTACACATCTAGGAGGACAACTACTTTTACTCCTCAGTCTATTGGTACAGGGACTGATGGAAAAAGAAAAGGGAACTGTCTTACTAGCTCTAGAAACGACTTTCAAAATTTCAAAGAAAGAATGAAAATTAGCTCGTATATGCTCATTTTTCAGATGCCAAAGGTTATTACAAACAAACCCATAAATTTTAACTTGACTGGCCCGTCCCTACTGACACCATGACTCCGTCAGGGGACGTAATGAATAACAACTCACGCAACCTCATAAGTCATAAGGCATTAACAAGAAAAAATGTACACTAAGAGATGATTCGAAAACAATTATAGCTTCCTCATGCACTATAAAAGAAAAACAAGATCATAGCAGCAGATTTTTGCAATGGATTTCTTTAAAAGCTCATTGCAGAACTGATTTGCCACGAGAAAAGTAGATGATATATGGGTCGAAATTGAAGTTTTTGCAAGACATGAAGGGTAAAGGATGATGAACATGGAATATGGGGGATGCTTCTTTTGAGTGAGCTGGTCCCCGGAGCCTATTTACGTTTGCACATGCCGTTTGCTGCCTAGTTGCGTTCCCCAGCTTGACAAACCCACACTCCATTTGCACCTCATTTTCCAACTTGGAATTAATCGCTCGGGATGCCTTAATATGGCAACACTTCATTTTCATGTTAAATCTTATTTTAGCTTACCTCTTTTGAATCTGCATCACATGTAGGGATTAATTGGGGGAAATAATATTTTTGGTCCCATAAGTTAGGTATATTTCACTTTTGGTCCCATTCGTTATGAGATTGACATCTTTGGTCCTGTAACTTACAAAAATTCGCACTTTTAGTCCTCATCCACTTTTTTGTTCGTCTTTTAACTTCGTCAGGCACATGCCCAATACATGATCGTTAAGTATTTTTTGTTGGAGGAAAAATTGGTGCATTTTTCAACTTGACAACACCTTGGCGGGGAGGGGAAATATAACTATTTTGTGGGAAAAACCCAATTTTAAAGGAAATTAGGGCAAGGAAAAGAAAATTCTCTCTTCTCTAACAAAATTTGAATTTTTCCTCAAGCAAAAATTACTTAAAAACCAAACGGAAAAGTGGATGAGGACCAAAAATGTAAATTTTTGTAAGTTACGGGACCAAAAGTGCCAATCCCATAATAAATGGGATCAAAAGTGAAAAGGGCCTAACTTATGAGACAAAAATGCTATTTCCCCGATTAATTGTTTTGTTTTCCCCTCAAAATTGAGCTAATTCTACGCTCCTTGATGAATTTATCATCTATTTTCTTGCTAACCAATTAGACACTACTATGTGTAATATTCGTATACGGCGAAATTACACTTTTAGTCCCACGAAATAGGAGTTTCAACAAATTTAGTTCTCTGCTTAACCAGATTTTTGAACTGGTCCAGAATTATAAAAACTCGACATATTTAGTCATATGTTGTACGAAATTTTCACAAAGGTCCTAAAATTGGGAAAACTCAACATAGTTAGTCCTTAATGATCCAAATTGAGGACCATTTTGAAAATCTATGAAGTAGAGGACTAAACGTGTTGAACCTCCTATTCTATGGGATTGAAAGTGTAATTTTGTCATTCATTACACATGTATATATGGATTGCGATAGAGAAGCCGGGAGAGTGATGCATGACAGGGTTTTTGTAGAAAAAAATCTCTGACTGACTGTTTGAAATTTTAGATGTGGTGGTAGTTTGATATGATAGCAGAGTCAGGCCAAACAAGAGATTTTGCGTTCGAATATCATCGGCATCTATTTTATTTATAAATGAGAGGCTTCATGTCCAACGTTTGCATATGGGGAAGCGTAATAAAATATCAAATACTAAATAATTTTTATTTTTAATAATTTAAACTTTTAGCTGATGTGATGGTTTAACGCTTCTGCTTCGCATATGGTCCCGAAAAATGTTCGTATGAAAAAGGACACATGAAATTGAATTTTTTTTCAAACATTGAGATTTTCTATTAGTACCCTCTCATGACAGGACGTATTTACCATCTTATTCGTTGATCAACTTAGTGACAAACAAGAACTCATCATGTCTACATCATCACTCGAGTCTAAGTGTCTCTCTCACTATTATGCATTAAAAGTCTTACATCCTTGCCAAGATTATGATAATAATAATCCCTCGAAGCTCTCTCTCCATAATATACATTGAGAAAAGACAAGTCACTAGGCAAAAGATCTTGCATCAAAATCCAACCCTTCATTCCATTTTCTTACAGCCTATCTTGTAAACTCTGTGCCCACTTTTATGTGACTACATGTTAACATGATCATAGGTGGTCCCTTTTTATTTTGTCATTAATTTAGAACCCTCAACAGCTCACCATATACCAAACAATGTCTTAGTCAAGTGGTTAAAATTGAGATCTCATGAATAAATATAAAGAGCAAGATTACACTTTTAATCCCATAAGATAGGGAATTCAACACTTTTAGTCATCTATTTTACGAGATTTATAAAATGATCCCAAAATTGAAAAAATTAAATATATTTAGTGATATGCTTTACGGGATTTTTCAGAATTGTTCCAAAATTGCGTAAACTCGACACCTTGAGTCCCATAAATCCTGTAAAGCAGAGAACTAAATATCTCGAGTTTTCACAATTTTGGGACTATTTTAAAAATTTCATAAAGTAGATGATTAAACGTGTTGAATGATCTTATGGGACTAAAAGTGTAATTTTGTCAATTTTTAAAGTCATGAATTCGAATCCCACCGATCGTATGAGTATTTATCTCACTTTATGTGAGTTGTTATAATTTGTTTATTACTCTTAGTTATATTGAAATATTGATTGAATTGATTTATTGTTCAATTTATCAAGACGTTACTGATGATTCCTTGCCCGTGTGGTGAGTTTGTGGGTTCGAGTACTACGAATGTAGGGAGTTGTTTAATTTATAGGATGATTGTATTGATTGGTATTGGTAGATGTTGATTTGTTGTTATACCGTGCACTGAATATTATAATAGCAATTGGTAACTTTAAAAACATTGTAATACTTTCAAATTAATAGTTCATCGCTCATTATAAAAAAAAAAAAAATCAAGACGTTGATATAATTATGTATGTAATTATATTTTTTTTTAAAAAAAAACAGCTCACCATATACATTAATTAACCAATAGTTCCTGATTTGTCCCGTCCCAATTATGTCTTTACGTGACTTAAATCATTTTACAGACATCATCAAGCTACTTATCTTAACATAGAATTCGAAATCTTGTGGATATAGCTAATTGACGTTTATATGCAATGTATTTCGATCAAATCAAACGTAACATCACACGGGGAATAATAATTTTGATGTAACAAAATAAAGCAAGCGCTACGCCCCAAACCGCCTGCTATAATTACACGGCTAGCAAAGAGCTTTCCATTGCTTAAATTCCACGTGATCAAGATCAAATAAAACTAGGGTAAATTGTATAGATACAATATGAGATTAGAATTAATTAGGCAAATATCACATATGTTTTGTAAAATTATAAATACATCCCCAAAATGGTTCGAACCTTATCCTCACCCATTTATAAAAGAAAGATTTCACGTATAATATTTGTATGTGAGGAGAAGCGTGATAAGATATTTAATATTACATCTAGGACCACTGAAGTTTGCTTTCATCCAAAAAGTATGCCCTCGATTAGTTAAAGTCCACTGTATTTGTTAATATTAATAAAAGATCTGGATGAAAATCCATATGTACCTTAATTGACTTATTACTGACTTATTGTAAGTCAAAAAATCTTTTTATGCCCGAACTATCCTTATACATCTTCATATGTTAATGCATGTGAGGAGGTATATTTTCACATTTATAAGAGTATATTAGTTGTAAAAGAATCATTTGACCTGCAATAAGTCAATATTAAGTCAATCAAGGGAGATTTTCATTCATTTTTTTTTCCTAATATGAAAAAATTCGGTGAATTTTGATTAACAGATGGACCAATTTGTTAGACGAAAGCAAATTCTAAAGGTGCTACATGTAATTTTTCAAATCATAGGAGGTCTACGTATAATTATACCAAATTTCAAGAGAGGACGGTGTAATTATCTCTAAATATTAAATGATTCACCTATCTAATTGTTTAAAATTTTAGGTGATGGGGTCGTTTAACATCTTTGCTTCGCATATAGTCTCCGAAAAATGTAAACATCAAAAAGACACATGAAATTGAAATTTTTTTTTTTTCAAAAAAAGAACATTGAGTTTGCTATTAGTATCATCTCATGATAGGATGTTTTTCTATTAGCTTTCTATTTGTGTAATTAGACCTAATTTTGGAAATGTCAACGTATTTTACCAAAATAACATATGTATGATCAATTCGACACAAGTTCAATGCTGATAGCCAACTGTTACCGTAGATAAATATTGACATTTTCAGTAGGATTCAGACCTAACATATGGCATCAAATTTGTGGAGCTTTAATGTAATCATTTTATTTAAGGTAAATTACATTGACACCTCTTGAGGTTAGGTCTACTTACTCAAATGCTCCTCATTTGTAAAATTACAAATTCACCTCATTATCATTGTATTTTATCATCACCTTCTAGGGGAAAAAAACTGACACAAACATCAACTGAGGTACATTACAATATCGACACCCCTTCAAAGAGTTTACGTATAATTTTACAAAGGGGATGATGTGTTTGTGTAATTAGATTTAATCTTAAGGGGTGCCCATGTAATTTACGTCTTATGTAAGTTATATATCTAGTCTTAAGTTGTTCATCTTACTGCCTCTATCTCACTATATATATCTAACGGTAAATGATATTGACAATCTCTGATAT
Source organism: Sesamum alatum (assembly GCA_034509735.1). Taxonomy (NCBI): domain Eukaryota; kingdom Viridiplantae; phylum Streptophyta; class Magnoliopsida; order Lamiales; family Pedaliaceae; genus Sesamum; species Sesamum alatum. The sequence continues at coordinate 16,699,213 of JACGWO010000004.1, forward strand.
TAGATCTAAATATACAAATATCTCGTACCTTTCACAAAATTACAAAGTGTACCTTTTAAAGTTATAGTTGTAATGGACCTAAATTGAGGAACCAAAAATGCATTTAATACTAGTATATTTTACCCTATATCCGATTGATTTGCCTCTAGCAACAATCCAAGAAGTACTCTCCAAATCTTCCGAGACCACACCATTGGATTCAAAGGTACAATATGAAAAATAACAACACATCAAAGGATAAAAACTTCCAAGGGGATGGGCTCAATAATGCAAAGGCATCTGAACAATAAATGCATGAGGGGACCTAACACAAAAACACCACAAAAAAGAGGACTATCATTCTTAGAGTGACAGCCAATTTGCATCATAGAAACATAAGTGTGCTTTAATGTTCTTTTTAGTTTAAAGATTTATTTTTTTAAAGTGAAGCGAGGGACTATTATTTTATAATGTATAAATCGATTACAATCATTTATGTCAAATATCTCATTTTTAATAACTTACCTAACAACAAGTATCAATCTATGCTAACACCCACTATTAAGTAGAACAACAACCCACGTCGACAGAGTTCGAATTCATAACTTTAAGAGTAATGGGACCTCAACTTTGCTAATTGAACTAAGTCTCATTGGCCTGTAACTTATAATAGTTACTAACAACATATTTGTAATTAATTTGAAAAAAGTTGAACTAGCTCGTTAAAATTTTAAAATTAAGTGAATCTCTTTACTTTTCGAAAATCTTGCAATTTTTGAATATTTTATTTTTTTGAATTTTATAAGCCCATTTTGTACAGAAATTACGAAATACTTCGCAACATCTTTTAAGTTCTAAAATATTTTATAAAATATTTTGAGATGTTTATAAATTCACCGAAACAACCCCTAAAGCTGGACAAAAAAGCAGGACCCCTTGTCAATTTCAAAATGACAATGCCCAAAGGTAACGTTAAATTCCATCTATTAATATATTTGTACTGTTTTTCGTCTTTAATTTATTGGCCCCTATAGTGCTGTGTTTTCTAATGCTCAAGGTTCCAAGTACCACTACACCACACTTGCTACCAAACACATTAGCCTTGATACGTATAAATAACTAGGGAGTCCTTTTAATATTAATAAATTAGTTCCCATTGTTTCTACGTGTATATAATAGATAATTTTTTATGCTTTAAATATATTAATTAGACAGTTAAGTTAATGTAAAACTTGAGAATTTGAATAAATTGATTATCTTATCAATTTAAGATTACAAAAAATTAGTGCCGCGGTGTTAGAACCGCCACTTTGTGTATATAGCACCAATTTTTTTATAATAGTATAGATAAATTATATTAATACTGACATGTTTGTTTCTATCAAACGCAACACTTTTGGCTTTTAACTATTATATCTGTAGTTTTTATCACTTTATTTCTGTAAAAATTACACTGACGGCCCATGAGGTTATCTATACTAATATCTATACTAATATATAAAAAAAAAATCTCCTGCACACTCACAAACGGCGGTTAATGATACCGCTACGCCATTTTATTTTGTAAATTCGGAAATGCCCTTCAACCAATTATAATATAAATAACTTATTCAACTTTCAAATTTTACATTAATTGATAAAATAGTTTCTTTTTTCTTTCTTTCTTTGCTTTTTTTTAATGTGTTGTATTGGTTTATATTTTGCTCTTATTTATAATAATACATTTTAAAGCACAAAAAAATATTTATTATATGTACGCAGGGACAGGGTGCAACAACGATTAGTATTTAATTATACAAACACTCTCTTACCCTTACAAAATTACAAAGTATACATTTTAAGGCTATAGTTGTAATTAAGGATAATTACATTTATACCCCCTAATTTAGTAGTTTGTTTATACAAAACACCCATGCTTTTTTTGGATAATTATACATACACCCATTAAAATCATTAAGATCGTTTATACAAACCACCCATAGTTTTTTCAAAATATTACACATACACCTCACACAAACTATCCCTACTTTTTGGCTGTCATGGATAGTTTATGTAATTATTTAAAAGGCAGAGGTAATTTGCATAGCAAACTATAGACTAAAGGGTGTAAATATAATTATCCTTTGTAATTATAAGTGCATCCCTTATTTGGTGGAAATATTTACACAAACAATTCCTGAGGTACATCACTTTAAACTTTTCTCAAGAAGTGTACATGTAATTTTATAAAAGATATAAAGTATTTGTATAATTAGATTTAATTTGAAGGGATGTCGATGTAATTTATTATTTTTCCCCAAATCTAGAGAAAAATAAGAAGGGCTATGAAAGATATACTGTAAAATTTGTTGAGATGCAAGAGAGGTGCAAGTGCAAGAGTGTTAATTCAATTTGTCTCACTAAAATTAGCAAATTTACGCATCCAAAGAGCATTTATTCTTCGAGGAAATAGTAGGTATTATAAATTCAATCTCAATAATTTATTTTTTCCAGAAAAGAACCCAGTGTGGTGATAAGTGGTCCTTATTTTTTGTTTCATTTTGGAAGGTTCATTTTCAGATTTATACTATTTTAAATTATGAAATCATGTTTGAATGTAATTTTTTTTTTGGGTGGGATTGGACTATAAATTCTAAAAAAAATCATTTTATCAATTTTTTTAATAAAAAATATTATTACAAATATCACGTCATTTCATACCAAATAGTATCATATAGAAACATATTAATCTCAACATATTTTCATTCTACAATATTTTTTTAGTATAACAAAACTATCATAAAAAGAACAAATGAACAATTCTTTTATGACGTCTTTTATAAAAAACCTACCACAAAATATTTTAATACAAATATATTCTCATTCTCCACGCAACATTCAATACAACATAAAAACTTATTTGAAAACATTGAGAATTAAAAGTTGAGAATAAAAACAAAACCTAGCAAGGCCAATGTTTGTAAAATCGCTTTGTTTAATTAATATAAAATTATTGGAAATGTGAAAGAGTGAGGTGGACCAGCAGTAGACCTTTTGGGAATAGGTTTGAGTCAAGCCCCACACGTGTGCTGTTGCGCGCCATGTGCTTCAGATTTTTTGTCCACTTGCTACCTCAATCAATTCTCATTTTCAACACATCTTCGCTAAAAGACAAACACAAACTTAAAGATCTTTGAAATCAACTCAACAATTTCTTCACTATGATGAAGACAGAGTAGGGTGGAATTATCGTGATTAATTATTAGGGATAATTGCACTTTCTTCCACTTAAATTTAATCTAATTACATATAAATTTATTTAAAAAATTATATATAGTACTCCCAACGTTTGCTTCTATTTAATAAAGAGGCCCATCATTAGTCAAAATTTATTAAATTTGTTGATATTGAACAAAAATATGAACGAAAATCAATATTTACCACGGATTGGCTTATTAATGACCTATTGCAAGCCAAAAAAATCTTTTATGACTAAACTACCCTTATAACTGTGAAAATATACCTCCTCACATGCATTAACGTGTGAAAATATATAAGGGTAGTTTGATCGTAAAAAGATTTATTTGACCTGCAATAAATTGGTAATAAGTCAATCGATGGTAAATATCGACTTTCATTCAGTTTTTTTGCTAATATTGACAAATTTGGTGAATTTTGACTAACGGATGAACCTATTTGTTAGACAGAAACAAACATCAAGGGTATTATATGTAATTTTTCAAATCACAGGGGGTCTACATGTAATTATACCAAAACCTCAAGGAAAAGGTGAGTGTAATTATCCCTAATTATTGTGGTTAAGAGTTAAAAATTTTACACTACAAAAAAAAGCGGGAATTGACACGGATTATTATGACCATTCCAAATTCCGGTCCAATTTGGAACGGTCACAGGAACTGTTGTGGAACGGTAATCTATTATTGACGTCACATTCGTGTTGTGTTGAATCCTAGCGTGTTAGAACAGCAAGACCGTTCCTCACACTTTTTCAAATAATGCGTTCCCAAGTGTAATCCAACTGTAAGCGAAGTGGATTGGCCCGAGAGAGAGCGCGTGCAGAAGCGTGGGACATTTAAAACGAAAGACGAAAACGTAAACATGCATAATTCAAGCGGAATTTAAAACCGATCAAGGGATGTTCCCTTGATTCTCCCGGGCGTTCGGTGCATCTCATGAATAAAATAAAGCATGCAAGATTCATGGAGGCCATAAGGTGGTAAGAAGAACAGAAATGTAACAAGTGTACTCACCCTTGTAGCTTTCTTCGTTTAGCTGCACGCGTTGTTCCCGGATTTGCCACCTAGATCCGAACGTAGAGATCCTCCAAATCGTCCACGCAATTCACCAGAATCTTGATACCCTCGTGCTAGCAAGATATCAAAGAAAAGGAGAGAACAATCGACCAAACACTATTGTTTAATGTGATCGATCGTTCGTATGTTTTCTTGTATCAAAGACAAGAAAACAAAGAAGCTTTTGGAGGTGGACAAGAGAGGAGAGGTGGCCGAGAGGGAGAGAGGCGACGGTGAGTGAGATGAGTGTGAGAGTTATATGTGTTACTGTGTGTTTTGAGTTAAAATATAGAGTAGTATTCCTACTCCTACTCAAAACTTTTCAAAAGAGACATACTTTGATGACTATTAGGACTTTGACCTCGTCAAATCCCAGTCAACAAAGAGTTTTGATTAAGAAAAACTTAATCCTAGCCCTTCATCTCATCTAGCCCCTAGATCGAATTTCATCCATCCATTCTTGATGGACTTTATAGAATGGACTTTTAAATCTAATTTAAATAGTCCAAAAGTACTAATGGGCTTCAACTATAAATATAATAAAATACTTAAGCCCAATAAATATTTCCACCTCTTTAATTTAATTAAAAGAGAAAAGCCTATCCTCTAATCTCGTAAATCTAATTTATGAATCAAGCCTAATTAATTCAATTAATTCACAAAGGCTCGACACTCCAAAAGAGAACCAATTTAATCTAATTAAAATTGTTTCATCTCCCATAATTAATTCCTTCACATCTAGTTAATTGTGTGTGACTCTTTAGGTTCACCTTCAACTAGACTTGGTCGAATCTCTAATCATTCCATGACTGGAATTGGCCCATCACCATGGGTGGTCGTCTAGCAATGGTCCATGACACTAGAGAGTAGGTGAAATCATGTTTGAGCTCACGAATGCATATGAGTATGGTCCTTCCGTCTACCATCTCACAGCTACAGTCTAGGGTATGGAATTTGGACGTTGGTCCCCATCCTTGACTTAAGCCTTTACTCGTTCACCCACTGAAATGTCAATGGGATTCCATCACATATGTTCAGTCACTGTGGTCACATATTTTATAGGTAATGAGTCTCAGAGTGTAAGTGAGACACTACTGTCAAACATTGACAGGAGACGAATTCTTTTTTGGAACTCACCATCCACATTAAACATTATGACTGCATTAAATAGAGCTTATAGCAACCAAGTCTTTCGACCCGGAACCCTTTCGCCAAACCTAAGATACATGCATGGTGTGTATGTGACTGTCGTAGTCCCTCAAGTCTAAGGACTAATCGCGTACTATCGGAGTCGGGAATACAAGTTATACCGACCAACCTACTCAAGGCTTTTCATATGATGATTCTCGTGAGTCACCTCAGTCAGCTGGAACCGAGCCAATTGACCCACTAATATTGCATGGACGGCCTTCGTCACTTGTCGATGAAACACAACTGCAATCCTTAGTGCAAGTCTCATTCGGACCCTCGATACCCTCGAGGTCCTTGACGTGGAGGTTTTCAGACTGATCCACAGAGGCCGGGTTCATGACTGCCAACCTATGCGCAGTCCAGCCTCTTGGATTAACATATCCGATCTATGGGTTTTGCTTGTGCATTTGAACAGTAACATAAATAAGTGAACACAATCAAAGCATGATATGCAATAAAATGAACATCACTTTTATTCAAAACACTTTATTTATACCATAATTGTCAGAAACAAGTTACATAAGCGCAATCAGATTAGTTCCACGGTCACCTGTTCTAACACCAACAACGTTCCAAATAGGGAACAAAAATATTTTGTACTACTGTTTGGAACACATATATCTCTCTTGGACCAGTAAGTAGACATAAAATGCATATCATTCTGAATCCCGTCCCCACTACCGTACAAATTGGAACGCGGGGATGACCGTTCCAAAATGTAGTGCTAAATGAGACCGATTTTGGCCTAATGAAAACATTGTAATACAATGACCATTCCTAATTATGGTGCTTACCAAAACTAAGTTAGAGTTGCAAGTACTGTCCCAAAATATGTTACACTTAGGAACGGTGCGTGTATATAAGAGGTTATGTATTACGATTTTCTTTCCAAATACACTACAATGGCTATATTTTAACAGATATATTCATGTTTCTGTCGCCGCTCCAGTACCCTTTCCTAGTGCTGATTCAACAACTATAATTTAACCGCTAGTTTTGGAGTTCCAATTACTACTCCAATGCCCATCCAAATATTTCTTATATATGTCCCCTTCATTTTTTTTTCTTCTCACTCTCTCTCCATTCTATTTCTTTTCACTCTCTACCTTGCATTTTTATATGTAAAAATAAAAATATCAACAATCTTTGTTAAATTTGCATTGATCTTTAAAGCTGTTTTGTTTAGGTAACAACTTGAAATCCTTTCTGATCGATTAGAATGCACGCAGTTAATCAATGGTTGTATATATATAAATTTGTTCTGCTTATTTAATTACAGTTGTGAATTGCATGTGTAGGACTAATCATGTTAAGACAGTTGAGGAGATGGATATATGATCGGGACCTGTTGGGTGTGATGTTGGAGTTTGAGGATGGTATTACTGTATATCTTGAATGGGCCAAGTTTCAGTGTGTATATATAGACGGGAGAAGATTAATTGTCTGTATCGAAAGTGCAAAAATGAAAGGTTCAAAACACCGGAAGAGGTAAATTTCGACTTGTGTATGAAAGAGTTTATGCCAGAGTATTATAATTGGACTTCGTATGGTAAGGAGAGGGTACAGGAATACTTTGATGCATTGACCGCGGCCCTTGTTCAGAAGCAGCATACGCAAGCCGTTCAGCAGGAGGATAGTACGCAATGGGGTGATGCGGCACAAATGGATTGAGCATAAAGGATAATTTTTGATGCCGTCGAGTCGTCTTGCTAGTCTTCTTATAACCAAGAGGGTGTGCCTGATGATGGTACTAAGTAATGTCCTTTTGATGCTGGGCCTAGTTCATATTATGATGAGGGGCCCTATGATTATGTGTCTGGGTTGTCAGTGTTGGAATAGGTGACCAGAAAGCCAATAGGTTTGGTAATTTGTAACCTATCCGACAACTTGATATGAATGTAATATTATTATGTGATGAATAAGATGAGTGTTCGTCACCAATGGTACCTTCTTTGTTGCGCTCATCTTACATTTGTTAAACCGGTGTTTTAACTTATATCGCAACAAAACCCACAGACCATGGATAACAACTCGTGCAGTTGGGCCACGCATTGGATGGTGGTCATGAAACCAACTGATTAAGAGTTGGGTCTGAAACATTCCAAGTCGAGGACCTCGAGACAGGGCATCGAGAGTCCTATTGAGACTTGCGTCAAGAGTCGTGTTCATTGGATGAGTGTTGTGTTTCATCGGCGACAGGCGTGGGACGCCTACACGATCTTGATGGGTTGGTCGACTGGGGTCGAGCCGACTGGACTGACTCGCGGGGATCATCATATGGAAGCCTTGGAGGCTTGGTCGGTATGATTGGATTCCCCGGTTCCGATAGTACGGGAGTAATCCTCAGACTTGAGGAATCATGGCAGTCACGTGCACAGGACGGCTGTATCTTGGATCTGGCGAGAGGTGATCATTCTGTAAGATGATCATTATAAGCCTTGTCCAGTGCAGTCGGAATGTTAGAATAGGTGACCATGTAAGCCAATTTTGGCAGGAATATGTAACCTATGTCTAGACAATTTCAGGTGTTTGATAAATCATTAATGAATAAAGAAGTGAATTTCATTTGGCATCACTTTGTTTGTGTTCACTTATATTTGTTTTCCATATCTGTTCACTACGCAAACAAAGCCCACGGACTGAGAATCAATTTCGGGGACTGGGACTACGCTTGGAGGTAGGTCCATGGAATCAGTCTTCCGAATTCAGTCCGGAAATCTCCAAGTCAAGGAATCCCGAAAATGGGTACCGGGATTCCATTTGAGACTTGCACTAAGCACCTGCTGTCGTGTTTCATCGACGGGTGACGAGGGTCGTCTAAGCAGTGTTAGTGGGTTAGCATGCTAGGACGCAGCTGACTGAGGTGACTCGCGGGAACCGTCTTACGGAGGACCTTGAGTATGGTCAGCAAGGTATGACGTGTATTCCCGGTTCCAACGGTACAGGCCAAGTCCTTTGACTTGAGGAATTGCTCAGTTTACCTGTACGTTAGGGCTGTATCTTAGATATGGTGAGAGATTGCCAGAATTCTCTTTGGTAGTCATAAGCCATGTCTAGTACAGTTCTGGTGTACAAAGTGACAGTAGTTTCCAAGAAAGGATCTGTCTCCTGCCAATAGGTATTGACAGTTGAGTCTCATGTATGCTCTGTGTCTTGTCCCTAAAATCTGTGGCCACAGTAACTGAACAGAAGGGAAGGATTCCCTTGCGGCGTTTAGTGAGGACAGACCGACACTTAGGTCCAAAATGGGTACCTGCATTATCCGTGCCCTAGACTCTAAGTGATGAGACCGAAGACAGAAGGACAAGTGTACTGTTAGAGCCTAAAATGTTCATCCCTGAATATTTCACCTAGTCTCTAGTGCCATGGACCGTTGCTAGATGGCCACCCATGGTAACGGAAGGATTCTAGGAATCCGACCAAGTCTAGCTGAAAGGTGAACCTAAAGAGTCACACACTATCCACACACATTTAGATATTTAATTAGGAATTAAATATTGGAGTGAAGGAATGATTAAATTGGATTTAATCGGGTCCTTTATTTTTCTTGGAGAAATAATTCCTTCTATTAGATATAAGGAATTAAATTGATAAATTAGATTTATCAAAGGGATTTATTTAAAGGGCTTAAATAATATTTATATTTATTTTAGCCTCTTGGAAATATTTAAATAGGTTTTAAATATTCCATTAAATTAAATTAAATCAACGGTGAGATGAATGGGAGAGATGGATGGCTAGGATTGTTTTGACTAGGTCAAAACACTACTTTGACTAGGACTTTGACTAGGTCAAAATCCTAGTCAAAGAAGAGTTCTTGAAAGAGGAGTTTAAAGAGGATTAGAATCCTCTTCTATATAAACCCCTAGCATCCTACAAGTTGAAGGATGATGAAACTCCAACACACACACTACAACACACACACACGGATTCTCTCTCCCTCTCTCTCGTCCGATTCTCTCTCCCTCTCCAAGAAATATTTTCTTGGTTCTTTTTGTTCTTGGAACATTAAGAACTTGATGAATCAATACCATTAATCAATAATGTGTTATTGATTCATCCACTCCAAAAACATAAACTTGTTCGTTGCTAGCACGACGTGCAAGATACGTGGGTGGATCGTGTGTCACGATTTAGAGGGTCTCAAAGACGAGATCTTGGTGCAAAACGGGGAACAACGCTTGTAGCCGTTGAAGACGAAAACGACAACGGGTAGGTCTCGTTTTAATTTTTCGTCCTCTCTTTAATTTCCAACCCTATGGCCTCCATGATTTATTTTGTGTTATTCGTTCATGAGATACACCGAACGCCCGGGAAATTTCAAAGGCACACCCTTTGCCAAAGAGGGGAAAGGCAAAGGAAAGGGAAAGGTTGTCTCCAAGCAACAGTCAAAGGCATATGACATATGTATCAACTGCCGTGAGAAAGGGCATTGGAAGAGAGAGTGCCCCAAACTCTTCTCAAACCAAGGTATATATGTGATTGAGGTTAATATGGTCACTAATTCTGCCTCTTGGGTATTGGATACCGGCTGTGGAGCTCACATTTGCAATGATTTGCAGGTGCTGAAAAGAAGCAGAAAAACTAAGTAGCGGGGACATGATCCTGAAGCTTGGAAATGGCAAGGCCATCTCGGCAGAAGCAGTAGGATCCGCCACTTTAGTGATTAGTGATACCATTAGCATAGAATTAGAGCAGGTTTATTTTGTACCTAGTATGATTAAGAACATCATTTCCATTCCATTGTTGGACAAATAGTGGTTATGAGTTCAGAATCAATAAAAATTGCTTTTATTTGATGAGGTGTGGAATTGCTCATCTAACTTGGTACATTGCACAACGGGCTCTATATCTTGCAACAAACAAATTTCGTTCTTAACGCTCAACACAAACGGAAATTAGATAATAACGGGAAGCACGTCTGTGGCACGCTAGGCTAGGTCACATATCCAAGATAGGATGAAAAGGTTGGTAGACTCAAAGAACCTAGAGGTTGGGGACTTGAGCGATCTACCAACTTGTGAATCTTGTCTAAGAGGGAAAATGACCAAGAAGCCCTTTGTAGGTCAAAGCAGGCTTGCCACGGGTCTGTTGGACTTGGTCCATACAGACGTATGTGGACCACTAAGGACGCAGGCTCGAGGTGGGTTCTCCTACTTCATAACCTTCACCGATGATCATTCACGGTATGGTTATGTTTACCTAATGAGGTACAAGTCTGAAGCTCTTGAGAGGTTTAAAGAATTCAGACTTGAAGTGGAGAACCAGACCAACTGCAAAATTAAAGTCCTACGGTCAGACCGAGGTGGTGAATACCTTAGTGCCGAATTCCTTGATTATCTAAAAGAACATGGTATAATATCAGAATGGACACCTCCCGGAACACCACAGTTAAACGGCATCTCTAAAAGGAGGAACCGAACCCTGTTGGACATGGTTCGGTCCATGATGAGTTTTACCAAATTGCCCTTATCGTTTTGGGGTTATGCATTAGAAACGGCAGCCAAGTTGTTGAATTTGGCGCCTACCAGTGCATTGACCCAAACGCCATATGAGATATGGCACGGCAAGCCTGCGTCCTACAACTACTTGAAAGTGTGGGGTAGCCCCGCATACGTCAAGAGGTTAGTGGGAGATAAGCTAGAATCCAGGTCTAGCCTATGCAGGTTCGTTGGATACCCTAGAGAAACTGCGGGTTATTACTTTTATGACCCTTTGGAACAAAAGGTATTTGTTTCAAGGAATGCAGTATTCTTGGAGCAAGGCTTCCCGGAGGATATCCAACCTGATGAGCTGATCCTTGAGGAATCAAGTGATGGAACTCAGCCATCAGAAATAGCCGCGGAAACCTCACCAAGAGGATTTAGGATTAACGCACGGAGGGCTGACCAACCTAGAGAAGTCCAACATGCTAGGCATGAAGGACAACCTCAAGAGAGGCCAGCCCTGGCCCCTGAACCGCCGGCTCCGATACAGTCAGCGCCCACAGTCACCACTGACGTTCCGTCCTCCGTAGGTCCACTAGAGAATCCAGACCTCCAGTGAGATATGGGTTTCTAGGTGCGACCGATCTTCTGGATAACGATCCTAAGACATACGGGGAAGCGATGTCTGACATCGACTCCGGGAAATGGCTTGAGGCCATGAAGACCGAAATGGACTCCATGAGCGAGAACCAAGTTTGGAGACTTGTAGATCCACCGAAAGGTATTAAGCCAGTGGGCTGTAAGTGGGTCTACAAGCGCAAACTCGGCGTTGATGGAGAAGTCACAACCTTTAAGGCTAGGCTTGTAGCTAAGGGATACACTCAACGACCCGGGGTCGATTTTGAGGATACCTACTCGCCAGTAGCCATGGCTAAGTCCATTCGGATCCTGCTTGCCATAGCAGCATGGTATGACTATGAAATATGGCAGATGGACGTGAAAACGGCCTTCCTCAACGGTTTCGTTGAAGAAGAGATCTATATGGATCAGCCGGAGGGTTTCACGGTCACTGGAGAAGAACAGAAGGTCTGTCGTCTCCAGAAGTCCATCTATGGCCTCAAACAAGCATCCCGAAGTTGGAACATTCGATTTGATGAAGTAATACGGGGATATGACTTCATCAAAAACGAATCTGACCCTTGTGTATGAAAGAAATTGTGGATCGTCCCGGGAAAGCGCGAATGCGGAAGCGCGGTATAATTAAAATTAAATATGGAATTTAAACATGCTTTTAAATTAAAACACGTTTCAAAGGGTGTGCCTTTGAAATTTCCCGGGGCGTTCGGTGTATCTCATGAACGAATAACACAAAATAATCATGGAGGCCATAGGGTTGGAAATTAAAGAGAGGACGAAAAATTAAAACGAGACCTACCCGTTGTCGTTTTCGTCTTCAACGGCTACAAGCGTTGTTCCCCGTTTTGCACCAAGATCTCGTCTTTGAGACCCTCTAAATCGTGACACACGATCCACCCACGTATCTTGCACGTCGTGCTAGCAACGAACAAGTTTATGTTTTTGGAGTGGATGAATCAATAACACATTATTGATTAATGGTATTGATTCATCAAGTTCTTAATGTTCCAAGAACAAAAAGAACCAAGAAAATATTTCTTGGAGAGGGAGAGAGAATCGGACGAGAAGAGAGGGAGAGAGAATCCGTGTGTGTGTGTTGTAGTGTGTGTGTTGGAGTTTCATCATCCTTCAACTTGTAGGATGCTAGGGGTTTATATAGAAGAGGATTCTAATCCTCTTTAAACTCCTCTTTCAAGAACTCTTCTTTGACTAGGATTTTGACCTAGTCAAAGTCCTAGTCAAAGTAGTGTTTTGACCTAGTCAAAACAATCCTAGCCATCCATCTCTCCCATTCATCTCACCGTTGATTTAATTTAATTTAATGGAATATTTAAAACCTATTTAAATATTTCCAAGAGGCTAAAATAAATATAAATATTATTTAAGCCCTTTAAATAAATCCCTTTGATAAATCTAATTTATCAATTTAATTCCTTATATCTAATAGAAGGAATTATTTCTCCAAGAAAAATAAAGGACCCGATTAAATCCAATTTAATCATTCCTTCACTCCAATATTTAATTCCTAATTAAATATCTAAATGTGTGTGGATAGTGTGTGACTCTTTAGGTTCACCTTTCAGCTAGACTTGGTCGGATTCCTAGAATCCTTCCGTTACCATGGGTGGCCATCTAGCAACGGTCATGGCACTAGAGACTAGGTGAAATATTCAGGGATGAACATTTAGGCTCTAACAGTACACTTGTCCTTCTGTCTTCGGTCTCATCACTTAGAGTCTAGGGCACGGATAATGCAGGTACCATTTTGGACCTAAGTGTCGGTCTGTCCTCACTAAACGCCGCAAGGGAATCCTTCCCTTCTGTTCAGTTACTGTGGCCACAGATTTTAGGGACAAGACACAGAGCATACATGAGACTCAACTGTCAATACCTATTGCAGGAGACAGATCCTTTCTTGGAAACTACTGTCACTTTGTACACCAGAACTGTACTAGACATGGCTTATGACTACCAAAGAGAATTCTGGCAATCTCTCACCATATCTAAGATACAGCCCTAATGTACAGGTAAACTGAGCAATTCCTCAAGTCAAAGGACTTGGCCTGTACCGTTGGAACCGGGAATACACGTCATACCTTGCTGACCATACTCAAGGTCCTCCGTAAGACGGTTCCCGCGAGTCACCTCAGTCAGCTGCGTCCTAGCATGCTAACCCACTAACACTGCTTAGACGACCCTCGTCACCCGTCGATGAAACACGACAGCAGGTGCTTAGTGGCAAGTCTCAAATGGAATCCCGGTACCCATTTTCGGGATTCCTTGACTTGGAGATTTCCGGACTGATTCGGGAAGACTGATTCCATGGACCTACCTCCAAGCGTAGTCCCAGTCCCCGAAATTGATTCTCAGTCCGTGGGCTTTGTTTGCGTAGTGAACAGATATGGAAAACAAATATAAGTGAACACAAACAAAGTGATGCCAAATGAAATTCACTTCTTTATTCATTAATGATTTATCAAACACCTGAAATTGTCTAGACATAGGTTACATATTCCTGCCAAAATTGGCTTACATGGTCACCTATTCTAACAATCTCCCACTTGACCTTTAAAGCCAATCACCCATATGCCTAATCCCCATCTTCTCAAGATGTTGCGTATGAGCACTCTGCGACATAGGCTTTGTCAGCGGGTCTGCTGTGTTGTCTGCTGAGTTGACTCGGTCCATCCGAACGTCACCTCTTCCTACATTTCTCTAAGAAGATGGTAGCGTCTAAGAATGTGTTTGGAACGGTGATGAGATCTCGGTTCCTTTGCTTGCGCTATTGCACCGTTGTTATCACAGAAGATGACAACAGGCTCGGCGATGCTAGGCACCACACCCGACTCTTGGATGTAGTTTCTCATCCAAACCGCTTCCTTAGCAGCTTCTGAAGCTGCTATGTATTCAGCCTCAGTGGTGGAGTCAGCAGTGGTTGCTTGCTTGGAACTTTTCCAAGCCACTACTCCTCCGTTGAGTTTGAAATACATACCCCGATTGAGACTTGGCATCATCGTCATCAGACTGGAAGCTAGCGCCGCTAAAGCCTTCCAGAATTAGTTCTCCATTGCCATAGACCAAGAACATTTCCTTAGTCCTCCTAAGGTACTCAAGGATGCCCTTAACGGCATTCCAATGTGCCTCTCCTGCACAGGACTGATATCTGCTAGTCACGCTTAAAGCGTATGCAATGTCAGGCCTGGTGCAGTGGACCGCATATTGGATGCTGCCTACGGCAGAAGCATAGGGGATGACTTTTATCTTTTCAAGTTCCTCATCAGTCTGCGGGGACTGTTTGTTGGATAACTTGATCCCATGCCTCATTGGAAGGAATCCTCGTTTGGAGTTGTCCATTCGATATCTCTTTAGGACTTTCTCCATATACGAGTTTTGGGTGAGCCTAACATCCTTTTAGATCTGTCCCTGACAATCTGGATGCCTAGGATGTAGGACGCTTCACCCAAGTCCTTCATGGAAAACTTGGTTGACAGCCATGCTTTCGTGTTTTCCTAACATTCTGACGTCATTTCCAATGAGCAGAATGTCATCCACGTAAAGCACTAGGAACACTATGGAGCTCCCACTGACCTTCTTGTATACACAAGGGTCGGATTCGTTTTTGATGAAGTCATAACCCCGTATTACTTCATCAAATCGAATGTTCCAACTTCGGGAGGCTTGTTTGAGGCCATAGATGGACTTCTGGAGACGACAGACCTTCTGTTCTTCTCCAGTGACCGTGAAACCCTCCGGCTGATCCATATAGATCTCTTCTTCAATGAAACCGTTGAGGAAGGCCGTTTTCACGTCCATCTGCCATATTTCATAGTCATACCATGCTGCTATGGCAAGCAGGATCGAATGGACTTAGCCATGGCTACTGGGGAGTAGGTATCCTCAAAATTGACCCCGGGTCGTTGAGTGTATCCTTAGCTACAAGCCTAGCCTTAAAGGTTGTGACTTCTCCATCAACGCCGAGTTTGCGCTTGTAGACCACTTACAGCCCACTGGCTTAACACCTTTCGGTGGATCTACAAGTCTCCAAACTTGGTTCTCGCTCATGGAGTCCATTTCGGTCTTCATGGCCTCAAGCCATTTCCCGGAGTCGATGTCAGACATCGCTTCCCCGTATGTCTTAGGATCGTTATCCAGAAGATCGGTCGCACCTAGAAACCCATATCTCACTGGAGGTCTGGATTCTCTAGTGGACCTACGGAGGACGGGAACGTCAGTGGTGACTGTGGGCGCTGACTGTATCGGAGCCGGCGGTTCAGGGGCCAGGGCTGGCCTCTCTTGAGGTTGTCCTTCATGCCTAGCATGTTGGACTTCTCTAGGTTGGTCAGCCTCCGTGCGTTAATCCTAAATCCTCTTGGTGAGGTTTCCGCGGCTATTTCTGATGGTTGAGTTCCATCACTTGATTCCTCAAGGATCAGCTCATCAGGTTGGATATCCTCCGGGAAGCCTTGCTCCAAGAATACTGCATTCCTTGAAACAAATACCTTTTGTTCCAAAGGGTCATAAAAGTAATAACCCGCAGTTTCTCTAGGGTATCCAACGAACCTGCATAGGCTAGACCTGGATTCTAGCTTATCTCCCACTAACCTCTTGACGTATGTGGGGCTACCCACACTTTCAAGTAGTTGTAGGACGCAGGCTTGCCGTGCCATATCTCATATGGCGTTTGGGTCAATGCACTGGTAGGCGCCAAAATTCAACAACTTGGCTGCCGTTTCTAATGCATAACCCCAAAACGATAAGGGCAATTTGGTAAAACTCATCATGGACCGAACCATGTCCAACAGGGTTCGGTTCCTCCTTTCAAAGATGCGTTTAACTGTGGTGTTCCGGGAGGTGTCCATTCTGATATTATACCATGTTCTTTTAGATAATCAAGGAATTCGGCACTAAGGTATTCACCACCTCGGTCTGACCGTAGGACTTTAATTTTGCAGTTGGTCTGGTTCTCCACTTCAAGTCTGAATTCTTTAAAACCTCTCAAGAGCTTCAGACTTGTACCTCATTAGGTAAACATAACCATACCGTGAATGATCATCGGTGAAGGTTATGAAGTAGGAGAACCCACCTCGAGTATTAAGCATAGATGCCTAGTCAAGGATGGGAACCTACGCCCAATTCCATACCCTAGACTAAGGCCGGGAGACGGTAGACGGAAGAATCGTACCCGTACGGAATCGGCGCCTAAATGTTCACGCCAATTCACCTAGTCTCTAGTGCCATGGACCGTTGCTAGACGGCCACCCATGGTAACAGGCCCTTGTGGGACACGGGCCAAGTCTAGCTGAGGGTGAACCTAAAAGGTCACACACAAATCACCGAGGAGGTTGAGAGATCGACTTGGAGTCAATCTCGAAGGATAAAATAAGCAATTGGATTACTTAAGGGAAAGTCCATTGGATGGACGGGCCGATATTGTATCGGGCTTTCATTTAATCGGTAAATTGGATTTTTCGATTAAATATGGAAAGTTGAGATGTTGAGACGTTGGATCTTTTAATTGGATTAAAAGATCAATGGGAATAATTTAAGTGAACATTAAATTGGATTTAATATTGGGTTCGTCGTAATTGGATTACGATAAAACCCGGTCCGTTAAATTATACCCGAGAGGAGAAATAATTCCTAATTTGGAATAGGAAGAAGTTGGACTTCTTCCCTTAATTAAACATAGCCGACATGCTCCTTGGAGGAAGCAAAATCAGCCATGTTGCATGCTAGGTGGTATGTTGACTTGTCTCTTTTGGAAAGAGACAAATCAACTCCAATCAAGCTCTTCCCTTTTGGTATGATTTGATCATACCATAAATTTTGGTAGGTTGGATTGAACAATTGATGGTGATTGATTGGAATGCTCTAGACATCCTTGAATGAACCTAGACACATTCAATAATCACATTAATTATGTATATATATTAGAATATACAACACCAAGCATAAGGGATTCATTATTCATCTTTTTCTAGGAAAAAGAAGAAGAGAAAAAATCGGATCTCCTCTCCTCTCTAACTCTCGGTTTTCTCCTCCTCCCTTTCACTTGTGTTTCTTCACTTGGTTTTGAATCAAGAAGAAGAACAAAGTAAGTTTAAGAGAACACTAATTCATAGTGTTCTTCTCTTAAACCGATTCCTTCCTAAACCCGTTCTTTTCTAGCAAGAAGAACGTGTGTTTCTTCCGGTGTGGTGTGGATCACCTTTGGAGAATCCATACGTTTGGATTTCGTGAGCATTCCGGAGAAGGAACAACGCTAGTAGCCGGGAGCATACGCTAAACAATTAAAGGTAACGGTTTATTACGCTTTGATTGATTTCATTTGTATATCTATGCCTATGTGTTTAAATATATGTTTTAATATTTACACATCTTACATCGAACGCCCGGTTGAGCACCCAAGGGTACACCCCTTGGGATTCGCGTATTTTGAATTTGATTTAAATTTACGCACTTTTCTCGCTTTTCTCGCTTCCGCTCGCGCTCCCGGGCGGATCCGCTTGTCCTTCAAGTGGTATCAGAGCCCAGTTCGATGTAAGGGGCATAGATCTATGTGTTTGGCATGATCTACTTGCTTTTAAATGGCTTTTATTGGCATGTTAGATTACATAAATATATGAATAATATGATGATTCAATTGTTTGGATTTAATGGACTTTTGGTATGCTTAATTTTATTAGATTGGATCTAAAATTGCATGCTTATTTTCAGAATAATATTAATTTTATTGTGCTAAAACAGTTTTGAAAAAAAAAAAAAAAATTGGTTGGGCCGGCAGTGGCCGCGCGCAGGTGGGCGCCTGCGCGCGCGCCATGCGCGCGGACGCTGCGCACAGGCGCGCGCGCGCGCGCTATGCGCAGCCGGCCGTTGCTGGCCGAGGGCCAGCGCGCGGCACAGCGCGCAGGGCGCGCAGGCTTGCTGCCTGCGCGCGCGGGCGGCCGGCCAGCACAACGGCTGGGCCGTTTTGTGTCGTTTTTCGACTTTTTCCGGAAAATTCGATTTTCTGTATTTTCTGCACAATATTCTGAAAATATGTTAATTTTGCATTTTTGATTTTGGGATAATTGGATTATTCCTTGAATTAAATTTGCTTAATTAATTTGGGATTAATACATGCATTGGATGCATTGTTTAAAATGTCCATTAAATTTGAAATTTGAATTTTGCATATTATTTATATGTTTATGCTTTTGTGATGTTGGACATCACTTGGATATTTGGAATATCCATTGGTTTTATTGCATGATTATTTGGAATAATTATGTTATATGTGAGTTGATGGAATCAACATGGGATGATCACAAAGCCCTAGACCTTGTGTATGGATGAATGAATGTTTATTTATTTTCTGTTGGGTGGGGCCTGCGTGCCTCTTGTTTTGGGACTATCATCTCCCGTATTTTCAGCCTCATGATGTTAAGGCTTGTTTTCTTTATTACTGATGTTTACTTTCAGTTGTAATGAGAGTAGATAGGATTGGTGAGGTTTTACTTTTAACAAGCAATTGGAGTCGGAGACCCCAAGGAGGAGCATCAAGGCGTGAAACAAGAGCACTACAAGGCCCATTGGAATGACAATGGGTATATTACTATTGTAATAATTTAGGACCACCCTAGACAGACCATAGACTCACTGCGGGCTCAATGGGTCGCATAGGTTGGGCTTGTGATCATCCTAACAGGGGTATGCTATGTTTTCTGCATGCGGCGCATTTATTTATCGCTTTAAATATTGGATATTTATGCATGCTAAAACAAAATAATGTGATGAGGTCTCGGTCATACACAAACTCTCATTTGGTTGGACCAAATTAAATATTAGGCCCAGAACGGACTTGGATCAAAATGGTATTTTGGTCTGTCTGAGCCTTCCATCCACAGCAATGTGGTGAGGAAGCTACCACTACCCAAGTGTGGTCTCACGAGTCGTGGCACACTTGGACTAGGGGAAAGCTGCACTATTGTTGTGAACAAAAGACTGAGCTCGCTGTTTTCCTGTCTCACGAGTCGTGGGGGGCGACAGTTTGAGGCATGATTTGGTTGATGGGTCGGGCCCAACACTGAGTAACATGGTTCGCTTGGAGTCCTCGGGACCATGTGAATAGGTGAGGCAAAATATCTTGGGAATCTCATTGGATGAGAATGATATTGGATATCTCCCACAAGGTCTTCTTCATGTGAATCGTAAAAGCGGGGCATGGAGATTACGCTTGTGGATCCCAAGCCCACTAGGAAATGGTTTCCCGAAACTCCGCTTGAGAGTGGCGGACTTTCGTATAAATAGTGGGAGGGTTAAAGACTAAAAGACCAAGTCTTCAACTTGAACAATAATATTACCATCATCTGCTAATTTCTGCTTTACATTTTCATTAATGTAGATATGTCTAAGAACCCATTAACCATGATTCTTGAGACTAACAAATTCAACAGAACGAACTACTCGGACTGGCTGAGAAACCTGAGGATTGTCCTCGGTTTCGAGAACCAAGGCTACGTCTTGGACGAGCCGCCACCGAGCGACTTACCGGAGGGGTCCACGCCTGAAGAACGTTTGACGTTCGAGAAATGGCATGAGGACAACCGGAAAGTACGCAGTATCATACTGGCTTCGATGTCTAACGACATCCAGAAGCAGTATGAGAGGCTGGACAACGTCTCCGCCATAATGCTCCGCATGAACGAGGTTTATGCGGTTCCGGATAGGCATATTAGATATGCCGCCACAAAAGCATTCTTTGGCACCAAGCTCGCTGAAGGAGCGTCTGTACAGAGTCATGGGGTCAAGATGCTCTCCCTAGTGGAGAAACTCGAGGACCTTAAAGCTGGGCTTAACAATGACACGTACATTGACGTGATCCTCCAGTCGCTTCCTCTATCCTATGACCCGTTTGTTGTAAACTACAACATGAACGGACTTGAGAAGTCTATTCATGAGTTGATCAACATGGTGGTCCAATACGAGGCAACGACCCACAAGTCGGCGCCGGCGGTATTGATAGGAGAGGCTTCAACCTCCAAGGCGAATGGCAAGAGGGCCAGACGCTGGAAGAGGAAGAAGGGCAAAGGGAAGACGGTTGCGGCCCCTGCTCGCGCTCCAGGGGTCCCTGTTGCTCCGGTTGGACCGAGCAAAGGGAAAGGGATGGCCCGTGGTTCTCAGCGGTCCAAGGCAAATGATGTCTGCATACATTGCCAAGGGAAAGGGCATTGGAAGAGGGAGTGCCCACAACTCCTCTCCAACCCAGGTGTGTTTGTGGTTGAAGTTAATATGATTACTAATTCTGCTTCATGGGTATTGGATACCGGGTGTGGTGCTCACATCTGCAATGATCTGCAGGCACTGCAAAGAAGCAGAAGGCTAACCAAGGATTAGATGATCCTGCGGCTAGGCGATGGCAAGGCCGTTGCTGCGGAGGCCGTAGGATCACTAGAGTTAGCCATTAGTAGTCATGTTAGGATTGTACTGAACGACTGTTTCTATGTACCTAGCATGATTAAAACATTGTTTCCATCCCGGTCCTTGATAAGGAGGGATATGAATTTACCATCAATAAAAACGTTTTCTTTTCATTATCAAAGATGGTATTTCTCATTTGCTTGGTACATTGGTCAACGGTCTGTACATACTTCAACAGTCTAATTAGATTATGACTGCGGAACACAAACGAAACCGTGATGATCATAATAACACACAGATATGGTATACGAGGTTAGGTCATATTTCTAAAGATAGGATAAGAAGGTTGGTGGACTCAAAGAGTCTAGAAGTAGACGATTTGGACAACCTACGACCTGCGGATCCTGTCTAAAGGGAAAGATGACCAAGAAACCCTTTGTTGGACAAAGTACGCTAGCCAGTGGTCTGTTGGATTTGATCCATACAGATGTCTGTGGTCCACTAAATACTCAGGCTAGAGGTGGGTACTCGTACGTCATAACCTTTACCGATGATCACTCACGGTATGGTTATGTTTACCTGATGAGGTACAAGTCTGAAGCCTTTGGAAGGTTTAAGGAATACAGACTTGAAGTAGAGAACCAAACCGGTCGAAAGATCAAAGCCCTTGGGTCGGACCGAGGTGGAGAGTATTTGAGTGGTGAGTTTACTGATTATCTAAAAGAGAATGGGATTCTCTCTCAGTGGACCCCTCCTGGAACACCGTAGCTTAATGGTGTGTCTGAAAGGAGGAATCGGACCTTGTTGGACATGGTCCGATCCATGACGAGTTTTACCGAACTATCCCTTTCCTTCTGGGGATACGCTCTTAAGACGGCGGCCAAAGTTTTGAACTTGGCGCCATCTAAAAGGGTATCCCAGACGCCATATGAGATATGGCATGGCAAGCCTGCCTCCTACAAATACTTGAAAGTGTGGGGTTGCCCCGCATATGTCAAGAGATTAGTGGGAGATAAACTGGACTCGAGGTCTAGTTTATGCAGGTTCATCGGCTATCCGAAAGAAACTGCGGGGTATTATTTCTATGATCCCTCCGAGCAAAAGGTTTTTATCTCGCGAAACGCAGTGTTCTTGGAAAAAGGTTTTCCATCGGATAGTCGACGCGATGAGGTACTCCTTGAGAAATCAAGTGAGGTACCCCATGAGGCGACAGTGACATCTGAGCCAGTGGTTCCCACTGATATTGTTCCAGTCCTCCGTAGGTCGGCTAGAGTATCCCATGCACCTGATAGGTATGGATTTCTGGGCCTGACCAGTCAGTTGGATAATGATCCAAAGACGTACGGAGAAGCGATGTCGGACATCGATTCGGACAAGTGGCTTGAGGCCATGAAATCCGAGATGGACTCGATGGGTACAAACAAGGTTTGGACCCTAGCAGATCCACCAAAAGGGGTTAAAGCCGAAGCTGGAACATACGTTTTGATGAAGTCATACGGGGATATGATTTCATCAAGAACGAGTCCGATCCTTGTGTATACAAGAAGATCAGTGGGAGCTCAGTTGCGTTTCTGGTGCTTTACGTGGATGACATCTTGCTCATTGGGAATGATGCTAAGATGTTGTGTACCACTAAAGCTTAGCTGTCAATGCAATTCTCCATGAAGGATATGGGCGAGGCATCCTACATCCTTGGGATCAAGATCTACAGGGATAGATCTAAAAGGATGTTAGGAATGGCCCAGTGCTCGTACATTGAGAAAGTCTTGAAGAGATTCAAGATGGAGAACTCAAAACGAGGATTCCTTCCTATGAGGCATGGAATTAAGTTATCCAAGAAGCAGTCTCCTAAGACTGATGAGGAGCTTAAACGGATGTTGGACATCCCCTATGCCTCAGCCGTAGGCAACATACAGTATGTTGTTCAGTGCACTAGACATGATGTGGCTTTCGCTTTGAGCGTCACTAGTCGATATCAGTCGTGTGCCGGGAAGGCACACTGGAGTGCAGTCAAGACTATCCTGAAGTACCTGAAAGAGGACTAAGGACATGTTCTTGATCTACGGCGGTAGAGAGTTTATACTGGAAGGCTATAGCGACGCTAGCTTCCAGTCGGATGACGATGATGCCAAGTCTCAGTATGGTTTTGTATTTAGACAATATGGTGGCATGGTTACTTGGAAGGGTTCCAAGCAAAGCTACCACGGCGTACTCCACCATAGAGTTTTGAATACATAGCGGCTTTGGAAGCTGCTAAGGAGTAGTTTGGTTGATGAGCTACATCCAAGGGTTGGATGTAGTACCTAGCATTGCTAAGCCTGTAATTATCTTTTATGATAACAACGGGGCGATAGCGCTAGCAAAGGAACCGAGATCTCATCACGATCCAAGCATATTCTTAGACGCTACCATCTCTTAGAGAGATGGATAGCAGGAGTGACGTTCGGTTGGACCGAGTTAGCTCCGCAGAAAACATAGTAGATCCACTTGCTAAGCCCATGTCGCAAGTTGCCCATACTCACCATCTGAATAAGAGGTTCGAGGTCAATCGGTGATTAGCTTTAGGTCAAGTGGGAGATTGTTGGAATAGGTGACCAGAAAGCCAATAGGTTTGGCAATTTGTAACCTATCCGACAACTTGATGTGAATGTAATATTATTATGTGATGAATAAGATGAGTGTTCGTCACTAATGGTACCTTCTTTGTTGCGCTCATCTTACATTTGTTAAACCGGTGTTTTAACTTATATCGCAACAAAGCCCACAGACCATGGATAACAACTCGTGCAGTTGGGCCATGCATTGGATGGTGGTCATGAACCAACTGATTAAGAGTTGGGTCTGAAACGTTCCAAGTCGAGGACCTCGAGACAGGGCATCGAGAGTCCTATTGAGACTTGCGTCAAGAGTCGTGTTCATTGGATGAGTGCCGTGTTTCATCGGCGACAGGCGTGGGACGCCTACACGATCTTGATGGGTTGGTTGACTGGGGTCGAGCCGATTGGACTGACTCGCGCGGATCATCATATGGAAGCCTTGGAGGCTTGGTTCGGTATGATTGGAATCCCGGTTCCGATAGTACGGGAGTAATCCTCAGACTTGAGGAATCATGGCAGTCACGTGCACAGGACGGCTGTATCTTGGATCTGGCGAGAGGTGATCATTCTGTAAGATGATCATTATAAGCCTTGTCCAGTGCAGTCGGAATGTGTAGCGAGGACGGTGGATTCCAAGAAGAGGATCCGTCCCCTGTCAGTATATGACAGAGGTATCTCCTATGCACTCGGAGACACGTACATGCTGTTTGAAGCTGTGGCCACAGTGGTTGGTCGAACAGGGAATGGTTTCCTGTGTCGATGCAATGAAGCATACGTAGTCTCGAGTATTAAGCATAGATGCCTAGTCAAGGATGGGAACCGACGCCCAATTCCATACCCTAGACTAAGGCCGGGAGACGGTAGACGGAAGGATCGTACCCGTACGGAATCGGCGCCTAAATGTTCACGCCAATTCACCTAGTCTCTAGTGCCATGGACCGTTGCTAGACGGCCACCCATGGTAACGGGCCCTTGTGGGACACTGGCCCAAGTCTAGCTGAGGGTGAACCTAAAGGGTCACACACAAATCACCGAGGAGGTTGAGAGATCGACTTGGAGTCAATCTCGAAGGATAAAATAAGCAATTGGATTACTTAAGGGAAAGTCCATTGGATGGACGGGCCGATATTGTATCGGGCTTTCATTTAATCGGTAAATTGGATTTTCGATTAAATATGGAAAGTTGAGATGTTGAGACGTTGGATCTTTTAATTGGATTAAAAGATCAACGGGAATAATTTAAGTGGACATTAAATTGGATTTAATATTAGGTTCGTCGTAATTGGATTACGATAAAACCCGGTCCGTTAAATTATACCCGAGAGGAGAAATAATTCCTAATTTGGAATAGGAAGAAGTTGGACTTCTTCCCTTAATTAAACATAGCCGACATGCTCCCTTGGAGGAAGTAAAATCAGCCATGTTGCATGCTAGGTGGTATGTTGACTTGTCTCTTTTGGAAAGAGACAAATCAACTCCAATCAAGCTCTTCCCTTTTGGTATGATTTGATCATACCATAAATTTTGGTAGGCTTGATTGAAGAATTGATGGTGATTGATTGGAATGGATCTAGACATCCTTGGATGAACCTAGACACATTCCAATAATCACATTAATTATGTATATATATTAGAATATGCAACACCTAGCATAAGTGATTCATTATTCATCTTTTTCTAGGAAAAAGAGAAGACAAAATCCTCTCCTCTCTCTCAAAATTTCGTGCTCCCTCCCTCTCTTACACTTGTGTTCTTCAATTGATTTTAAATCAAGAAGAAGAACAAAGTAAGTTTAAGAGAACACTAATTCATAGTGTTCTTCTCTTAAACCGATTCCTTCCTAAACCCGTTCTTTTCTAGCAAGAAGAACGTGTGTTTCTTCCGGTGTGGTGTGGATCACCTTTGGAGAATCCATACGTTTGGATTTCGTGAGCATTCCGGAGAAGGAACAACGCTAGTAGCCGGGAGCATACGCTAAACAATCAAAGGTAACAGTTTATTACGCTTTGATTGATTTCATTTGTATATCTATGCCCTATGTGTTTAAATATATGTTTTAATATTTACACATCCTACATCGAACGCCCGGTTGAGCACCCAAGGGTACACCCCTTGGGATTCGCGTATTTTGAATTTGATTTAAATTTACGCACTTTTCTCGCTTTTCTCGCTTCCGCTCGCGCTCCCGGGCGGATCCGCTCGTCCTTCAGTCAGACAGTTTTTTTGACGTAGTGCATGTTGCCGACCAACCGTCGTGGAACGACTACACCTAATCTGAGTTGGCATTAATTTCTAGTTTGGTGAATATCAAGGCCGAGGGGCATTTTTTCGAGTGAACATATGATCAACTGTGTCAGTGGGCTGATCATATAATGCCCCGCGATCACACTTTCCCCCATCCTCGATTACTACAGTTGAAGAAATTGATAAGACATTTAGGTTTACCAGTTGAGAAGATTAATGCGTGTAAAAACAGCTGCATGCTGTACTGGAAGGACAACATTGATCTGGAATATTGCAAGTTTTGTGGAGACGCTAGATACAAGCCGACCAGGGAGAGAAATTCGAGACGCAAGAAGTCCCTGTATGCCATTCTTAGGTACCTATCGCTTACCTCTCGGCTGCAGAGGTTGTATGCGTCAGAAGAGACCCAAGCATATGACGAGGCATGCCAACCATCAGACTGAGAAGGGATCCGTGTGTCATCCGTCTGATGCAGAGGCTTGGAGGCATTTAGACTGGACATATCCTGATTTTGTAGTTGAGCCCCGTAATGTTAGACTGGGGTTGTGCACAGATCAATTTGCACTGCACGGGTTGTATGGTAAATCTTACTCGTGTTGGCCCGTGATACTTACACCTTACAATCTCCCTCGGGGAATGTGCATGAAGTCTTAGCATATGTTTCTGCGGATGATGATCCCTGGCCCATCCAATCCCAAACTAGGCATTCATGATGCGGACCGCGTTGATGTAGACAGTGAGACCTATCAACTTATGGGATGGCGTCTGGATGGAGTACCTCTGGTGTTATGGGGTTTCCAGTTTGTATAAAGGACAAACGTGCATTCTATTTGCTGCACGGTAGGAAGGCATGTTACTTTGACTGCCACAAGAAGTTTCTCCCACCGGACCATCCGTACCACAGAAACAAGAAAACTTTCACTAAAAATTGAGTGGAAAGAAAGGTTGCATGTCCGAGGCTGAATGGAGAGCAGATCTGAGCCCGTGTCAATTCGTTTAATGTTGTAGTCGAACAATCGCTGAATGAACCGGAAGGCTACGGTATCGAGCACAAGTGGACGAAGAAAATCATCTTTTGGGAGCTTGAATACTGGGGGAGGCATATGATATGGCACAATATTGATGTCATGCACAATGAGAAGAATGTGTTTGATAATATATTCAATACTGTGATGGACATAAAGGGCAAAACGAAGGACAATATGAATGCACGGAAGGATCTAAAGATCATATGTAATCGGCCAGAGCTTGAGGTGGAAGAAAGGAGACCGAACGCGATGCCAATAGCTCTATATACACTAACGAAGGACCAGAAAGAGAGGATATATGAATGGATTTGGTGTCTTAGGTTTTCTGATGGGTACGCATCTAACTGTCCCGCTACGTCGACATGAAGGATCTAAGAATACACGGCATGAAGATTCATGAATGTCATGTATTCATGTCGAAGTTGATTCCGGTTGCCTTCCGTGAAATGCTTCCTGAGCATGTGTGGGGGGCCTTGATGGAGGTGAGCCTTTTATTCCAGATCCTATGCTCAACCACGCTAGATGTCAAGAAGGTACAAGAATCGGAACACAGTGTAGCCATCATTATGTGGAACCTAGATAAATTATTTTCTCCTTTTTTCGACTCAATGGAGCACCTAACTGTTCACCTGCCATATGAGGCACGCGTTGGGGTCCCCATGCAATACAGGTGGATGTACCCATTTGAGAGGTAACTACACTAGAAAATTTAGTTTTTTTATACATATTATTTTTCTGTCATCCATATTTTAATAAATATTTGTACGAATAGATTTCTCCACGATTTGAAGAAGTAGGTGAAAAACAAAAGCACAAGTCGAGGCGTCAATTGTAGAGGCATACATTGTCGAAGAAATCGGGCTTTTCTCATCCCACTACTTCGAACCGCACATTCTTTGCAAGAGAAGCAGACCCGGTCAAAATGATGATCTCACGAGCAACAACGATCGAATCGTACGGTCTATTTTCAATTACCATGGCCGAGCAAGTGGAGCCTCAAAGAAGAGGTGGTTGAGCGGTGAAGAATTTCACATAATCGAGATGTACGTGCTGTGTAATTGTGAAGTAGTTGCCCCATACTACGAATAAGTGTATAGATACATAAGCATATAGTCTAACAATCATTTTAGTTTGAACATGTATATTTATAATTATCACTGTTTCTGATATAGGTCATTCTTGAATGAACTGTTTGAGCAACATCCTTCGGAAGACCCAATAATTGATCAACTAGTGGCAACTGAATTCAAGGATTGGTTCAAACGTCATGTAAGTGTCTCTTTCTTATAAATTATGACAGCCTGGTTAATTTCTTATAACTTTTTTGAATTGCTATGTGAATTGAAGGTGAACTAATTGAACTACACGGACAACGAATTGTTGAAGTTGCATTATTAGGGTCCTGAAGCAGAAGTGACGATGTTCCCGAGTTGCTTCGTGAATGGTTTCAATTTCCACACTGAACGTCACAATGTCGGCAAGTCAACAATGAATTGTGGTGTTTGTGTCAAAAGCTCATCATATACAAACACAGACAGTGACTTCTATGGGATAGTCAAAGAGATAATCCAATTAGATTACCCAATTATTCCCGACATGCACATTGTATTGTTTAATTGTTGTTGGGTCGATCCGGTAAGAGGCATGAAGATATACCCTCGTTGTCACCTTATTGATGTAAATGTCAAAAAGTTGTACCAAAAGAATAAATCATTCATATTGGTGCAACAAGAAGTACAAGTCTACTATGCGAATTGCCCAAGCATGATGAGAGACAAAGCTAACTAGAAAGTTGTTAGCAAAATCAAGACTCGAAGAGTAATCGATAACTTGGGATGGACTAAGGTCACCTATCAGATGGATGAAGTCGTACCTACTCCAGATGTTGGTACATACAATCAAACATAATCACCAAATGGTGGATCTGATGATGAAGATGACAAAGATAGTTTTGACGAGTATGATACCGACGAAGAGACTTATTGAGTGTGTAGTGCTTAGATATCTTTCCAATGTGTAGAGAAAAATTGTAGTTTAAACATTGTATTAATTATAATTTTTTTTATAAAATTATATAACTTTGGTTTTGTTTAAATATTGTAAAATACTGCAAAATATAATTTATGAACGAATTTGTTTTTTCAAACGGACCGTTCCTAAATTAGTTGCAACATAATTTCAGTTTGGCGGGTCCTTGAAAAATTGGTGGAAATTTGAAATTTGGAACGGTCCGTTTGGATTACAACAGTTCCAATGACAGTATCAAATTTTTAATTAGGCACCTTTTGGAAAAATAGGTGGGTAATTTAAAAATTGGAATGGTCTAAATATATCATCGACCGTTCCAATAACAGGTCCAAATTTTTTATTTGACGCCTTCCGAAAAAAATGGGTGGGAAAAATCAAATTTAACCGCTCCATTATTCGCTATTGCAGCAACCGTTCCTAATTGAGCATTCAATAGCTGTTCCTATGTAAATATTATCAGAAACCGTGCCAAAGTTAGTAGTCAACCGTTCAAAATACTGTTCCAGAAGTGTCTATTTTACGTTCCTATGAATCATGATATATCAACATCCATGAGCCGATTTAACACCAAACTTAAACACATACAAGATTATGAATAAGATTCCATATCTAACGGTCTAATTTTCAATCACATGGCCTGACTGAAGGTTGCATCATTTCTTATAATGAAGATTACAGACCAGATACAATATCTCCATATCCGCCCACCCAAATTGTTCAAAATTTCATATAATGTATTCTTTTGTGTGCTAAATCATATCTAACGGTCTGATTAAAATTTTGACAGTCTGATTAGGCGATACAGTACACCAATATAAGATGCTAGTTACATCTGTGAAATACTAAGAAATTTAAATATACAAATATACTTCATATTGTGAACATGTGTCAATCTCTCGAAAAATATTTTACGTTTTCAAATTTTTTAAGCGGCACATTGTACACTTTTCTTGCTCATTAATGTGTCGGGAGCGTGTTTTTTTTCTTGATAAATGAATAATTATTAAGAATTTTATTAGGAATGGTTTTATTAAACAACCGTATACGATGTCATTAACTCTGAATGGTCATGGAAAGGATTTTACTAGTAAATAACTGTTATTATTTGTTTTAATATAAATCAAGCAGAGTAAAACGTCATCGTTTTGGGGATAAACGATGTCGTTTTGTTGCTTTAGAACGGGCATGGGAACGATTGTACTAATTAATAATTGTTCCTATTTGTTTTAATATAAATCAAGCAGAGTAAAACCTCGTTGTTTTGGGAATGAACGATGTAATTTTGTTTAACTGTGGACCGAGATTTGGAGCGGTCATAATTAAATATGACCATACCAAATTTTTTTGTATAAATCTGCCCTTTAGCAGATTTTTTCATCTTTTCCTCACGCCATATGTCTCTCTCACTCTCTATCTATCTCTATTCTCTCTCGCTCTCTTTCTCCCCCCTCTCCCACCTGCCGCCGTCTCTGTTCGCCACTGCCACCTGCCCTCGCCTCCCCTCTCTCTCTCTCTCTCTCTCTCTCTCTCTGTCTTTCTCTCTCTCTCTCTCTCTCTCTCTCTCTCTCTCTCTCTCTCTCTCTCTCTCTCCCACCCCCTCCGCCGGTCACTGCCACGGGCCCTAGCACGTCCGTCTGCACTCTCGCGACTGCCTCCGTCCGCGCTCTCCCTCTCCACTGCCTAGCTCCGCCTTCGTGATTTCTAGCAACTAGGCCACATAATCTTTTTTTTTTTTTTTTTTTCTGTTTATGTAATTTCATAAATATATTAATTGTTGTAAATTGTGAATTTTTTGTGGTTTTTTAGTTTGGGTTAATTAGAAGAGGATATTGTAAATTGTGAAATTTTTTGTGTTAATTAGTTGGGATAGTTAGTGTTGATATAATAATGTTAATTGTTGTTTAATTGTGAAATTTTCTGAATTTAGTATTTGTATGAAAATTTATGAAAATTTAAAAAAAATCTGGAAATCTGTAGAAATTATTTGTATTTTTTTAGAATCTTTTGGTAATTTTGAATAAATTTTCAGAATTTTAGGATTTAATGAAAACTATGTAAGTTTAAAAAATCTAAATCTTATTTGGAATTTTTGTGTTTTTCTAAGGATTCTTTTGTAATTTTTATGAAATTTATGAAAATTGTCGCAAATTTCTTAGGATTTTCTGAAATTTTGAAATTTGTAATTTTTAATGAATTCTTTTATGAATTTATGAAAATTCTTTCAAATTTTGTGTAAATTTTCTGAAATTTTTATGGATTTTTTTTGGAATTTATGTGAAATTAGATATATAATATAGTAAGGATATAGGAAAATATAGGTATTAATTATTATAATTTATAATCATATTTATACATACTATAAGGATATAGAAAAATATAAGGATTTAGTGTAATTCCTGAAAATTTTGGAAATAATTTTGGGATTTACTATACACTGTAGGGAAAATTTGAATAATTTAGCAATTATTAGATTAAGTTTGGGACTTAGTATACAATTTTGAGATTTAGTACACAATTTAGGAAAGAAATTTGAGATTTAGTATACATTTTAGAAATTTATTAAAGAATTAGATTACTTACATAATTATTAAAATAATTACATAATTATTAAAAAATTAGATAATTATTAGAATAGTTATGAAATTTGGAGAAATTATCATTATTAAAAAAATAGCTAATTATGTTTTTTGCAAAACTCATAAAACTAATGTTCTGAAAAAATTTGTAGATGATGTGTAGTAGAGATTTGCCTCCTCGAGGAGGTGGACGTACTCACTGCCGTGGCCTGTCAGTTCCACCATCTGCAGCTTCCCCGGTTGGGGAAGCAGAGTTGCGACCACCAGCACCACCACCATCGGCTGAGCCCTGAACTGCCGCACCAGCGACAGATTTGGACGGAGACTCATCTACTCCGATATCAGCCACACAAGAGGTCGGACCTGTTGGAATAGGTGACCAGGAAGCCAATTGGATTGGCGGTTTTGGGTTCTATTTAGCAATCTTTATTAAAGTAATATTGACTCGATGAATATAGTAAGTATTCATCCTTAGCACTATGTGTTTGTTGTGCTTACTAATTACGTTAAATGGTGTTTTAACGTCACAACAAATGCCCACAAACTAATTGGATAACCCATGTAGTTGGGCTGCGCATTGGATGGCATCTATGAAACCAACTTCTGAGGGTTGGTCTGAAACGTTCCAAGTCGAGGACCTCGAGACAGGGTATCAGGGTCCTATAGAGACTTGCACTAAGGATTGCATTAATTGGATGAGTGCCGTGTTTCATCGGCGACAGACGTTGGACGTCTATGCAATATTAGTGGGTTAGTTGAAAAGGGTGTTAGCTAAATGAACTGACTCGCGGGAATCGTCCTATAGAAGCCTTGGAGGCTTGGTCGGTATGACTGGAATTCCTGGCTCTGATAGTACGAGGTTAGTCCTCGAACTTGAGGAATCATGGGAGCCACATGCATATGAAGGTTGTATCTAGGATCTGGCAAGAGATGTCCATATCTGGGATACGTTCATTATAAGCTTTATCCAGTGCAGTTGGAATATATATTGAGGACGGTGGATTCCAAGAAAGGATCCGTCAATTGTCAATATATGACAGTCGAGTTTCCTATGAGCTCTGCAACGGTTTAAGCTCTTTAAGTTTGTGGCCACAGCGATTGGTCGAGTAAGGAATAGATTCCTACGTCGATCAATAGAGCAAACGTGTCTCGAATTATTGAGCAAGTTGTCTAGTCCAGGATGGGAACCGACGCCCAATTTCGTACCCAAGACTTAGACCGGGAGACGGATGATGGAAGGACCATACTCGTATGGTAATCGGGAGCGTAAATGTTCACTCCAACATTCACCTAGTCTCTAGTGCCATGGACCATTGCTAGACGGCCACCAATTGTGACCGGCGTTTTCTGATTAATGGTTAATTGGAAAATAGTTAATTAAATTGGATTTAATTAACCAATTGTGTTGGACACAAGCTCAAGTCTAGTTGAGGGTGAACCTAAAGAGTCACACACAAATCATTATGGAATTGGTAGAATTAATTTGGAATTAATTCTAGAAGAAGCGAATTAATTTAATTGGATTAAATTAATTCAAGGAGAAAAATAAATGATTGGATCATTTATTGGGAAATCCAATTGATGAATAGCCAAAGAATTAATTAATTGGATTAGTTAATTTTTGGACTTTGAACCTTTAAATTAATTGGATTAATTTATTGGGTTTGGACTAATTAATTGATTGGATCAATTAATTAGAGTTTGGACTTATGTTATTCAGTTGGATTAAATAAACTTATGGGCTTCAATTGGATTGAGATTAATTGGATTAATTAATTCCCTCAATGGACTTTGTTTGGACTTAATTTCATTAGATTAAATAAAAGTCCAAGACTAGTAGTCCTAGTCCATGGAAAAATTCAATTTATAGCAAGTGAAGGAGGAATTAAAATCCTCCACATGTGAGGCACATGTGACCAGCCTTTATATGGTTTGGTGGGTGGTTTTATTTGCTATAATGGTACATGGTTATGTAGAGAGTGGGGAGTGTAAGTAGGTTGCTTTGGAAGTTAACTATAGAAGTTGAATTTTGAATTCAACAATTCTACATACACAAAACCATTAGGACTTGGCTTGCACGAATTTTTCCATAAAAAAACTCTCCAAAATCTCTGCAAATTTTCTCCTTTTTGTGTTCATACCTTTTCGAAAGGTTGAACTAAAAAACATTCCAAAAGGCACTAAACAATAGTGTTGTTTTGGATTGTTTCTTCTTCTTCTTCTTCTTCTACTTCTTTTCTACTTCTATCTAGCAATAGATTTAGGGATACACTCTTCTATGGTGTGGTGTGGACAATTTAGAGGGATTCTAATTTGGATCCTCAAGTGAACGGAAGGAGAAACGAAAAGAGGAACAATGCACGTATCGGTTCTACATGTAGTAAAGAAAAAGGTTGGTTTTTATTTATATTATATGTATCTTTTTGTTTAGTTCCTTTGGCCACATGTCCAGCATCTTCTCCTCTTTTATTTATGCTTTGACGAACGCCGAACTCTCGGGAACTTCAAAGGGAATACCCCTTTGAACCTGATTTAAATTATGCCTTTAAATTCACTTTTTTTAATTTTCCGTTGCGTTCTCGGGCCGTACCCGTTTCTTTCAGTGGTATCAGAGGCCGGTTCGGTGTTGTGGCTATAGGACTTACATGTTATAATGTGTTAAGCATGAAGAAACTATTTAAATTGCTTTTGGAAAGCATGATTTATTGCTTTAAAGCATGATAATAGGTGTAGAAAAGATGTGTTAATTTTGCTTTTGAAATTATGGATATCAATGCATTTTTGAAAATTGGATTTTCTACAAATGCATGTCTATGTTTCAGTTTTATAGCAGGAATTTAAAAAAAAAAAGGAAAAAGTGAAAAACGGTGCCGGCCGTCCGGCAGGGGCAGCAGAAGCGCGCCCGCGCGGGCGTCCGCCTGTGCGCGCGCACGACCGTCTAGGACGGCCGGGCGGCAGCACTGTTTTGTGTTGTTTTTTGCCGTTTTTCCGAAAAATTAGATTTTCCTGATTTCTGCTAGTTTTATGAAATTATTAATTTTGGCATATTTTAATTTTAGTTAAATTTGATTTTTCTAAAATTATTTTTATGCCTTAGATTATTTTGGAAATAATTTCCAAACAAAAAAAAAATTATTTGTACATTGGATGTATAGTTGATATCCATATTTTTAATTGCATTATTGATATGCTATTTTCAGCATTTTATTATGTTTATTATTTTAGATATTAGATATCTATTGATATATACATAGGATGTATTTATTTGTTGGCATGTTTATATTTGATATAAATGTGGTTTGTTGTTGTTTATTTGATAAACAATAAGGATGATCACTAGTCCTTTTTGGCCTATGTATAGTTTAATTTATTGTTGGGTGAGGCCTGTGTGCCTCTTTGTTTTTATTCCTTCTTTCGTTTTTAGCCTTGGAAAAGGCTTTCTTCCTCTCTTTTAATGTACTCTCCCCGACTTATGATTGGGGTTTCTTTTAAGTTGTAATGAGAGTAGATTAGGTTGTGAGGCTTTATTTTATTAATGTAAGCTTCCATGGAGATGAAGGCTGAAAAGAGGTCCGTTGGACGGAACCCACGACGGAAGGCCCAAGAAGAACAAAGAAGGATTTACAAGGCCCCATTAGAATGATAATGGGATTTAAAAATTGTAATAGTGTAGGCTTACCCTAGATTGACCATAGACCCACTGCGGGCTCAGTGGATCACTTAGGAACGGGCTTGTGATCATCCTACAGGGGCGTGCTAGGTTTCTTTTGCATGTGTCTAATGTTTTAATGCTTTGATGTATGATGTGTTTGGAATGCATCTATTTAAATTGAATGTTTAAAACTTGAGCATGCAAAATACTAATAATGATGAGGTCTCGGTCTTAATAAACTATAACTCTCACTTGGATGGTCCAAGTAAATATTAGGCCCAAAATGGAATTAAATCAAATGGTTTGATTATTCCAAGCCTTCCATCCATAACAATGTAGTAAGGAAGCTACTTTCACTCATTCGTGGTCTCACGAGTCGTGGCATGTTTGGAATGGAAGAAAGCTGTACTATTGTTATGAATAAAGGAATATGCTCCTGTTTCCCTGTCTCACGAGTCCTGGGGGCGACAGTTGAGATATGATTTGGTTGATGGGTCGGGCCTAACGCTGAGTAACATGATTCGCTTGGAGTTCTCGGGATCATGTGAAGAAGCGAGGCAAAATATCTTGGAGATCTCATTGGATGAGAATGGTATTGGGTACCTCCCACAAAGCCTTTCCCATATGAATCGTAAAAGCGGGGCATGGAGAATTGCATTTGTGGACTCCAAGCCCACTAGAAAATGGTTTTCCAAAAACCCCACTTGAGAGTGGTGGGCTTTTTGAAGAAATAGTGGGAGGGGTTAATGACTAAAGACAAAGTCTTAACTTGAATTCAATATTATAATAATCTACTAAATTTCTGTTTTACATTTTGAATGTAGATGTCTAAGAATCCACCCGCTGTAATTCTTGAGACTAATAAATTTGACGAAACAAACTATAATGATTAGCTGCGAAATTTGAGGATTGTCCTCGATTTCGAGGACCAGGCTTATGTTCTGGATAAGCCTCTTTCTCGAATCTTGTCGGAGGGGTCCTCGTCAGAAGAGCGTTTGACGTTCAATGAATGGTAGGAGGACAACGGCAAGGTCCGCAGCATCATACTGGCATCCATGACTAATGAGATCTAGAAACAATATGATCGGCTGGATGATGTCAGCTTGATAATGCTCCGCATGAAAGATGTTTATGCGGTACCGGACCGGCATATTAGATATGCTGGGACGAAGACATTTTTCGGAGCTAAGATGACAGAAGGGTCGTCTGTACACCAGCATGGAGTGATGATGCTATCCCTAGTGGAGACGCTCAAAGACCTCCGAGCTGATCTTGGAAAAGAAACGCACATCGACGTGACCCTTCAATCTTTTCCTCCCTCTTTTGACCCGTTTATCGTTAACTATAACATGAATGGGCTTGAAAAAGACCTTCATGAGTTGATAAAGATGTTGGTCCAGTACGAGGCAACGATTGAAAAGTCTACACCGTCTGTATTGGTGGGGGAGGCTTTGACCTCAAGAGCGAAAGGCAAAGGGGTCGGACGCTGGAGGAGGAAGAATGGTAAGACAGAATCAGCCGTTGCTAGCGCACAGAGCGCTCCTGTAGCCATGCTGGGCATAGGCAAAGGAAAGAGGAAGACAGTTCGGCAGTCAAGGATTGCAAAAGATGTTTGCATATATTGCCGTAAAAATGGGCATTGGAAGAGGGAGTGTCCTAAACTCCTCTCCGACCAAGGTACATTTGATTTGAGGTTTCACATGATTACTATTCTACTTCATGGGTATTGGATACCAGCTGTAGAGCTCATATCTGCAAATGGTTTGCAGGTGATGGAAAGGAGTAGAAGGCTAAGACAGAGATTGTTCTAAAGCTAGGCAATGGTTGGGCTATTGCCATAGAAGCTATAGGACTAGTAAGGCTTAGCTATTAGTGATCATGTTAGGATAGAGTTGATAGGTCACAATTATGTAACCTAGCATGATCAAATTATGTTTTTCTATTGTTAGACAATAAGGATTACATGTTTTTGATCAATGAAAGTTTCTTTTATTTGACAAAGAATGGTTATTCTTGTCTGCTAGGTTGTTTGCATAATTGTTTCAATACTATCCCATAATTAGATTATGAATGCTCAAAATAAATGATTAAATGGATTATCAAGATAAACTTATAGATTTGGCATGCAAGGCTAGGTCACATTCCTCTAGATAGGATAAGGAGGTTAGTAGATTTAAGGAGTCTAGAAATAGACAATTTGAGCCTGCTAGCTTGCAAGTCCTTCCTGAGCAGGAAGATGGCCAAGAAGCTCTTTGTAGGACAAAGTATGCTTGCTAGTGGTCTGTTGGATTGGATCCAGTTAGACATCTGTGGGTCACTGAATACACAAGACCAGTAGAGGGTTCACAAGTCTAAGGGCCTTTGGAAGGCTCAGGGAATTAGATTTGAAGTGGGAATCAAACTGGTTGCAAAATTAACCTTCGGTTTGATCGAGTGGTGTGTATTTAGTGGGAGCTATTGATGTATCTAAACGAGAATGGAATTCTCCCTGAAGCGCCACAATTGAACATCGTCTCTGATAAGGGAGGAATCGAACCTTGTTGGACATGGTTCGATTGGTGTTTCACTGAACTACCTTGGCCTATCTGGGCGTGTTCTTAAGACAGTGGCCAAGTTGTAAAACATGACACTTTCTAAAGATCGTGGCCCAGACACCATATTAGATATGGCATGGCATGGCAAGCCTGTATCCTACAAAGTACTTGAGTATGTAGGATGATCTTGCATACGTCAAGGGACTAGTGGGAGGCAAACTAGGTTTGCACAGGTTTAGGTGTTTTCCTAAGAGAAA
Organism: Sesamum alatum; assembly: GCA_034509735.1. Taxonomy (NCBI): domain Eukaryota; kingdom Viridiplantae; phylum Streptophyta; class Magnoliopsida; order Lamiales; family Pedaliaceae; genus Sesamum; species Sesamum alatum. The sequence continues at coordinate 16,737,052 of JACGWO010000004.1, forward strand.
TTGGATTTAAGAGGACTAGTGTGAAAAAAGTAGCTCCTTGAGGAATCAAGTAGAGCGACACCTCAGTACGATATTACAAGCATCATTTGAAATCAAGTTTGCTCACTGACTATATTCCAGTTCTCTTGAGGATGACCAGAATATTTTTAGATACCTAAGAGGTATAGGTTTTTGGGTCATTCCGGTCAATTGGATTATAATCCAAAAGACATAAGGAGAAGCAATGTTGGACATTGGATCGAATCAATGGCTTGGAGCCGTGTGATTCGACGTGGAATTCAAACTAGGTTTGGAACTCCATGTAACTGGAATATTCGTTTTGATGAGTTCATACGGGGTATGAATCGATCAGTAACGAGCTTGAGGGTCAGTGGGAGTTTAGTTGTGTTCCTAGTGTTTAAAGTGTGTAACGTTTTATTCATTTAGAATGATTAAGATGTTAGGAAACACTGAAATACGAACGTTATTCACGCAATTCTCCATGAAAGGAATTGGATTCCTATATATAGGGTTAAGCTGTCCAAGACTCAGTCAGGGTTGACTGATGAGGATGCTTAGATGTTTGACATCCCCTACGTCTTTGCCGTAGGCAGCATGGGCATGTTGTTTGGTGCATTAGACCTGATGTTGTGTATGCTTTTGGCATAGCGACGGAAATTGGGTGTGTACCAAGGAGGCAGTAGGCTGTTGTTGACAACAGTCTTTAATACCTGAATAAGGATTAAAGAAGTGTTCTTGATGCACGTTCTATGGAGAGCTGATTTTGGAAGACTATAGCGATACTAGCTTCCAGGATCATGTGAATAATATCTAGTCTCAGTATGAACATATATTCAGGCTTCATGGTAAGGTGGTGGCTTGGAAAGGTTTCAAGCAGGACACCACGATGGACCATGAAAGTTGAATGTATGTCAACTTTAGAAGTTGCTCCGGAGAGTGATTTGGATGAAAAACCACAACCAATGGTTGGGTGTGGTGCCTAGCACAGGCTAGCCAGTAGTTACCTTGGAGGATAACAACATGGCTGTAGCGCAAGCTAAAGGACCGAGATCTCATCACGGATCCAGGAAAATTTTGGACCGCATCATCTTGGCAGAAATAAGGTAGACCCATTAGACCGAGCCAGATATCGTAGATTACTCATGCTCAGATAAGTCTGAGCAACATGGGTGATTGGCTTTAGGTCAAGTGGGAGATTCTTAGAATAGGTGACCAGAAAGCCAATTGGATTGGCGGTTTTGCATTCTATTTAGCAATCCTTATTAAAGTAATATTGACTCGATGAATATAGTAAGTATTCATCCTTGGTAGTATGTGTTTGTTGTGCTTACTAATTTCGTTAAACGGCATTTTAACGTCACAACAAATGCCCACAGACTAATTGGATAACCCATGTAGTTGGGCTGCACATTAGATGGCAGCTATGAAACCAACTTCTGAGGGTTGGTCTGAAACGTTCCAAGTCAAGGACCTCGAGACAGGATATTAAGGGTCCTATAGAGACTTGCACTAAGGATTGCATTCATTGGATGAGTGCCGTGTTTCATCGGCAACAGACGTTGGACATCTATGCAATATTAGTTGGTTAGTTGACAAGAGTGTTAGCTGACTGAACTGACTCGCGGGAATCGTCATATGGAAGCCTTGGAGGCTTGGTCGGTATCACTGGAATTCCCGGCTCCGATAGTACAAGGTTAGTCCTCGAACTTGAGGAATCATGGCAGTCATATGCATAAGGTTGTATCTAGGATTTGGCAAGAAATGTCCGTATCTGGGATACGTTCATTATAAGCTTTATCCAGTGCAGTTGGAATATGTATTGAGGACGGTGGATTCCAAGATAGGGTCCATCACCTGTCAATATATGACAGTCGAGTCTCCTATGCGCTCTGAGACGGTTTAAGATCTTTAAGTCTGTGGCCACAGCGATTGGTCGAGTAGGGAATGATTTCCTACGTCGATCAATAGAGCAAACGTATCTCGAGTTATTGAGCATAGTTGTCTAGTCCAGGATGGAACTGACGCCCAATTCCATGCCCTAGACTTAGACCGGGAGACGGATGATGGAAGGACCGTACTCGTATGGTAATCGGGAGCGTAAATGTTCACGCCAACATTCACCTAGTCTTTAGTGCCATGGACCATTGCTAGACGGGCACACATGGTGACGGGCGTTTTCCGATTAATGGTTAATTGGAAAATAGTTAATTAAATTGGATTTAATTGACCAATTGTGCTGGACACAAGCCCAAGTCTAGCTGAGGGTTAACCTAAAGAGTCACACACAAATCATTATGGAATTGGTAGAATTAATTTGGAATTAATTCTAGAAGAAGCGAATTAATTTAATTGGATTATATTAATTCAAGGAGAAAAATAAATGATTGGATCATTTATTGGGAAATTCATTTGATGGATGGTCAAAGAATTAATTAATTGGATTAGTCAATTTTTGGACTTAGAACCTTTAAATTAATTGGATTAATTTATCGGGTTTGGATTAATAAATTGATTGGATCAATTAATTAGAGTTTGGACTTATGTTTATTTAATTGGATTAAATAAATTTATGGGCTTCAATTCGATTAAGATTAAATGAATTAATTAATGCCCAACGAACTTTGTTTGGACTTAAATTAATTATATTAAATAAAGTCCAAGACTAGTAGTCCTAGTCCATGGAAAAATTCAGTTTATAGCAAGTGAAGGAGGAATTAAAATCCTCCACATGTGAGGCACATGTGACCAGCCTTTATATGGTTTGGTGGGTGGTTTTATTTGCTACAATGGTGCATGGTTACGTAGAGAGTAGTGAGTGTATGTAGGTTGCTTTGGAAGTTAACTATAGAAATTAATTTTGAATTCAACAACTCTACATACACAAAACCATTCACATAACTTGTAGGGACTTGGCTTGCACGAATTTTTCCTTCAAAAAATTCTCCAAAATCTCTGCAAATTTTCTCCTTTTTGTGTTCATACCTTTTCGAAAGGTTGAACTAAAAAACATTCGAAAAGGCACTAAACAATAGTGTTGTTTTGGATTGTTTCCTCTTCTTCTTCTCTACTTCTATCTAGCAATAGATTTAGTGATACACTCTTTTATGGTGTGGTGGGGACAAATTAGAGGGATTCTAATTTGGATCCTCAAGTGAACGGAAGGAGAAGCGAAAAGAGGAACAACGCACGTATCGGTTCTACATGTAGTAAACAAAAAGGTTGATTTTCATTTGCATTATATGTATCTTTTTGTTTAGTTCCTTTAGCCACGTGTCCAACATCTTCTCCTCTTTTATTTATGCTTTGACGAACACCGAACACCCGGGAACTTCAAAGGGAACACCCCTTTGAACCCGATTTAAATTATGCCTTTAAATTCACGTTTTTTACGCTTCCGTTGCGTTCCCGAGCCGTACCCGTTTCTTTCAGGACCGTCAACTACCGCACTGGTAGTAGATCCGGCCCGTCCATAAGTTGCACTACCACCACCACCTACACCACCAGTCCCCCCATCATCTATGCGCTGGTATATCACCCTCCCTGACGCTAGGTACCATTTTTTTTAATTTTTTTTTGCTATTTATATGGATTTTTTCGTTCATAAACATTAATTAATATGTAATTTCAGGGCTGAGCACATGATAGATGAGCGCATCAAAACAGTGGTGCAAGGACATTATCCCCACCCTTGGGGATGTTTGAGCCAAGTGTCGCTAGAGCACCAGCATTTCTGGTTCGACAGTATGAAGGTAATTTATTTTAATTTCTGTTTAATAGTATAAATTTAAATACTTTTGTTATATATTTTAAAAACTTCTTTCTTTTGTAGATGACGTACTGGTGGAACTGTGACGATGAATCCATGTTTTGCGTATCCCACATGCTCGCGGGGAAGTTCATCCGCAAGTGCTTCACTCTCGCCAGACAATCCCTGGTTAAGCTAGTGTGGCTGGCGAACGAGGTCTGGCGCCAGCTCCAGTTTTACTGGAATAGAGATGAGTTCAAGAAGAAGTCCGCCAAGAACAAGGCCAACCAGTCGGCCAACCCCGCGGCATCATCTATTGTCTACCACAGGGGTTCTTCCTCAGTCGGCATGCACAAGAGGAAGATGGTAAGTAATTTTTTTTAAAGTATTTATCAATATTAAATAAAAATTTGACTAATTGTTCCTTTGTTGTAGAGGAGGCACAAATCGGTCAGCTAGTGAAGCAGATGGAGTTATTCTCCAGATGCTACAAGACGAAAGCCGACTGGAGCGGACCAAGGCAGTCGAGGTGGTGGTAAGTACTTATACTTTAAAATTTATTTCCTTTAATTTTTTACAATAATAATAATAATAATAATAATAATAATAATAATAGTAATAATAATAATAATAATAATAATAATAATAATATTTTGCTTTTTTTTTTTGCATGAGACGTTTCAAAAGCTACTGGAGAATCATCAGCCTCAGGTCACAACCGATTCTCGGAATATTCCGGTCGAGTCGGAGGGTTTGGTTGCGGTGACCGAGCAGGATCTGTGGCTAGCAACGGTCAGGGGCAAGACAAGGGCCGTGTATTTGGCTTTGGTTTTGAGGCCCATGATCTTATCCAGAACTATACATCGCCATTGCCACTGCCACCGCCACCGCCACTGCCATCATCGGACATGGAGGATTGGATGGTCCAGCTCGAGATGATGATGGTCAACATGATGACCATGATGAAGTCCATGTAGACCAACAACTCCACCCACCGGCCCGTCACAGCCTCCGACAGACCCCCGTGCCCAAACCATGCCAACATGGACGAAGATAAGGGGGATGGGGTATAGATTTAGTATATATTTTATTAATATTTGTAATTAAATTGAATAATGTTTTTATTAATATTTTTTTTTTGTAGTTATGCATATTTTGTGTGAATTGCATAAACCATCCAAGATATAATTATCTAACCAAATTAAAAAATAATAATTATTATTTTATTTTATTTATAAAACTAATAATTATTATTATGTAATAAAAAAATAATTAATAAATAATTTCAGAACGGTCTTTTGGTCGGTTAGGTAATGTTAAAATATTGACTGAACCATTCTAATTATGGATTCCACAAACAAGAACACCATTCCTAAAATCGTTCATCAGTAGCATTCCAAATAAGGACAAACCGTGCGAAATTTTACCCAAAGTTAATGACTATATATCATTGATGCCGTTCCAAATACACATCCTAAGCTCATGCCAATAGTGTATTCTAAATAAAGATCAACATCGTTCCTACGTTCATTCCAAAGTTAGGTTCAACTAGAGTTCCATATACTGTTCCAATATCTAACATCCGAATAAAAACAAACCGTTCCACAATGTATTCCAAAATGAGTGGAAAATGCATCTTTATACATTAAATAGAATGCAAATAGAGTTGCAATGACCGTTCTAAATTATGTCAATAATATATCATCTGACCGTTCTAAATATTAATTGAGTTTTCCAAATAACAAATACATATCCACACAAACAAACATAATCAGGAATAGTTTTTAGCTTGTGCATCAAAAAATAGTTCCAAAATAGGAACGATCACTGCGTAACTGTTCTAATATTAGGAACACCATGAATTGAGACAGAAGGTCTCCCATTCCATTACCATTCCGAATTTCGGTCCAGGTTCATCCAATGAGTTTTTGTCAGTTCCACAGTAAAAATGAACCGTTCCTAAGTCCGTTTCATTTTTTCGCATTTTTTTTGTAGTGTTAACAAATAGTGAATACTAATCAATTGTAACTACATAATGATTATTAATGGAAAAAAATGCAAGCAATCTCCTTGTGATATTGAAAAAGAGATAATTATCCCCCCATGAAAAAATAATAGCAGTTTACCTCCCTGTGTTTTTTTAAAATGAAACAATTTACCATTCTATATTTTTTAAATTGAAACAGTTTACATCCCTATCTAAGGAGGTAAATTGCTTCATCTATCTATATTATATATTAAGGGAGAGCACCTCTTTGGTGTATCTCCCATTTTTTATCTGTCTTATATATATATATATATATATATATATTTCCTCTACCTTCCCCCCATTATTTTTCATCTAAATTACCACTATCCCATTATTTATTTTTATTTTAATTTTCATTAATCTCTTTTTTCATATTTTTTATGAATTTAATATTAACTTATTATTTTGTATATACTTTATTAAATAGTAAATATTTTATTTTAAATAATATTTATAAAAGTTGCATATAGGGGGATAATTTGCTCATTTACACACTATCACATGAGGATAAATTGCGTTAAACTCGATCATTAATTGTTGGTTTTGGATGAGTTATGGCCAAATCACCCGACAATTGTTTTTTTTCATAATTAAAATCATAGAAAATATTGATTAGTCAAAGTCAAATTTAAGTTTTACATTGACTTTGTTTACCATTGTAGATAGTATTACTTTATTGTGATTTTCAAGTTGTAATTGTTTATAACATAGGGACTGATTTAATTTCGGGTAAATTACATTGATACTTCCTGATGTTAGACCTAATGAAACAACCACCCCCGTTCATTAAAAAATTACAAGTACCCCGTTAGTGTATGTACCTGAGGGATGTTCGGGTAAAATTTTACCACTAAATAAGGGGTGTACTTGTAAATACAATAACAACTCAACGAATATATTTATAATTACAACGACAACTTTAAAAGATGTACTTATAATTTTATAAAGAATAAGAGATGTTTATGTAATTACACCTGATTTCAGAAAGGTATTAATATGTAATTTACACTTCAATTTTTTTTTCTTGTGGCTATTTCATGGGAGGTAGTTGTACGAGCTATTTTCAAAGCAAACAAAGATCATATGAACCGAAGAAATCAGTTGAAAAAAGAAAAGAAGAGTAAAACAGACAGCAAAACAGTGTATGCTATAAAGATTCTAAGTTTCAATATATACAGTTGGAAGGATTGAAGACTATCTTCGGGACATGTCAGTAATAGGGCATAAGCATTTAGCTGAGGCTATATATGTTTTGGTGAATTATAATGATTTTTTTTTAAATTTGATATAATTATAAAATTTTTAAAAATTATAAATATTCTATGAGGTTTATAATTTTTAATTAAAAGCTTAATATTATCCATTTTACCCTTGATTTTTTTTTTAAATTATAGAAAAAACAGTCGAGACAAATTACATTATTGTTCTTCTGTGTAAAAAAGTAAAAAACATCTCCATATGCATTTTAGTTGAAAAAAATTCAGAGAATTTTAAAAATTAAAAAGAAAATAATTCAGTTTGTATAATGGCATTTTGGTCCGTTCACCCATAAAAATGGATTGAAATGAGTAATTTGTTAGACGGTTACAAATCTCAGGGGATATTTTTAATTTTTAAAAAAACGAGGGGGTATCCATAATTATATCAAACCTCAACGGAAGTCATTGTAATTCACCCTATAAATTTGTTTGGTATTTCTATGAGAAAACCACCCACACGTTTAGTGAGAATCGAAACTATGATCTTGAACTTATTTATGGAACCACAACCGAAATCATTGGGCTAAGACATCATTAATTATGTTCTTTGGTAATTGAGATTATATTTCTTGAGAAATGAGCACAAATAGGGATTGGTACGGGCAATGCATAACTGTAAATAGTACAAGGGCCATAACTACAATATCTATACTATTCTATAAAACAAATCATGTTTTCACTAATAAACGGCAGTTACTTACACCGCAACATCAATTTTTTGATTATACCGATAATACCCCTAAGTTAGTTTTTATTTATTTTCCTTCTTTCTTTCTTTTTTTACATGCAATGTGTTGATTAATATTTATATTTTCTTATTTACAATAACTTTAAAATGTGCAATATTATTTTATATGCACGCAGGGACGGCGTGCTACGACGGCTAATACCTACATATAGATAGATAAAATTTTAGGTAGTTACGTTGGTACTTCTTGATGTTAGTAAGTTCTAATAATAGAAACGCTTGTTGCTTTTTGTAAAGGTAAAAATGCAAGCAACTTCTGTGATATTATAAATGATCAAATTGACCTCACATAAAAATAAAAAAATAGCTCCATGTGTCTTTTAAAGTCAATTTATCTTCATTTGTTTTTTAGAATGAAGAAATTTTCCTTATTGTCTAATTACACTGAACACCCTATTAGAAGGTGTATTTATAATTTATTTTAAAATAAAAAATGCTTTTGTAGTTAAATTTAACTTGGGGTTGATCCTAAAATTTATGTAAGGACGAACAACTGATACAAAGAAAGATGAAAGACTGAGAATGGGCAGACGTGCGATGGCCAATTGTGAAAACAAACGAACAATTTTGAACCAAAGGTTGCAAAGGGCAAAACTTATGGAAAAGTCTACAGAGAGCAGTGCAGATAAATTTGATATGTGAAAGACATAATAAATTGTTTTATACAAGTCTTATTGGACCAGCAGACAAGGGAGAATTGAATGGCCCATTCGCGAACAGGCCCAACGGATTACCAGAAGGCCTAAAAACAAATGGAATCAACATTTGGTTAAGGAAATAACAATAGATGAGGACATTTGGCAATATATTATGGGGCAATTATTTAAATAATATTAAGAAAATAAAAAATTATCAAAATAGTACATTTTTCAAAGTTTTAACAATATTGATAAAGTTGGATCTCACAACCCGACTTTAGAAACAAATTAAAAAAAAAAAAAAAGACTGATTCAAAATCGGGGTCTCAGACCCCAACTTTGACACCACGTCAGAGCCACTCTGAAATGCCAACTTTGAGTGTAAAATTCTTTGAATTTTACAAGTTCATGAAAATGCATGATAAAAAATATAAAAAATTAGTGAATAATAAATTTTATGATGCATGGACACAATACGCCGACAAGGGCATGGTGATACAAAAAATTTTAAAAATTACGATATGACACGGCACTAACACTACTATAAAAATATAAAAAAATAGTGAATGATAAATTTTATGATGCATAGGCACAGATACGGAGACACAGACATGGTGATACGAAAAGTTTCAAAAATTGTGATACAATACGGCACTGACATGACTATCAAAATATAAAAAAATGGTGAATCATAAATTTTATTATGCATAGGAACAGATACAACGATACAGACACGATGATACGAAAATTTTAAAGATTAGGATATGACACGGTACTGAGACAACTATAAAAATATAAAAAAGTGAATGATAAATTTTATGATGAATATATATAGACACGAAGACACAAACACGATGATATGAAAAATTTCAAAAATTAGGATAAGATACAACATTAACACGACTATAAAAAAAATGGTGAATGATAAATTTTATGATACATAGACATAGACACGGCGATAGGGACACTGGTGACACAAAAAAAAAAAACAATTAGGATACGACACGGTACTGACACGGTTATAAAAATATTAAAAAATGGTGATGATGATAATTTTTTATGATGCATAGACATAGACACGAGGACACAGACACGGTGATACAATATTTTTTAAAAAAAATTAGGATACGACACAACACTGACATGGCACTACAAAAAAAATGCGGGAATAGGAACGGATGTAGTCGCCCGTTCCAACTACCGTTCCAATTAGAAACAGTAAAAGGAACTGTTGCGGAACAGAAAACCGTTGATGACGTCATTGTCGAGGTAATTGCAATACAAATTAATAGGAACGGCACGACCGTTCCTATTCGAGTGCGAATATATGTGAGCAAATTTGTACATCTATAACCGTTCCTAAAGGGGACCTGAATATTTTGGACTTCAATTTGGCACACATGTGTGACATTTGGAACGGTTAGTCGACCGAAAAAACCTACCGTTCCTATATGGGGTCCTACGGCCGTGTCTATTTGGACCGATCGGCTTACCATTCCAACATGTAGTCCTACATAAGACCCTTTTACGCCATGGACAAAAATATAATGCAATTACCGTTCCAAATTGTGGGTATATAATAAGTGCAATATTGTTACAATTACCGTTCCCAATTGTACTCAAATTAGGAACGGTCGTGTTGCGTGTGCCTCATACCGTTCCTAATATGCCCTAACGGCTATCTTACAACGGTAATATTACCGTTCCTGTCACCCCACCTGAGTCCGTTCCTAAAGCTGGAACAACGGCTATATTTAAACGGCTAGTTTTGTGTTCCAAATAATATTTCAATGCCCGTTTCAATATTTTCTATATATATGTCCCCCTTCTTTGTCATTGTTCTTATTATTACTCTCCAACTCATTTTGTTGTAACTCCCCGCCTTGATTCCTTATATGAAAAATCGAACATATCAATTACCGAGCGCGACTTTTTAATTGATATTCATAGGTGTTTTGCTCAGGTAAGTATGCAAAATTATGTTATTTTTGTATATATATATAATATACTCTCTTCATTTAATTGCGTACTATTGTGAATTATACGTAGGACCAATCATGTTAAGACAATTGAGGAAGTGGATGTATGATCGAGACGTCCTGGGTGTGACGCCGGAGTTTGAGGACGGTGTTACAACATTTTTAGAATGGCCCCAGTCTCAACATGCATATATGGACGGGGACAAGATTAAGTGTCCCTGCCGGAAGTGCAAAAACGAACGATTCAAAACACTAGACGAGGTTTGATTTGTGTATGAAAGGGTTTATGCCAGAGTATTACAATTGAACTTTGCATGGTGAGGAGAGGGTGCAGGAATACTTTGAAGCATTGATAGCGCCCCCTGTGCAGCAGCAGCAAACGCCACCCGTTCAGGAGGAGGGTAGTTCGCATTGGGGTGATGCGGCTCAGATGGATTGGGCGCAGAGGATGGTATTCGATGCCGCCAGGCCGTCATTCTAGTCTTTGTACAACCAGGAGGGACCGACTGATGATGGTACTCGGTATTGTCCATCTGATGTGGGTCCTAGTTCATATTACTATTCGGGCCCTATGGTTATGTGTTTGGCTTGTCAGACATTTTTTTTGATGTAGTTCATGCTGCGGACTAAACCGTTGTGGAACGCCTGCACCACCTCTCAATTGGCGTCAATGGCCTCTTTGGTGAATATCAAGGCCGAAGGGGTTTTTTTCGAGCATACATATGATCGGTTATGCCAGTAGGCTGATACTGTAATGCCCCGCGATCACACATTCCTGCCCGATTATTACAATACGAAGAAATTGATAAGAGAATTGGGTTTACCAGTTCAGAAGATTGATGCTTGCAAAAACGGTTGCATGTTTACTGGAAGGACGATATTACTTTGGAATATTGCAAGTTCTGTGCAGACGGTAGGTACAAGCCCACCAGGGACAGAAATCCTAAACGCAAGAAGACCCCGTATGCCATTCTTAGGTATCTACCGATTACCCCTCGACTGCAAAGGTTGTATGCGTCGGAGGCCACAACAGAGCAAATGACTTGGCATGCGAGCCATCAGACGGAGGAAGGATCCATGTGTCATCCGTCCAATGCAGAGGCTTGGAAGAATTTTGACCGGACGTATCCTGATTTTGCAGCAGAGCCTTATAATGTTAGACTTGGGTTGTGCACGGATGGGTTTGCACCGCACGGCTAGTATGGTAAAACTTACTCATGTTGGCCCGTGATACTTACACCGTACAATCTCCCACCGGGAATGTGCATGAAGTCTGAGTATATGTTCCTAACGATGGTGATCCCTGGCCCATTGAATCCGAAATGTCTAATCGATGTCTACTTGGAGCCGTTGATCGAGGAGTTGCAGAATTTATGGCATCTAGGTGTACGTACGCATGATACTGCGACAAACCAGGCGTTCATGATGCATGCCGCATTGTTGTGGATAGTGAACGACTTTTCTGCTTATGGGATGGCGTCTGGATGGAGTACCGCCGGTGTTATGGGGTGTCCAGTTTGTATGGAGGACACACGGGCATTCTATTTACAGCACGGTCGGAAGGCATGCTATTTTGACTGCCACAGGTAGTTCCTACCACTGGATCATACTTATCGCAGGAAGAAGAAAGCCTTCACAATTAATTTGCATTTTAATATATACTCGTATGAATAGATTCCTACGCGATTTGAAGAAGAATATGAAAAACAAAGCACAGGTCGAGGCATCAATTGTAGAGGCTTATATTGTCGAAAAAATCGGACTTTTTTCCTCTCACTACTTCGAACCACACATTCTCAGCAAGCGAAACAGACCCGGTCGGAATGATGATCTCACGAGCAAAGACGATTGAATAGTTTGGTCCAATTTCAATTACCCGGGCCAAGCAAGTGGCGCCTCGAAGAAGAGGTGGCTGAGCGGTGAGGAACTTCATGTTATCGAGACATACGTCTTGTGTAATTGTGAAGTAGTTACACCGTACTACGAGTAAGTGTCTTATACAAACGTAATTATCTCAGGCCTCCATTTCAATTTCAATTACATGTATATTTATAACTATGAGTTTCACTGTACAGGTCATTCTTGAATGAACTGTTCGAGCAACACAATTCGGATGACCCGATAATTGATCAACTAGTGGTGACACAATTCAAGGATTGGCTCGTGTAAGTGTCACCGATTTCTTGTAAATGCGATCTGCTCATTAATTTGTAATTAATTATTTCAATTTCTATATATATGATGAATTGCAGGTGAAACCCGAATTGAATCAAACGAACGACGAATTATTGAAGTTGCATTATTGGGGGCCTAGAGCAGTAGTGACGACATACCCGTCTTACTTCGTCAATGGCTTCAATTTCTACACTGAACGTCACAATGTTGGGAAGTCAACAATGAATTGTGGTGATTGTGTGAAAAGCTCCTCATATACGGACACGGATTCTAACTTCCATGGAATTTTAGAAGAGATAGTTCCGCTAGATTACCCACTAATTCCAAACATGCACATTATATTGTTTAATTGTCATTGGGTCGATCCGGTCAGAGGCATGAAGATACATCCTCGTTATCACGTTGTTGATGTCAACTTCAGAAAGCTCTACCAAAAGAATGAACCGTTCATACTGGCTCAACAAGCTGTACAAGTCTACTACGCGGATTACCCGAGCATGAAGAGAGACAAAGTCGATTTGAAATCTGTTTGCAAAATCAAGGCTCGACGAGTAATCGATGAGTCGCGATGGACTGAGGTCACCTAGCAGATGGATGAAGTCGTACCTAATCCAGATGTCGTAATAGATAACCAAACCTTTGAACTACATGACCCAATAGGAATATAGTTGGTCGTTGATCATGGAGCTGGGACATCGCGCTCGCCAGATAGTGAATCCGAAGATGAAGATAGCTTTGACGAGGCTGAGTCCGATGAAGAGACTTATTGAACTTTCTGAAATTTGTGTAATTTTTTTATAAACCTTATTGTAAAAATTGTATTAGATATATGTATTTTTTTATTTTAAGAAATCAGAATAAATTTTAAAAATTGGAATGGATATTATATACTACGACCGTTCCTAATAAAGGTCCAAATTTTTGAATAGGCGCCAAACAAAAAAAAATGGGAAATTTGAATTAGGAACGGTACATATTTCCTATGATCGTCCCTAGTTCAGGTACAATTTTTAAAATATGGCGGGTACTTAAAAAAAAATGAGGAAAATTTGAATTAGGAACGGTCAGTGAAAACCTAATACCGTTCCTAATTCTGGTACAATTTTTCAAATGGCGCCTACTGAAAAAATGGCTCCAAGTTCGAATTAGGAATGGTCATTACAATCAACAGACGTTCCTATCTGAGGTCCAATATTTTGATTTGGCGCCCAATTAAAAAATTCTGGGAAAATCAACTTTTAGAGCGGTTAGTTTATATACGACCGTTCCTAGAGAAAATTGCTACATACCGTCCCTAAAGCAATGACTACCGTTCCAAATTTAGTTACTATAATGTGTAATTTGCGTAATTTGGATGATATCTCAACATCTGTGAGCCGGATCGACATAATTTTTAACACATACAAGATTATGGATATGAAATTGATATCCAACCGTCTGATTTTCAATCACCAACTCGGATTTAAGGATGCATCTATTTTTGTTACAATGAATACTGGCCGGATACGATACCTCGAGATCCGCACACCGAAATTTTTCAAAACGACATATAATGTATTCTTTTGTGTGTTATATCATATCTAACGGTTTTATTGGAATTTTAACGGTTTGATTATGCCGTGCAGTACAACAATATTAGGATGCTAATTACATCTGTGAAATACTAACAAACATAAATTTACAAATATACTTCATATTGTGAACGTGTGTTTATTTTTTGGAAATTACTATAGATTTTTAAAATCTTTAAACATCCAATTGTATACGTTTATTTAATAAAATAAGTATTCAAAACGTGTTTTTCTTAATTTATATTTATTATCTAAGAAGATAAAAAAAAAAGTTGTAACACATATAGGAACGGTTCCATATGAAAACAGGAACGGAAAATATATAGAACTAAGAAAACGACGTCGTATATGTTTTCAGGAACGGTACTAGTAACACGTACAATATTACATTACCATTGCTAGTAACTATATGGCCATTTCTATGTCTTAAAATATCGTCGTTTTAACAGCACTACGCCGTCGTTTTACAAAATTTGGACTTGTGTCAGGAACGGTCCTTAAAAAGATGACCGTTCCAAATGTGTAATATAAAATCAGCTCTTGGCCGATTTTTTCCTCATTTTCCCCTTCCTTCCTTTCCTCTGAAACCCTGCCCCCCTCAAGTTCTCTCTCCCTCCCTCAAGCTGTCTCTCCCCCTCAAGCTTTCTCGCCCTTTCAAGCTCTCTCTCCCTCTCAAGGTCTCTTCTCCTCTCTCTCTGAAGCTCTCTCTCCGCCCTTGGGCCGATCGCCTCCGCCACCACCCACAACCGCCGGAGCCGCTGCATGCTCAGCCTCCTCCGCCTCCTCCTTAGCATCCAAACGCTGTCGTTTGTGAGGCAACACAAGTAGGGTTTCCCAAAACCTTACTCTGAATTTCTTTTTTTTTTTTTTGTGCTTTTGTAAATTTAGGACTGTAGTTGTAATTTTTGTTAATAGTTTGTGCTATAATTGTAATTTATGAGAATTTTTGTGCTGTAATTGTAAATTTTTGTGATGTAATTGTACATTTTTATGTTGTTGTTGTAATTTATGAGAATTTGGGAATGTAATTATATTTTATTAGAATTTTTCTGATTATTGTGTTATTTTTCTGAATTTTCTACAATTCTGTAATTATTTGTTAATTGGTGGGAATTTTCTGAAATTGTTGGGAATTTTCTGAATATTTTATGCAATTTTTAAGCAATTTTAATGTTAAATTCATAATTTCATATCAATAATTAGAATAATGTAGGTAATTTGTGTAATTTTAATATTATTAAAAATTTCAAGATTTGTAATGTTTTAAAAAATTTTAAAAAATTTCTGAATTTTTCTGTAAATTTCTTAAAATTTTCTGTAATTTCAGAAAAATTTTCTGTAATTTTAATTTTTTTTTGTGATTTTCCTATATATTTATGTCTTTTTCTATAAATTTCAAAAATATGTAAAGAATTTTCTGTAATTTTTAAAAAAAATTAGTCATAATATATGAAACTTATTAATTTTCTGAAATTTAAGAAAATTTGGGTAATTCGAGCAAATATTGGTATTTAGTACATTTTTAGGGTAAAATTATGGTATTTAGTATAAATATATAAAAAAAATAGAAGTATTTAATGCAATTTTAGGAAAATATTTTGGGATTTAGTATAAATATATAGGAAAATATGAGGATTTAGTGTAGTTAACCGTCAATTTTGGGTTCTAGTATATATTTTAGGAAATAGTAATAGGATTTAGTAAACATTTTAGGAAAAATTGGGATTCATTATCCAATTATTAATTTAAAAAATTAGAAAAATTATAATTATTCAAATAATTTTAGGATTTAGTCAATATTGTAGGAAAATTTTTAGGATTAATTTTGGGACTTAGTATATAATTTTAGAATTTAGTTTGCAATCGTATTTTTCAAATTCATACGACTAATATTTTTAAAAAAAATTGTAGATCATGTCTGATCGGGATTTCCCACCTCAAGGAGGTGGACGTGTCCGCGGTCGCGGCTCACCAGCTATACCGCCGGCCGGTGTTGCTTCCCACGATGGGGAAGCAGTGTTCCGACCACCACCACCACCACCACCGGCAGAGCAGGCACCCGCACCACCTGCGCCAGATCAGCAGCCCGGTACGTCTACCGCTTTGCCGGGCTGCTACCATCCACTACCGCACCGGCGGTCGATCCGACCCGTCCATGGGCTGCACCCCAATCACCACCCCCACCGGCCCCACCACTCCCACCACCATCTGCGCGCCAGTACATCACACTCGCCGACGCGAGGTATATTTACATTTTAAAAATTTTTGTTTTGTAATTTAAAATACTATTTTTATGGCATACTAATTATTTTATAATTTCAGGAGTGATAGGAAGATCCACGAGCGCATGTATGCGGTCGTGCAAGGACACTATCCCCATCCTTGGGGCAGTTTGCGCAAGGTGCTGCCAGAGCACCAGCATTTCTGGTTTAAGTGTTTGAAGGTAACGATAATTAATTTTTGTTTTTAAATATTTTAACAATCTATGTTCTGATATATATATATATATATATATTGATACAGATGATGTACTGGTGGGATGCCGACGACGAGTCGATGTTCAAGATCTTCCACGTTTGGGCGGGGAAGTTCCTTAGGAAGAAGTTCGTCCTCGCCAGACAGTCCCTACAGAAGCCTCTATGGCTGGCGAATGAGGTTTGGCGGCAGCTCCTCCAGTGCTGGGAGTCCCCGGAATTCAAGGAGGAGTGCAAGAAGAACCAGGCGAACCGGAACGCCAATCCAGCCGCATCCGCTACTGTGTACCGCGGGGGATCTGAAAGAAATCCGGTGGATCGTCCCGGAAATTGCGCGAATGCGGAAGCGCGGTAAAAATAAACATATTAAAATAAAAGGCATGCTTTAATTTAAAGAACACGCTCAAGGGGTGTGCCCTTGAGGTTCCCGGGCGTTCGGTGTATCTCATGATCATAAAACAAATAAAGAAATCATGGAGGCCATAGAGTTGAAAAATTAAAGAGGGACGAAAATCTTAAACGAGACCTACCCGTTGTCGTTTTCGTCTTCAACTGCTACTCGCGTTGTTCCCCGTTTTGCACCAAGACCTCGTTCTTGAGATCCTCCAAATCGTGACACACGATCCACCCACGTATCTTGCACGTCGTGCTAGCAACGAACAAGTGTATATTTTTGGAGTGGACGAATCAATAACACGTTATCAATTAACGGTATTGGTTCGTCTAAGTTCTTGATGTTCCAAGAACAAAAAGAACTAAGAAAAAATACTTTCTTGTTGGAGAAAGAGAGAGGGGCGGACGAGAGGTAGGAGGAAGGGGAGAGTGTGTGTTGTGTGTGCTTTCTAGAATCATCAAAATCTCACAAATGTTGGAAGCTAGAGGTTTATATAGAGGAAGAGTTTAATCCTCTTTAAACTCAAACTCTAAGTAACCTAATTTGACTAGGATTTTGACCTAGTCAAAGTCCTAGTCAAACTAGTGTTTGACCTAGTCAAATGAATCCTAGCCTTCCATCTCCCCTTTCCATCTCAACCGTTGATTTTAATTTAATGGAATATTTAAATCCTATTAAATATTCCAGAAAGCTAAAAGAATAAATATAATATAATAAATAAATATTATAATTTATTCTAAGCCCATTAAATCAACCCTTTTAATAAATCCTATTTATTAATTTAATTCCTTTTATCAAATAGAAGGAATTAATTTCTCCAAGAAAATATAGGACCCGATTAAATCTAATTTAATCATTCCTTTACTCCAATATTTAATTCCAAATTAAATACTAAGTGCGTGTGGATAGTATGTGACTCTTTAGGTTCACCACTCAGCTAGACTTGGTCGGATTCCTAGAATCCGTCCGTTACCATGGGTGGCCATCTAGCAACGGTCCATGGCACTAGAGACTAGGTGAAATATTCGGGGATGAACATTTAGGCTCTAACAGTACACTTGTCCTCCTGTCTTCGGTATCATCACTTAGAGTCTAGGGCACGGAAAAAGCAGGTACCCATTTTGGACCTAAGTGTCGGTCTGTCCTTACTAAACGCCGCAAGGGAAACCTTTCCCTTCTGTTCAGTTACTGTGGCCACAGATTTCAGGGACAAGACACAGAGCATACATGAGACTCAACTGTCAACACCTTTTGACAGGAGACTGATCCTTTCTTGGAAACTGCTGTCACTTTGTACACCCGAGCTGCACTAGACATGGCTTATGACTACTCAAGAGTGTTTTGGCAATCTCTCACCATATCTAAGATACAGATCTGATGCACAGGTAAACTCAGAAGTTCCTCAAGTCAAAGGACTTGGCCTGTACTGTTGGAACCGGGAATACACGTCATACCTTGCTGACCATACTCAAGGTTCTCCGTAAGACGGTTCCCGCGAGTCACCTCAGTCAGCTGCTCCCCAGCACGCTGACCCACTAACACTGCTTAGACGACCTTCGTCACCCGTCGATGAAATACGACAGCAGATGCTTAGTGCAAGTCTCAAAGGGAATCCCGGTACCCATTTTCGGGATTCCTTGACTTGGAGATTTCCGGACTGATTCGGTGAGACTGATTTCATGGACCTACCTCCAAGCGTAGTCCCAGTCCCCGAAATCGTTACTCAGTCCGTGGGCTTTGTTTGCGTAGTGAACAGAAATGTAAATGCAGATATAAGTGAACGTAAACAAAGTATTGCCATATGAATTTTCACTTCTTTATTCATATATGTTTTATCAAATACGAAAGAATTGTCTAGACATAGGTTACATATTCCTGCCAAAATTGGCTTACATGGTCACCTATTCTAACAATCTCCCACTTGACCTTTAAAGCCAATTGCCCATATGCTTAATCTCCATCTTCTCAAGATGTTGCGTATGAGCGCTCTGCGACATAGGCTTTGTCAGCGGGTCTGTTGTGTTGTCTGCCGAGTTGACTCGGTCCATCCGGACGTCACCTCTTCCTACCATTTCTCTAAGAAGATGGTAGCGTCTAAGAATATGTTTGGAACGGTGATGAGATCTCGGTTCCTTTGCTTGCGCTATAGCGCCGTTGTTATCACAGAAGATGACAACGGGCTCGGCGATGCTAGGCACCACACCCAACTCTTGGATGTAGTTTCTCATCCAAACCGCTTCCTTAGCAGCTTCTGAAGCTGCTATGTATTCAGCCTCTGTGGTGGAGTCAGCAATGGTTGCTTGCTTGGAACTTTTCCAAGCTACTACTCCTCCATTGAGTTTGAATACGTACCCCGATTGAGACTTGGCATCATCGTCATCAGATTGGAAGCTAGCGTCGCTAAAGCCTTCCAGAATTAGTTCTCCATTGCCATAGACTAGGAACATTTCCTTAGTCCTTCTTAGGTACTTGAGGATGCCCTTAACAGCATTCCAATGTGCCTCTCCTGCGCAGGACGGATATCTGCTTGTCACGCTCAAAGCGTACGCAATGTCAGGCCTAGTGCAGTGGACCGCATATTGTATGCTACCTACGGCGGAGGCATAGGGGATGACTTTTATCTTTTCAAGTTCCTCATCAATCTGTGGGGACTGTTTCTTGGATAACTTGATCCCATGCCTCATTGGAAGGAATCCTCGTTTGGAGTTGTCCATTCGATATCTCTTTAGGACTTTCTCCATATACGAGTTTTGGGTGAGTCCTAACATCCTTTTAGATCTGTCCCTGACAATTTGGATGCCTAGGATGTAGGAGGCTTCACCCAAGTCCTTCATGGAAAACTGGGTTGACAACCATGCTTTTGTGTTTCCTAACATTCTAACGTCATTACCAATGAGCAGAATGTCATCCACATAAAGCACTAGGAACACTATTGAGCTCCCACTGACCTTCTTGTATACACAAGGGTCGGATTCGTTTTTGATGAAGTCATAACCCCGTATTACTTAATCAAAGCGAATGTTCCAACTTCGGGAGGCTTGTTTGAGGCCATAGATGGACTTCTGGAGACGACAGACTTTCTGTTCTTCTCCAGTGACCGTGAAACCCTGCGGCTGATCCATATAGATCTCTTCTTCAACGAAACCGTTGAGGAAGGCCGTTTTCACGTCCATCTGCCATATCTCATAGTCATACCATGCTGCTATGGCGAGCAGAATCCGAATGGACTTAGCCATGGCCACTGGCGAGTAGGTATCCTCAAAATCGACCCCGGGTCGTTGAGTGTATCCCTTAGCTACAAGCCTAGCCTTAAAGGTTGTGACTTCTCCATCAACGCCAAGTTTGCGCTTGTAGACCCACTTACAGCCCACTGGCTTAACACCTTTCGGTGGATCTACAAGACTCCAAACTTGATTCTCGCTCATGGAGTCCATTTCGGCTTTCATGGCCTCAAGCCATTTTCCGGAGTCGATGTCAGACATCGCTTCTCCATAAGTCTTAGGATCGTTATCCAAAAGATCGGTCGCTCCTAGAAAACCATATCTCATGGGAGGTCTGGAATCTCTAGTGGACCTACGGAGAACGGGAACGTCAGTGGTGACTGGGGGCGCTGACTGTATCGGAGCCGGAGGTTCAGGAACCAGGGCTGGCTGTTCCTGAGGCTGTCCTTCATGCCTAGCATGTTGGACTTCTCGAGGTTGGTCAGCCCTTCGGCTGTCTATTCTGAATCTCTAAGTGAGGGTTCCGCGGCTTCCTCTGATGGCTGGATTCCATCACTTGATTCCTCAAGGATCAGCTCATCAGGTTGGATATCCTCCGGGAAGCCTTGCTCCAAGAATACTGCATTTCTTGAAACAAACACCTTTTGTTCCAAGGGGTCATAAAAGTAATAATCCGCAGTTTCTTTAGGGTATCCAACGAACCTGCATAAGCTAGACCTAGATTCTAACTTATCTCCCACTAGCCTCTTGACGTATGCGGGGCTACCCCACACTTTCAAGTAGTTGTAGGATGCAGGCTTGCCGTGCCATATCTCATATGGCGTTTGGGTCAATGCACTAGTAGGCGCTAAATTCAATAATTTGGCCGCTGTCTCTAGTGCATAGCCCCAAAACGATAAGGGCAATTTGGTAAAACTCATCATGGACCGAACCATGTCCAACAGGGTTCGATTCCTCCTTTCAGAGACACCATTTAACTGTGGTGTTCCTGGAGGCGTCCATTCTGATATTATACCATGTTCTTTTAGATAATCTAGGAACTCCGTACTAAGGTATTCACCGCCTCGGTCCGACCGAAGGATTTTAATTTTGCAGTTGGTTTGGTTCTCCACTTCAAGTCTGAATTCTTTAAACCTCTCAAGAGCTTCAGACTTGTACCTCATCAGGTAAACATAACCATACCGTGAATGATCATCGGTGAAGGTTATGAAGTATGAGAACCCACCTCAGGCCTGCGTCCTTAGTGGTCCACATACGTCTGTATGGACCAAGTCCAACAGACTTGTCGCAAGCCTGCTTTGTCCTACAAAGGGCCTCTTGGTCATTTTCCCTCTTAGACAGGACTCACAAGTTGATAGATCGCTCAAGTCCCCAACATTTAGGTTCTTTGAGTCTACCAACCTCTTTATCCTATCTTGGGATATGTGATCTAGCCTAGCGTACCACAGACGTGCGTTCCCGTTATTATCTAATTTTTGTTTGTGTTGTGCATTGAGGACAAAATTCGTTTGTTGCAAGATATAGAGTCCGTTATGCAATGTACCAAGTAGATGAGCAATTCCACACCTCATCAAATAAAAGCAATTTTTATTGATTCTAAACTCATAACCACTATTGTCCAACAATGGAATGGAAATGATGATTTTAATCATACTGGGTACAAAATAAACTTGCTCTAAATCTATGCTAATATTATCACTAATCACTAGAGTGGCGGATCCTACTGCTTCTGCCAAGATGGCCTTGCCATTCCCAAGCTTCAGGATCATGTCCCGCTACCCAGTTTTCTGTTTCTTTTCAACACCTGCAAGTCATTGCAAATGTGAGCTCCACAGCCGGTATCTAATACCCAAGAGGCAGAACTAGTGACCATATTAACCTCAATCACATATATATCTTGGTTCGAGAAGAGTTTGGGGCACTCTCTCTTCCAATGCCCTTTCTCACGGCAGTTGATACATATGTCATATGCCTTTGACTGTTGCTTGGAGACAACCTTTCCCTTTCCTTTGCCTTTCCCCTCTTTGGCAATGGGAACACTCTTAGTGTTCGTAGCTGCTTTGACGGCCTTCCCCTTCCCTTTCTTCTTCTTCCAACGTCCGGCACCCTTGCCTTTCGTATTAGAAGTCGAAGCACCTCCAAACAATACCGAAGGCGTGGACTTCTTAGTCGTTGCCTCGTATTGCACCAACATATTGATCAACTCATGAATGCCCTTCTCAAGTGCGTTCATGTTGTAGTTGACGATAAATTGGTCAAAGGAGGGTGGGAGTGACTGAAGGATCACATCTATGTACGTTTCATTATCGAGACCTGCCTTTAGGTCCTCGAGCTTTTCCACCAGGGTAAGCATTTTAACCCCGTGCTCTTGTACAGAGGATCCTTCTGTCATTTTAGTTCCAAAGAACGCCTTGGTCGCGACATACCTAGTATGCCGGTCTGGGACTGCATAGCAATCCTTAAGGCGAGCCATAATGGAAGGGACATCGTCTAGCCTTTCATATTGCTTCTGAATCTCATCGGTCATCGAAGCAAGTATGATGCTACGGACCTTCCGGTTATCCTTATGCCAAGTCTCGAACGTCTCACGTTCTTCTGGCGTGGATCCTTCCGGTAAGGTCCTAGGGAGAGGCTCGTCCATGACGTAGCCTTGGTTCTCGTAATCTAGGACTATCCTGAGATTGCGCAACCAGTCGTTGTAGTTTGTTCCATTGAATTTGTTTGTCTCAAGAATGGTGGAAAGTAGGTTCTTAGACATTTTAAAATCTACATTTTAGAAAACAGCGCGCGATCAGCAGAAAATAAAAGACGGTGGTTTGATAAAATAATTAAATGCATGGACTTTAGTCATTTAATCCTCCCACTATTTATACGAAAACACGGTACTCTCAAACGTGATTTTCGGGAAATCCTTTCCAAGTGGGCTTGGGATCCACAGCGATTTTTCCCATACCCCGCTTTTACGATACGCATGGAAAAGATCCTGTGGGAGGCATTCCATACCATTCTCGTTCCACGAGATTCCCAAGATTATTGCCTCACCCTTTCACATGATCCCGAGGACTCCAAGCGAATCATGTTAATTGGGCGTTAGACCCAACCCAACCGACCGAGCCACGGACCCACTGGTACCCCCACGACTCGTGAGACAGGTAGCAGCAGCCCGCTTTTCGTTCATGACATAATGCAGCTTCCTTTAAGTACAATAACGTGCCACGACTCGTGAGACCACGCTATTGACCTAAAGCAGCTTCCTCATTATTGCATGGATTGGAAGGCATGGACAAACTCCTAGAGTTTATGTCCACTTTGTTTAGGGTCTAATATTTTGACATTGGTCCAACCAATGTGAGAGTAAGTAATGACCGAGATCTCAAATAAATAAATATCTACACATACATCCAAAATGCGTAAATAAACCATCCACAACAGTTATACGATAAATAAACAGCCCATTCATTCATCATCATAACCACATGCAAAATTAAAGCCTAGCACGCCCCTGTTGGATGATCACGAGCCCGAATCCTATGCGACCCACTGAGCCCGCAGTGGATCTATGGTCAATCTAGGGTTGGTCCTATACTATTACATTAATAGTAACCCAATCATCATGCTGATGGGCCTTGGTCTCTTTTTCTCTTTCTTCACTTCATGGAAAACTCCAAGGGGGCCTCCCGTCTGGGCTCTCCATGTGGTCCTTCCTTCTTCTTCACTAATTACAAAAATAGAAACCTCACTCCTAGTCTACTCTCATTACATATTAAAAAAATAGAAACCCCAGCGAAAACCCGGGAGGAGTAAATAAGGAGGGAGGTAGAATGCCTTATTATTCCAAGGCAACTAGAAAGAGAGAAGGAGAAAGCAGTAAAAGAGGCACACAGGCCCAACGGAAAATAAACCATACATCCGGTCCAGGGCTCGCGATCATCCATTTCCATCCAACACACATAATCACATGATCCAATCATATAATTATAAAAATACCAACAACATATGATTTCCAATCATAAATATCCAAAATAATAAATGAATATGTGCACAACGTGTGAAAAATAAAACACAAATATTGGTAATATTATTTTCTCGTTTAGGAAAACCTTTCCTCATTATTTTAAGTAAAATAACCCCGGGATTCCAAATCCAATTTATTTTACTTCCTAAAATAATGTCTTTAGAAAAATAGGCATAATTGAACCAAAAACGATTTTTCAGAATTAATTCAAAATTAAAACTGAAAATAATTAAAAAATAAAAGAAAAAATACTACTAGGGTTTTAAAACCCTAGCAGCAGCAGCTGCCGCTGCCGCCGCCGGCGGCGGCTCGCCGGTGAGCCTGCCGCCCCTGCGCGCGCGCAGGCCCCTTGCCTGTGTGCACGCGTGCCTGGCCGGTAGCGCGCTGCGCGGCCTGGCATGCCGGCAGGCCGCCGCGCGCGCAGGCTCCCCTGCCTTGCGCGCGCGCTGGCTGCCGGCCGTGCTGTGCGCAGTGCGCATGTAGACGCGCACTGGCACGCCAGCCGGGCGCGCGCGCGCAGACTCCTTTGTCTGCGTGCGCGCGCACCTGGCGGCGCTGCCCAGAGCCCGTCCGCGCGCGGACTCGCAGGTGCGCGGCCTTGCGCGTGCGCGCGCGCGCATGATGTTCCAAGAACAAAAAGAACTAAGAAAAAAATACTTTCTTGTTGGAGAAAGAGAGAGGGGCGGACGAGAGGTAGGAGGAAGGGGAGAGTGTGTGTTGTGTGTGTTTTCTAGAATCATCAAAATCTCACAAATGTTGGAAGCTAGAGGTTTATATAGAGGAAGAGTTTAATCCTCTTTAAACTCAAACTCTAAGTAACCTAATTTGACTAGGATTTTGACCTAGTCAAAGTCCTAGTCAAACTAGTGTTTGACCTAGTCAAATGAATCCTAGCCTTCCATCTCCCCTTTCCATCTCAACCGTTGATTTTAATTTAATGAAATATTTAAATCCTATTAAATATTCTAGAAGGCTAAAAGAATAAATATAATATAATAAATAAATATTATAATTTATTCTAAGCCCATTAAATCAACCCTTTTAATAAATCCTATTTATTAATTTAATTCCTTTTATCAAATAGAAGGAATTAGTTTCTCCAAGAAAATATAGGACCCGATTAAATCTAATTTAATCATTCCTTTACTCCAATATTTAATTCCAAATTAAATACTAAGTGCGTGTGGATAGTGTGTGACTCTTTAGGTTCACCACTCAGCTAGACTTGGTCGGATTCCTAGAATCCGTCCGTTACCATGGGTGGCCATCTAGCAACGGTCCATGGCATTAGAGACTAGGTGAAATATTCGGGATGAACATTTAGGCTCTAACAGTACACTTGTCCTTCTGTCTTCGGTCTCATCACTTAGAGTCTAGGGCACGGAAAAAGCAGGTATCCATTTGGACCTAAGTGTCGGTCTGTCCTTACTAAACGCCGCAAGGGAAACCTTTCCCTTCTGTTCAGTTACTGTGGCCACAGATTTCAGGGACAAGACACAGAGCATACATGAGACTCAACTGTCAACACCTTTTGACAGGAGATTGATCCTTTCTTGGAAACTGCTGTCACTTTGTACACCCGAGCTGCACTAGACATGGCTTATGACTACTCAAGAGTGTTTTGGCAATCTCTCACCATATCTAAGATACAGATCTGATGCACAGGTAAACTCAGCAGTTCCTCAAGTCAAAGGAGTTGGCCTGTACTGTTGGAACCGGGAATACACGTCATACCTTGCTGACCATACTCAAGGTCCTCCGTAAGACGGTTCCCGCGAGTCACCTCAGTCAGCTGCTCCCCAGCACGCTGACCCACTAACACTGCTTAGACGACCTTCGTCACCCGTCGATGAAATACGACAGCAGATGCTTAGTGCAAGTCTCAAAGGGAATCCCGATACCCATTTTCGGGATTCCTTGACTTGGAGATTTCCGGACTGATTCGGTGAGACTGATTTCATGGACCTACCTCCAAGCGTAGTCCCAGTCCCCGAAATCGTTACTCAGTCCGTGGGCTTTGTTTGCGTAGTGAACAGAAATGTAAATGCAGATATAAGTGAACGTAAACAAAGTATTGCCATATGAATTTTCACTTCTTTATTCATATATGTTTTATCAAATACCAAAGAATTGTCTAGACATAGGTTACATATTCCTGCCAAAATTGGCTTACATGGTCACCTATTCTAACAGGATCTGTCTCCGTCGGTATGAACAAGCGGAAATTGAAAAGATATTTAATGCTATTTTAAGTATTTATTATTATTAAATTAAAATGGTAATAATTTTTTCCCATTTCTTGTTACAGGAGGAGCAGCTCAGCCGGCCAGTGAAGCAGATGGAGTTATTCTCTAGATGCTACAAGAAAAAGGCCGACGGCGGCTGGAGCAGGCCGAGGGCAGCGGAGGTGGTGGTAAGTTGTGCTTAATACATTCTAATTTATTTTTTTTAATGTTATGAAATTTTTTTAATTTATTCTAATTATTTTTGCAGGAGATGTTCCAGAAGATGATGGAGGATCATCAGTCTCAGGCCATGACCAATCCTGGGGATCCTCCTCTCGAATCAGAGGGCTCGGTGGCGCAGACCGAGCAGGAGTTGTGGCTGAGGGGCAAGAACAAGGGCCGAGTATTCGGTCTTTGTTCTGAGGCCCTGGGTCTCAGCCAGACCGTTACCTCGCCACCGCCAGCGCCAGCGCCAGAGCCAACGCCTTCGTTAAACATGGAGGGTCGGATGGTCCGCCTTGAGGAGATGATGATGGACCTGATGGGCATGATGAAGGCCATGCAAACCAGTCACTCCAGCGCCGGCCCGTCACGACCTCCTATAGACCCCACCCTTCCAGACATTGACGAGATGGACGAGGCCGACGGGGACGAGGAGTAGATTATGTATTTTTTTTGCAAATAAATCGGATAGTATTCGTATTTAATATAATTTTTATTTCTAAATTATGCATTTTTTCATATTTAAATATTAATTATAAAATCAAAGTCAAAAATATTATTAATAATTTAATTTATATTTAAATGATAATAATTATTACTATAAAAAGATTAGTAATTCATTAGTTAGAAACGGTACTTTAGACGACCATTGAGCGCCAAATACCATTCCAATATTTAACTGTTTTAAATCAATTACCGTTCCCTATACTGATGAAAATACCATTCCAAATATAGATGTCAACCGTTCCCAAAGACGGGACATACCGTGCCTACATGTATTCCAAAATCAATGCTTTCGTGGTTAGGCTTTTGTTTTAAAGGAAATACCAAAACCGATCCAAAGTGGTATTCTAAAGTTGGGGTGCAAAAACTGTTCCTAAAGAACGCGACAACATGTATTCCAGTTACCACTCCTAATCTATATAACAGACTGTTCCTACTTGTATTCCAGACACCATGCTAAAATGTGTTTACTACCGTTCCTAATTGCGCGATTTTAATTTCGATGCAGCCGTCCCATAAATTTATAAGGTGTTCCAAATGCAAAAATTATAAACTCATACGTACAAAGGTAATTAGGAACGGTATAGAGAAAATATGCCAAAAACCATTCCGAAATAGGAACAGTCGCTTCGTTACCGTTCCTAAATATTAGGATCGCCTCTTATTGCCACATATTGCTTCCCGTTCCTCAACCATTCCTAATGACAGTCCAAAAGGATCCAGGGAACTATTTACCGTTCAAAAAATTAAAAAAATCGTTCCTGTTACCGTTTCAATTCCCGCATTTTTTTGTAGTGTGGTTATAAAAATATCAAATTTATCATTCACCATTTTTTTTTTATATTTTTATAGCCGTGTCAGTGTCGTGTCGTATCCTAATTTTTGTATCACCGTGTCTGTGTTGCCGTATCTGTGCCTATGCATCATGTCATTCACCATTTTTTTTTAAAATTTTACAGTCGTACCAATGCCTTGTCGTATCTTAATTAATGATAATTTTCATATCACTGTGTCCATGTCGTTGTATCTGTGCCTATGCATCATAAAATTTATTATTCACCATATCTTTTTATATTTTTTTTATCATGCATTTATTGTGCATTTGTGAAATTCAAGGAATTTCACACTCAAAGTTGGGGATTTTGACCAGCTCTGACTTGTGTTAGAGTTGGGATCTCAGACCTCGACTTTGAATCAATCTTTTTTTTTTCTAAAGTCGGGATGTGAGATCCCAACTTTGCCTAGATTTTTAAAGCTTTGAAAATATACTATTTTGATATTTTTTTAATATTATTTAAATAATTTCCCCATATATTACATATGTTGTGCAACTGAGGCAAAAAGTGTATTTGCTGACTGGAACAGAAATGGAGAAGGGCAATGAACATTTGTCAGAACAAAATATTCCTTCTCCTTTCTGGAGCTCTCCCTGCTCTAATCGAGAAATTATTCTTGTCTTGCTTCTATCATTGGTGCTTTTTCTTTCTGTTCCATGCCTCCCAAATTGACCTCATGTTAACGTCAAATCTTACTGTTATCCCTAATATCAGAAAGAAGCAATGGGCTAAGAGGATTGTCGAGAGTTGCAAGAGGGCATCATAAAGCCGACTACCAGCTCTTTCTCCTCCCCTATTTTGTTAGTACAATAAAAAAAAGGATGGAATTTGGTGTTTTTGTGTTGATTTACCACACCCTCAACTCCATTATAGCCCACAACCGCTTCCCTATACCACAGTGGACGAACTGTTGGATGAGCTACATGGGTGCTACGGTCTTTGTGAAGATCGACCTCCGTTTGGGCTATCATCCTATTCACCTTGCTTTGGGGATACTTTAAAAATGGCGTTTTGCATCGTCAATGGCCATTTCAAGTTTCTTGTGATGCCTTTTGGCCTTACTAATGCCCCGTTAATGTTTAAGGCCGTTATGAATGATTTATTTCACCGCTATCTTCCTCATTTTGTCTTGATTTTCTTTGATGATATTCTTGTCTATATTGCAGATTGGGGTACTCATTTACTGCATCTCAATGAGGTCCTCACTCTTTTAAATAGCACCAACAATAATTCTATGCTAAATTCTCCAAATGCGACATTGGTGTTTGTTCGGTGGACTATTTGGGTCACGTGATTTCTGCGATAGGTGTCGCGATTGATCATTCTATGTTAACCGCCATCTTCGACTGGCCTGTGCCCCGGTCCTTATCTGAACTCTGTGCATTCGTAGGATTAACTGAAACTTCCTTCTCTTTGTTCAGTATATGCTTCCATAGCCGGCCTACTCATGACCTCTTAAAATCTTCCGTGTTGTAATGGTCGGCAACCACACTGGCTGCTTCAGTGCTTTAAAGGCTGCCATGCCTTCCGGTCCCCGCCCTTTCGGATTTTTCACTTCTGTTTGATGTCACCATGGATGCCTTATTGGTGGAACTGACATCGTATTGTTGCGGAATTGTCATCCTATTGCATTCTTGAGTAAAAAAATGTGACATATAGTATCATCAAACCATGAGTGGAGCAAAAAGTCTTGCATAGAATTTTCCATCATAAAAAAGTGTCATGAAATAAGCATCAAACAACAACACAATCCAAAAACCAACCAGCACAACACAAATATCAACCAACAACACCCACACATTTAAATCTACATTGGCCCCAATGTACATAGTGGATAAAGACATGCAACTTGAGGACGAAAACTTAAAAAATGAACATTCCTGAGTGCATGGTGCGAAATGTCAAGGGGTCGGTGGACACCGTGGCATGAGGATGTCAATATGCTCAAATAAGCCTATCAGATTATCCTCGATTCTAGCCACATATCGGGCAATATCAACCATGGTATGAGTGTCTGGTGGTTCACAGGGGGCTGCCGTCATCATCCTCGGATGCATCTTCTTCATCATGAATAGATAAGCGTCACGAGGAGGACGAGTCCCATGGGAGTGAAGGACTTGGAAGGGCAAACTCAGAAATATTGCAGTGATGAATGACAAGGCCCATTCTCAACAAACAGGCCATGTCCAACAGCTCGGGAGCACAAACATCATGAAAGTTATGTCGATCAGGACCATAAACACCAATATTAATAGCTAAGAGTGTGACGTATGAACAATAGATGAGGGATCTTTTTTTGTTCAAAGTGAATGGCAATTGAGCAACCATCCAAAATCGAAGGTTCACTTTCATGCCATGTAGCATGCACCATAAGAAGAAAAACTCAGCTTTCGTGCAAACTCCAGAGGTGTCCATTCGACCCAAAAATTAAATGCATGAAAACAGTGCACATATTTAAGAACATGAATTTTGAGATGGGAACTTCTTGACCAACTGGGATAGTAAGTGAATTGATTAGTGGATAAAGTATTCCACTAGTCGATAGGGCAAAATCATAACGAAAGTCACACAAAGAATTTTGATATTCATGTGTCTGCAATTTTGGTAGTGTTGCACCCTAAGGCAACATTAAACTGAGGGAGTAACATAGGGAACTCCTGATCCAACAAATGAAACTTAATGACACCTGGAGTGTCCAACATGAGTTTAGTCGAGGTGGAAAATTTGAATGTGTTGTAAAATTCACTGGCAAGCTCAATATATGCATCCACATTATAATAATAAAAAAAAAAAAAACAAACAGTGCAACCCAATATTATCAATCATGAGGTTGAAACTACCACAAGCATGCATGGAAGTCAATGTATCATAATGGATGGTCTTACAAGGTGTTATGTTTCATGTGCAAAGTAAAGTATACCTATTCTTCGCGGTGTATGATTCAAAGTGAGGTTGTCACCGAGTGAGCCGGTAGAGGGAGGAAGATGCTTTGGCTTGGGGAGCTACGAGAGTGAAGTAGGGGCGGTGCGGACTGGGAGGAAAATTCTTCTACTCAGTTTATTTATAACCGCCCATACTCAAAATCCACAGAAAGAAAAAGGAAAAGGGGAAAATTACATGAGCACTTAAAGAAAGAGAGTAGTGCAAACCGGGGGCCCATGGGCTCAGCATGACGTCGGGATCCTTCTATCTGGGGTTGTATGTGTTGGAGAAGGGGTCATATTTCCTTTGTTAATGGCTGCAAAATCCTCCTATGGCATCGGAATGTTCGGTGGCGCTTCTTGGAGTGTAGGACACATATTGGTAGTACGTCCCGAGGAAGTGCATATGGGACAAGCTTTAACCTGTTGAGCAATTCTTAGAACGTGTCCCTCAAAAAGGGAGGTAAGTTTGTCTAAACGATCATCAAATCCCGTATTTACCTTATTAACCTTTTTCGTTGGGTCGTTGTATCTAATGACAAATTGTTGGGTATGGGACACCATGATTGCGATTAGGTTGCGTGTCTCGGTAGGAGTTTTGTAGAACAAACCGTCTCCACTAGCCACATCCATCAAATTTCTATCCATGCTCTACAATCCCTCATAGAAGTATTAAATCAACAGGTGTTTTGGAATTTGGTGATGAGGAAAACTCTACCAATTGGGGAAACTCTCCACCAATTCTTTGAACATTACCCAATACTCAAAAAGACTCTCTCCAAATAATTGGCGTATCATACTAATTTCTTTCCGGATGGTTGTGGCTCGTGAAGCGAGAAAGTACTTTTCGAGAAATTATTTCTTGAGATTATTCCAAATGGTGATGGATCCTGAAGGTAAGAATTAGAGTCATCCTTGGTCTTTTCGGCTAGAGAGAACGGGAAGGCTCGCAGTTTAACTTGCTCTTCGGTGATCGCTTGTTGTCGCATGGCAGAACACACTACATAGAACTCCTTAAGGTGTTTGTGTGGATCTTCACCTGCATGATCACGAAAAGTAGGAAGTAAGTGAATAAGCCTAGATTTGAGTTCAAAATTAACTTCTAAAGTCAGATATTCAATGAAGAATAGTTGTTGATTCAAATAAGGTCAAGTCATCGCTTTGATCGTCCATTCTGGATTTTGAGCCATGATTTCATCTTTAGATTCAGTAAAGGAATCCACTAGCTTAAGTGCTAACTCTATCTTGATCTCGAAGAGGTAGATGCCTTCTTCAATTAGATGCTTAGCTTATTTCTGAAGTCCCCGTGCAGCCTTGTCAATCGCGAGATCAAATTCAAGTTTACCTATACGAGAAGATCGTGACACTAAAACCAAGTAACGAAAATAAATAACTAAGAAGAAATTAATTTTAAAGGCAACAATCCCCAGCATTGGTGCCAAAATATATTGGGTGTTGAATCCAACAAAATAATTTCGTACTAAAACTTGTGAAAGTAGTAAGTATGATCGAATCCATAGAAATTGGTTCTGAATTAATTTCTTCAAATAAAATTAAAAGGATAGGGGGTTCGATTAAAGTTTAATTTGGAGATAAAATTGCAAAGGATGAATAAATATAAGAAAAGCTTTTTGGTTAAAGTCAGGTTCATGCTTTATTCCACTATTGATCATTGATGCATAGATGATAATTGTTCAAACAGATAAATTGGTATGGTTATTGGTACAACTTAATGACCTTACCTTTCTTTACCTTTTTATTAGCCAAGGAATGTCCATTGGCTAATTTTCTAATTAGTAAACAATCCTGGGAACGTCCACAAAATTTAATCTACCAACAATATTAAGAATTAGAAAGGCCCATTTCTAAACAACAAATTGCTACAAGAACTTATTTGGACTAGATTGTGCATTGCCCATAACATAATCGACTATGTGGTCATAAAAAAATATGCTATGTTGCCGCTAGTTATTAAAACTAAACAAACAATTACGTATTTGTAAGTTAAGTTGGCTAGGCAAATATTCTTGACAATTGGGTTCATGATCCAAAAAAGTAATAACTTGTTTTTAAAAGTAAAATATGGAACTCAAACTTCCTATCTGTCTACTTTCAGGTGAAAGTTGGAAAGGCTTATGAAATAAGAAAAGACCCATGTATTCGCTTTTTAATGTTTTTCATTATCAATTAGTTTATTTCATGAATGCATGAAATATGTGATTTATGTGTTAATTATAATCTTTTGGCTAGATGCTACATTTGGTTCCTTAAGTTTTCGTTTAGAATTACTTTAGTTCCTAAAGTTAATTTCTTGATTTTAGCATCCTTAAACTTTAGTTTTTGTTTCAGTTTGGTCCTTCTGACCATTTTCTGCAAAAATGTGGCTGGATTTCGACTTTTTGTAGGGTAAAATGGTCGCTTAAAGTTTGATTTTCTCACTTTACTCCTTTAAGTATGTAAAATTATCAAATTAGTCCCTTTTTTAATCGAAAAAATACCTCTTTCATCTTTTGTATGTTGAATATGATGTAATTATCTTATGTGAATAGTGAAAACTTTGAACTCCTGTGAACATAATGTAACTCTTGTGAATATAATAATAACATATTGTTTAACTTAAAATAAGCGGTCTCTCTCTCTCTCTTTCTCTCTCTCTCTCTCTCTCCCCCTCTCTCTCATTTTTTATTTATTTTCAGTAGTTTAAAAAAGTTCAAATTATGAATAAATCTTATAAAACTTATCTAATTTGAAAATATAATAAAAGCAATCAATGGAACATACAGGAATAAAAGATAATTGGAAAAAAAATTAAAAAAACGTTCAAGTAAACACTCAGAAATTACTAATAACAACAAATACAAAAAAATAATAAATTATTAATATTAAATTTATGAAAAGATGGTGATAAAAAAAATTGAATGAAAATTAAAAGAAAACAAGTAACTATCAAAAGATAATGGGAGGGTATGAAGTTAGATGATAATATATATATATTAAATATAAAAATAACAGACCAAAAAAGGTCTCTCCCTTTAATATATAGTATAGATATATATCGAATACACCAATCAATATGAATTTCCATTTCACTTTTCTCTTATTAAAAACTTTTTCCTAGAAAAAACTTAAAATAAATTCACAAAATATCTGCTTTCATAGCTCAGTTGGTTAGAGCACCCGTTTAGTAAGCAGGAGGTCTTGAGTTCGACTCTCAATGAAAGCAAATTTAATAAAAGAAAATTTTGTCTATTGTCAAGTGCTTAATTTTCGGCAAACATATGACTATATATGTCTCTATACATATACTATTATTAAAGATGTGACCTCTAAAATAACTAATTTCATTGAGAAAATATTCATTGGCAAAAATGCTTTAAATGAAATATATTAGTCGTCATGACACGCCGTTACTGCGTGCATATATATACTTCTATACTATCCATAAAAGAGACGACTATATATTTTGTTTCTAAAATAACAGTTATTTATGTGTTTTTACTAATTTGTCCAATACTTTTTTATAAAATACACTTGTTGGTTTCTTTGTATAGATGCATTTAAAATCATTTGTAGATGACAAAAAAGTAAAATAATATCTTATGTAGTTCTCATGCCAATTTTTAGAACTACCAAATATGCCCTCCCGCAACACCAAGTCAACCAACCCTCCATTCTCAAAACAAACTTTTGTTTTTCTGCATCACCCAACCTAAAACCTCTATCACGTCGTGACAATCCTCAATCTCACCATCTCAAACCATCCTTTTCTTTCTCAAAACTTGTGGTGGACTTCGATTTATCTTGCTTCGAGCAGTTCTCTAATGGCGGGCCTACAAATGATGGCGAAGAAGAAGGGGATAGATCTGAGCCGAAGCTACATCAGGGGTTGTGAAATTCACTTTCTTGGTCGGAGTGACAATGAAATTTACTCACATCAAAACGGGGAATTAGAGGGAAACTACGCATAATGCTTCAAGAAAACTCAAGAAATCAAAAATCGTTCAGTTGCTTTTGAAATGCAACTCAAGAAATCATTGAAGAAATGAAGAAAATTGGATTTGGAGGAAAATGCCTGTGGCCAGGACTTACGATTAAAGAATGAAATAAATGAGAGTAAACTAGAACACCCGATTTTGGAGTTTCAAATCAGAGTTCGTATATTTGGAGAAGAAAGGGAAGAAACACCCAGAACTACATCTGATATGGAGAGACAGGCTTCGGCCCAAAGTTCCAGGTGCAGAAGATCGATGGTGAAGCCCGCTCGTTACAGATCGTGAATGCGGCCTAGAAGTACTTTCTTAGCCTGCTAGAAGTGATTCAATTAAGGGCTTAGGCCCACTTGTCTATAGCTGCTGGTTAGTTAAGAGGATTAAGGGACACTTGTCTTAAATCAAGGATAGAAGGAATATTTTCGGTTAGCCAGGGAAGCACTTAAAATGGCAAATTGTACCAGAAAAGTACTCAATGAAATTTGAATAGTTTCCTTTACAGTCTGAGTCTTCCTTTCCCCTTCTGCCTTCCTATAATCTTAACAATTTGGTGCTTGCATTCCCGTGCTCCCCTCCGCCATGTAAACCCGATCACAACAATCTCAATCTGAGATGCAAACCCTGCAGGAATCCGTGGCTGCCCTGACTGCTGCTGTTCACGAGCTGCAGAACTCCATGGACAGCTACCATGACACCACCTTTGCGGCTATCACTGACCTCCAACATAAATACACCACCATTGCCCCCCTCCATCCCATTCCAAATCACCCGTCTCACCCCCAGCCTCCCCATCATTGCCTCCTGCCCCCTATCAACCTGAGCAGCCCCTTTCATCTCCAAAAGTGCAGCTTTCCCAGTTTGATCGCTCCAACCCTTCGGAGTGGGTTTTTCAGGCAGAACAATTTTTCGATTACTATGCTGTCCTGGTGGCTCATCGCCTCCACCGAGTGTCTTGTTATATGTCGGGGCCACGCTCTAGGCTGGTTCAAATGGATGCATACCAACCACCTCCCATATCTTGGTCGGATTTCATACAGGTGCTTGAGAGGCATTTTGGCCCTCCTCTTACGAAAACCACCGCCAGGCCTTATTCAAATTACGACAGACAGGGTCCTTTGGGGATTATCACCTCACTTTTGAACGGCTTTGTAATCGGGTACCGAGTCATCCACCAGAGTGTGTCTTGGATTGCTTCTTTTTCGGTTTCCGGCCGGAGGTTCAGTGAGAGATCGCGGTGCATCATCACACCTCTCTTTCTCAGGTAATCGGATTGGTGGAATTATTGGAATCTAAGTTCCTCGACTTCCCCATTCAAGCTCGTTCTGTCAGTACTTTTCCACCGCCACCTCGGCGACCTACAAAACCTTTGCCGGCCCTGCTGCCTATGCCCCTGCCTCACCTTTCCCTACCGCCGGCTACCGGACCAGGTCTTCCCATCCGCTGTCTTTCACCGGCCGAGATGCAAGCCAGACGAGCCAAAGGCTTGTTTTCAACTGTCATGAACGGTTTCATGCAGGTCACAAATACAATGCGAAACAGTTCCTGCTCCTTTTGTCGGATGATGAACCACTGGCCATTGACCCTAATCTCCCGTCGGACGAACCACTGGGGGAGGTTGCCACTGAACCCCAACTTCCTGAATTTCAGGGCATTACTCAGGACCACCCTCCGGTCCATCACCACTTTCAGCTATCTACAGGGCTATCTGGGGTACTCTCTCACCCACGACGTTGCGGGTCCATGCCTCGATCAGGGGTCATTCCATCACCAAACTTATCGATTCGGGGAGTTCCCATAATATTCTTCAGCCGAGGGTGGCTCAATATCTTCAGCTTCACACATCTGCCATCATGGTATTTGCGGTTATGGTGGGCAATGGCTCATCCCTCTTCTGCTTGGGGGTGTGTGAGGAGGTTCCCCTCACTATTCAGACACAATATTTTACCATCCCTTTTTACCCATTGCCCATCCAAGGGCCAACTTGGTGCTCGGTGTGCAATGGCTCCAATCTCTTGGGCTATTTGTATCTGATTACACGGTGCCATCTATGCAATTCCACCATCAGGGTGTTATGGTCACTCTCACTGGGGACTCAACCGCCATTGCGCCTACCACCTTCCATCAGTTTTCCCGCCTTCTACATACTGATTCAGTCGCCTTAGTCCATGCCATCTCTATGTTACCAGTGGATCAGCCCCAGTTATTTGCACCTCTGCGACATAAAACAGCCTCACATCACCTCCTCCAGTCCTTTAAAGCATTCCCCCCAGACATAGCTACACTCCTTCAATCGTTTGCTGCGGTGTTCTCTATCCCTCACTCACTTTCACCTTGCCGTCCACATGACCACCACATACATCTACTCCCAAATTCAGTCCCTGTCAACATACGCCCGTACCGCTACCCACAATGCCAAAAAAAGCCATGGCCCAACTGATCGCCGATATGTTGCATGACGGCCATATTCGCCCGAGCACTAGCCCTTATTCCTCGCCGGTCATTCTCGTTAAAAAGAAAAGACGGTACGTGGAGGTTCTTTCCCGACTACCGGGCCTTCAATGCTATCACAGTGAAGGACAGATTCCCTATACCGACAGTGGATGAGCTTATTGATGAACTTCACTACTCCAAAATTGATCTTCACTCGGGCTATCATCAAATCCGGATGGCGTCGGACGACATCCATAAAACGACTTTCCGTACGGTGGACAGACACTAAGAATTCCTCGTAATGCCCTTCGGCCTTACCAACGCCCCGTCCACTTTTCAGCCAGCCATGAATGATCTTTTGCGGCCATTCTTATGCCGGTTTTTTATTGTGTTCTTTGACGACATTCTAGTTTATAGTCCCTCGTGGACCACCCATCTATCTTATTTACATTCAGTGCTTGACCTGCTGCTTACTAACAAGTTTTTGCTAAACTGTCCAAATGTGTTTTTGGGGTACAAACAGTGGACTATTTGGGACATGTGATCTACATCAAAGGGGTGTAACCAGACCCACAGAAACTCCGGGCTATTCACAATTGGCCTGTTCCTACTTCAATTACAAATTTACAGGCTTTCCTCAGCCTCATGGGCTTCTATAGACGATTCATTCGAAATTATGCGGCCATTGCAGGACCCCTTACCGACTTGCTAAAAATTGAGGCTTTCTGCTGGAATGAGAATGCTGACGACGCTTGTAAGACGCTCAAGGAAATCCTTCAAACCCCACCGGTATTGGCCTTACCGAATTTCGCTGCACCATTCGAAGTCACCACGACCGCTTTGAGCTTTGCAGTTGGGGCGGTTCTGTCACAACAGGGGCATCTATTAGTGTTCTTCAGCAAGATGCTTAGCCCCCGCATGAGCTCGGCATTAGCTTATGTATAGGAATTATACGCCATTACCGAGGCCGTTAAAAAGTGGCGACAGTACCTATTGGGAAGGCACTTTCGCATCTTCACTGACCACAAAAGTATAAAAGAGCTCATGTCACAAACAGTTCAAACACCAGAGCAGCAGAGGTGGTTAACTAAATTACTGGGATATGACTATGAGATACACTACAAACCTGGCAAAGACAACAAAGTAGTGAACGCCTTGTCGCGCATTCCAACGGCAAGCACTTTTCAATCCTTCAATGCGGTTTCAGCTGAACTCTACTCACAACTTCGGGTTTTTTACGCTGAACATCCCGTAGGTAGGCCCAAAGAGTTACAATGGCTAATCCTACCTTGGCCAAGTCCTGCCTCCGAGAGGGCCTCATCTACTTTCAAGACCGCTTGTTCAATCCGTTGGAGTCTCAATTGCAGTCTAACCTACTCCGCGAATTTCATTTTTCGCCTATGGGCGGTAACTCAGGAAACAAGGCAACCCTGTCGCGCCTCTTGGCTCTATTCTACTAGCCCAAAATGGCCGCAGATGTCAAGAACTTCATTGCCGAATGCCAGACCTGTAGCCAATGCAAGTATACCACTCAACCGCCATATGGCCTCCTCCAGCCACTACCCATGCCTAGTCAAGTTTGGGATGAGGTTTCCATGGATTTTATCACCCACTTTACCGCCGTCCGTAGGTAAGACTGTCATTTGGGTCGTTGTGGATCGCCTGACTAAATTCGCACACTTTGTGGCCCTCTCGGGAGGTTTCAGCGCCGCTTCCCTCGCTGCTACTTTCCTCTTGGATATATACCGACTCCACGGAGCCCCAAGCGTCATTATCAGCGACAGAGACCCCATCTTCTTGAGTCGTTTCTAGCGTGAGCTTTTCCGTTATTAGGCACCACCCTTGCTTAAAGTACGACCTACCACCCGCAAACGGACGACCAAATTAAAGTGCTGAACAGATGTTTGGAGACTTACTTCGCTGCTATGTTAGAGACAAGCCACGCCAGTGGGCCAAATATCTTCCCTTGGCAGAATTTTGGTATAATTCCTCCTCTCATAGCGCCATTGGCATGTCCCCCTTTTAGGCTCTTTACGGCTGCACCCCTCCTCACCTGCCCCATTACCGCCCGGGCCACTCCAAGATCGAGTCACTGGATGACTCCCTCCGCTAGCGTCGGATCATTCTCACTCAAATCAAATGGAACTTATTCCGAGCAAGGCAGCGCATGACCCACTTTGCCAATCTTCATCGCCGAGACAAGGAATTCGAAGTTAGTACTTGGGTTTACCTCAAGATCCAACCGTAAAACAACATTCGGTCGCCAGAAGGGACCACCAGAAGTTGGGTAAAAGGTTCTATAGCCCCCTTCGCATTCTGCGCATGATTGGAGCTGTCGCCTACGAATTGGAACTACCGCAAGCCGTCCGCATACACCCTGTGTTTCATGTGTCTCTCCTCAAACAATGCAAGGGCGATCCCTCGACGCAGACATGCCCCATACCTTCGGCACCGTTGCAATCATCGGATTACGAAACGCCGGTTGAGATTACAGCCTCTCGGATCGTTTCATCTTCCTCGGGCCCAGTGCCGGAAGTTCTGATTCAATGGGGGAATCTTCCACTAGATGATGCTACTTGGGAAGTCCTATCGGACTTTCTGACTCGTTTCCCAGATTCGGGCCTTGTGGACACGGCCATGCTTGATGGGTAGGATATTGATATGGAGAGATATGCATCGGCCCAAAGTTCCAGGCCCAGAAGATCGGCGGTGAAGCCCGCTCGTTATAGATCGTGAATGCGGCCCAGAAGTACTTTCTTAGCCTACTAGAAGTGATTCAATTAAGGGCTTAGGCCCACTTGTCTATAGCTGCTGGTTAGTTAAGAGGATTAAGGGACACTTGTCTTAAATCAAGGATAGAAGGAATATTTTCGGTTAGCTAGGGGGCACTTAAAATGGCAAATTGTACCAGAAAAGTACTCAATGAAATTTGAATAGTTTCCTTTACAGAGTCTTCCTTTCCCCTTCTTCCTTCCTATAATCCTAACAACATCGGATTTACCTTATGTTGCATAATTCGGTCTTATAGAGAAGGTAATTATTTTGTTCTCTGATTTTGTTAAAATTAACTATGAGCTTTGGTATGGGATTAATGCATTCTGATTGGTGATAAGTACTTTCTGTGAACACATTTTTTGGAACGAACATATTGAATGTACTACTTAGTTATTCTGAATTGCTGAGGGAGTGATGCAATCAATATTGAATGTAATCGCTGAATATGAATGTGTTCACTCCAATAAATTACACTGGGTTAATACTATATTGGAATTGCAGGTATAGCTAATTATCTGGAAACAAAGTATATTAGCATTGGGGGAGAGGGGCAAGAGCACTTGCATGAGCATGAGCGTGTGGAGTTGGTTCCGACATATGTTCGTTCTAAAAAATGTTACTCTTAGTTAAATTACATGATGTGGAGTTCAATATACACTGCAAGAATGTGTTTATAGAAATCACATTCAATATGTAACTCCTTCTTAGTTCTACTTAGTCCCTATTCAGAATGTAAGTTAGTAATCAAAATGTCATTGCATGTTTTATACGAAACTTCTTCGTTGTACTTATTCTGTTATACTCTTCACGTCTTTTGCCTCATTTATTTATTATACAACTGAGGGGATTCGTGAGTGGGGATAGAGAGACGGGATACAATCTTTAAAGGATTTTCTTTTTGAGTTTGGAGTTTGAACATAAATGCAATTAAAACAAAATGTTATTTTATGAAATATCAAAGAAATACATGGAGAGTTATTAATGACTAGAGAAGAGAACTAAATCGAACACATTTAATCTTCTGTCAGTTTTATAGAGTTCATTCAATATGTTTTCTTGTGCTTTTATCAAGAGCTATTAAAGATAATTGTAGAATCTTGTCGTCGTGATTTTCCATTTCTCTTACTACTACTACCTCAAATCACTCCTCAGTTCTCGCTATAGTTAGGCATGCATTGAGTTTTTCTTCTTAGTATTTCTCTTTCTTTTCCCCCCTTTTTCAGTTCAGTTTTTTCTTTTTTTTCATTTTCTACAACTATAGTTAATCAATTACTTGGATAAATTCAGTATTTGAAATTTATTACCATGATTTTGTGAAACTTTTACATTTGTTAGTTGGGTTACCAGTTCATTGACAAGGGTTCGAGTTTTGTACTTTCTTTTATGGTGTGATGAAATTTTTAGGGTAAATTATATTTACCTCTCTTGAGGTTTGCGGTAATTACAAATACCCTCCTATTGTTTCATAAATTACAAATACCCCCT
Organism: Sesamum alatum; assembly: GCA_034509735.1. NCBI lineage: Eukaryota > Viridiplantae > Streptophyta > Magnoliopsida > Lamiales > Pedaliaceae > Sesamum > Sesamum alatum. The sequence goes on from JACGWO010000004.1 coordinate 16,778,687, forward strand.
GAGGTTTTCATTTTTTTACAAAAGGGCTGGAATTGACTATTTTACCCTTGTAACTAAAAAAAAAAAGAAAAATTAGTATTTGTGCAATTACAGTGTTGCCCCTCTGTAAATCGCGCTTCATCTCCCGCCATAGAACCTCCTATTCTCATACACAAACCCTATTTTCTTCCATTTCTCTCCCAAACCAAACCCTTCGAAAACCCTTCGAAAACCCATTCTTTTTGCACCATTGCGGTTAGAATCTAGTATTCTTGAAGTGAAGAAAGTATTTGAAGGTAGAAGAAGACAATTTCCACAATTTTCACCGAAGAAAAGGTATGTGTGCTTCCCTTCCCTTTTATTGATCGTTGTTTTTCTTACTTTTATAGTGATTTGAGTTCATTCAAGTAGGAAGTTTATGTTCTTACAACAAAAATCGTATTTTGTCATGTAAAAATCGCAAACCCGACGTCCCGATTTGGGGTTTTTTATTTTTTATTTTTATTTTTTGTTATGTAAGAATTGTTGAATGTTTGAATGTTTGCATAGTGTATTTCAGTTTTGTTTCCCAAAATTTCATTTTATTCTGTCGATTCTAGACCTCTGTTCCCAAAAGGTTCTTTTCTGCATAATGTTGTTATTGTCTCTGCAAGCCGCCCCTATATATTACTTCTAAGTTCTGCTGGCATTTGTTGATATTGGAACTTTTGCTTGTGAAATCTCAATGATAGGGAAGCTGATGTTCTTTTAACTTCTCATGATAGTATGAGGATTTGGATATAGTAGCTCTGAATTCACAACTAGCAAACTTGTGTGCCTTGGTTGTCCATAGCAAGGATTGTCCACTTTCATTTGGAAGTTTCTAATGTTAAGCATCACATGGTTCAATGGTTTTAAGGTGTTCTGACCTGTTGCATGTTTTTCCCTTTTGCTATGCTATTCTGACTCCTTTTCGATGTAAAGGACTGCAAGTTGTTATTCTGAAAATTCTCAAATCTTGATGTAGGTAGGGATTATGAAACTACACTGTTATATTTAGTTTTTTTTTTAATATACATTATGAAATTCTGAAAATTCTCATTCTGAAAATAGACATTATGAAACTACACTGTTATATTTAATTTTTTTTTAATTTTTTTTATGTTCAGGAATGGGAGACAAGGTGTATGATCTGCGGATACATTTTAAAGACAAATGCAAAAAACTAAAAAATAGAACTTGTTGAGGTAGGGGTAGAGTTTGGGAATGAAAATGGGGAGGAATTTGGGGATGGGACTGAACTTGGGATAAAAGTGGGGAGGAGTCTGGGGATGGGACTGAACTTGGGGATGAAAGTGGGGAGGAGTCTGGGGATGGGACTGAACTTGGGGATGAAAGTGGGGAGGAGTCTGGGGACAGAAATTGGGGAGGAGACTGGTGATGGGAGTGGGGATGACATGAGTGATTACAAGTCTGATGATCACTGTGAGAGTAAAAATCAAACTGATTCAGAATTGGAGGATGACCATTGAAAGGTGCATTAATTAGGGATGCATGCATGTTGCCTAGTGAAACTGGTGGCAAAGTCAAGTTAGAAAAGGGTATGATCTTTATTGATGTCCATGCATTTAGAAAAACACTAAAAGAGTTTGTAATTCAGGAGGGTTTCAAAATAATAAGGATGAGAAAGGAGAAAACAAGAGTGACAGCTCATTGCAGTGTGAAAGATTGCCCTTGGAGAGTCCATGCTACTCCATTGGTAGATGGTGTCACATTTAAGGTTAAGACATATGTGTCTAAGCACACATGTGTTAAGGAAGATCCTACCAATGAGGCAAGTAATGAGTGAATAGCTACAAAAATTGAAAGTGTGTTGAGGGAAAACCTGGGGATGAAGATTAGAGGTATTAGAAATGAACTTAAAAAGTTTGGTGTCAACCCTCAGTACATGCAAATCTATAGGGCTAGAAAAAAAGCCTTGGAGTTGATAGAGGGTAGCTACATTGAGTCCTTTGAGAAGATGCCTTATTATGCTAAGCTTGTGTTGGAGAGAAATAAGGGGAGTGTGGTAACCCTTCAGTCTGATATAGATGAGTCAGAGGTCATCTATGCCACACCTGTTTTTAAAAGATCTTTTTTGGGGTTGTCTGCACTGAGAGATGGATTTTTGGAAGGATGTAGTCCTTTCCTAGGCTTTGATGGGTGTCATTTGAAAGGTCCATTTGGGGGTGTGTTACTAGCTGCCATTGGGTTGGATGGGAATAATGGTTTATTCCCAGTTGCCTTTGCTGTTGTTGAGTCAGAATGCAAGGAATCTTAGAGCTTTTTCTTTGAGAATCTGTCAAGGATGTTGGGAAGCTTCTCTGCTGACAAGCCATGGACATTTATGTCTGACAGACAGAAGGTAATGTTCCATTCCAATCATCTTTTTGTTGTCTGTTTTACATGTATTGGAAATTGGACTGAAATGTAATGCATGTAATTCATATGGATGTATTTGTTATGTTATACATAAAGATGGACTGAAATGTAATTCATGTACTTAATATGGGTATATTTGTTATGTTATACATAAAGATGGACTGAAATGTAATGCATGTAATTGCTAAAAGAGTTGGTGAAATGTAATGCATGTAATTCCTTTGGTTGTTGGTGAAATGTAATGCATGTAATTTGGGTGGTTGTATTTGTTATATTATACATATAGATGGACTAAAATGTAATGCATGTAATTAATATGGGTGTATTTGTTATGTTATACATAAAGATGGACTGAAATGTAATGATATAATTCATATGGCTGTTGGTGAATTGTAATGCAAATATTTTTTATTGCTTAGGGATTGGTGGAGACAATAAATGAGGTTGTACCTCATGCTATTAATAGGAGGTGTGCCAGGCATATCTATGCCAATTTCAGAAGTCAATATGCAGGGGCTGCCCTGAAGAAGTATTTCTGGCAAGCAGCCAGATCATACAATGCTGCAGGTTTCAATTTTGCACTTTACAAGATCAAAGAGTTGAAACCTGCAGCATATGAGTGGCTTCTAAAAATCCCAGCTGGGACATGGTCTAGGCATGCATTTGACCGAAGACTAAAAAATGATCATGTCACCAACAATCTCTCTGAATCCTTCAAACATTGGGTGGGTGAACTTAGAAGTAAACCAATTCTAACATTAGTGGATGGGTTGAGGGCCAAACTTATGTGTAGATTGCAAACAAGAAAAGAGAAGGGCAGCAAATTGTCTGGTGTGGTAGTACCTAATGTAGTGAAGGAATTAAACAAGATTAAAGAGGAGTCTAGGAGATGTCACCTCTTAGTGGCCGGGGAGCATGAGTTTGAAGTTGAAGACCAAAATATTCACTACATTGTAAACTTGAGGGGAAAAACATGTAATTGCCAGGTTTGGGATATATCTGGGATTCCCTGTAGGCATGCAGCTTTGAGGATAAATTACAGAAGGGAGGATGTAGAAAGTTATTGTGATAGTAGGTTTTCCTTGTCAGCATACATGAAAGCCTACAAATGTTCTATACATCCAGTACCAGATCATACCTTTTTGCCTTTGGGAGTAGATGTTACCCACACTACTCTTCTGCCTCCAATTGTTAAGAGAATGCCAGGTAGGCCCAAGAAAAACAGACGAAAGGAACCCAGTGAAGCACTCACTGCAGTAAAAAGATCAAGCATGGTGAAGTGTAAGGCATGCAATGAATTGGGACATAATAGGAGAACATGCCCAAGCATTCAGGTATCTTTCAATGCATTTTGTATTTTACCAGTAATTTACTCGTCTTTAATATTATCTGTTTTTTCTTGGTATTTAGGTTAACAACAGTGGAAGAGACTCAGATCTCAATGTTCCTTTATCACAACTAGCAAGAAAGAGGAGGAAATCCAAAGACCAAACATAAACTCAAATTGGTAGGAAAAGGAAAGTTGTCACGGTGCCCCAGCCTCCAGCACAAGTTTCATCATCCCAGCCTTTGTTCAAAACACAACAAGTACCTCCAATGCATGCTACGGGTTCATCCTCACAGCCACAACCACCCTCACATCTTGGAGCAACATATCTACCGCCAAGTTTTTGGAGAGGAATTGGAGTCTCCCCACAAAGGGAGATAAGGAGTAAGAACAAGAATGATGACAAAGAACTTAACAGTGAAACATGCACACAACAATGATGATGAAACTGGCCTTTTGAAGTATTTTGCACAGTTTGAGGAAACTGGCCTTTTGAAGTATTTTGCACAGTATTTTCTGTAATGAAGTATTTTGAACCTACATTGGCATTTTGAAGTATTTGTCTGTTTGGGATGTTTTTAATGGAATGATGTATTTCTTTTGTCAAGTTAGTTGTGAATTAATCCTATTGTTGTCAAATATTATTGATATTTTGTTGATGAATTGTTCAGCTGTCAACAAATGATATTATTGTTGATGAATTAATCCTCTTCTGATGTTCAGTTGTCAAATATTGTTGTTGATGAATTACTCCATTGTGATGTCCAATTAAACTCAATAGGATTTTGTACGATTACAAGTTGCATTCATTTAATCTTAATAAGAAATATTACAATTTCATCCAAAAGTCAATATTCAAATAACAATTACCTCCATCTAATAATTACAAAACTTACATTAAGGTCCGCCGGGTATTTTAGTCAGACAAAATATTCAAAATATTTTAGAAATTAAATAAAAAATTAATTTAATTTGTACAAGGGTATTTTAGTCAATTCAACCATAAAATTGAGCTATTTGTAAAAAAATGAAAACCTCAGGGGGTACTTGTAATTTATGAAACAACAGGGGGTATTTGTAATTACCGCAAACCTCAGGGGAGGTAAATGTAATTTACCCAAATTTTTATACAAGCAGTATGTTTGATTGTTCTTATAATTTGGGAACTGAAATTGAGTTGGGATATATTTGCTTCATTGATATTCTTTGTGCTATTAATATTTATTCCATTAATCTTTTTCTTTATTTGCTGAAACAATATTAACTTACTAGAGGGGGTGCTATGGGACCCTTGCGAGGGAGGGAGTTTTTCCAATACTAATTTTAGAACATGATTTTCGACGAGGATAGAAGTGTGATGTTCTTTGTTTGATTGATGTTCTTTGAGCTATTAATTTTGCTTCCGTTAATCTTTTTCTTAATTTCCCAAAATAATATTAAATTAGTAGAGGGAGTGATGGACTTTCTACTACACTTTGTATAGGGAGGGAGTTTTTTCAATATTAATTTTAGACAACATATTTAAATAATTCCCAGCACTGTAGTGTTCTTTAGATTGCTACTGCTTTTGCTATGCCTGCAGTGTGCTCGCCTCATGATATGTGCTGAATTTTGATGCCTTCGGTAACCATCTCCATTCTCCACAGACACCACAAGTGGTGGTTGACCTGTAGTGGGCAAAAAAGCCGACCAAAGTTGTGAGTGAAGTGAATGTGGATAAAGGTTCTTTATTGATGAATTGAACCCAGTTAGTACTTGGTTTCCTTTGTTTTTAATGCATTGGTTGATGGGAAGTAAGATTTTGTTTCCGTCCAATCTATAACCTTTATAACAAAATTATTTTCTTTATGTTATGAATTTTATGTACTTTGATAAAATGATATATGGTGAATTTCATGAACATTCTTGGCTGAATTGATTAGTATTGCACAGAGGGGTGGATGGTGAATTTTCACTTGGAGGTACAACATATAAATCCTTTGATACGATGTTTACATGGTAAAAATATATATTCATTCGGTAAGAGAAGCTCAACATATAATACTGGAGACACATTGGTATTATCTTTTATTTTTATTAGTCTATTATCTATGGTGTTTATGGTGTTTAATAACTTGTAGAATTAGTGAGTAGGGTCGATCCACAGAGATTGGTTCTAAATTATTTCCTTCGAGTGAAAGCAAAATAAATAAGGGGGTGTTTATTATTGAAAGGTACTAATTAACTATGAGATAAATTCGAAAGGATGAATAAAAATATGAGAAGAGCTTTCCAGTTGAAGATAGGTTCATGCTCGATTCCGTGGTTGATTACAGATGCAAAGATAACAATTGTACAAAATAGATAAACTAGTTATGGCCATTGGTATGACCCAACGACCTCACCTTTCCTTACCGTGTCATTAGCCAAGGAACGTCCGTTGGCTAATTCCCTAATCAATAGACAACCCTGGGAACGTCCACACGATTTAATCTATCAACAACACTAACAATTAGAAAGGCCTAGTTCTAACTAATAAATTCCTACGAGGATTCATTAAGGCTAGATTGTGCATTCCCCACAACATAACCGACCAATACGACATGATAAATTATGCTGTGTTGCCACTAAGTATTAGACTAACAAACAATTACGGATTTGCAAGTCTAATTAGCTAGGCGAATATTCTTGATAATGAACAATGGGCCCTATCATTCATAAATCAGATTATTTGTGATAAAAACATAGAGAACAACACAAATATCCACATGGACAAAGGTATGAAGCATAAATTAGATCTCACAACATGCGTGAATCAAGCAATCACCGTAACTTCAACCGGGAATAAAGAACTAGCCTAGCATGCTAATGGAAGAACACATAAAAGAAAGAGAGAATTTCATAAAATAAAGTGTAGAGAATAATAGATGGCTATGTATTCAATTACATCTCCTATTTATACTAGTTAAAATCCTAATAAACTTGGATACCAAAAGATGGATTCCTAATATAATTCTAAGTCCTTATTTGACTAAAACTCTTAACCCTATTAAGACTCCTCAAGAAAGGAAGATTCCTACTTTTCAAAGTCATTGTAATCCTTGTATGAATCAACTTTTCTCCAGAAAATTCGCCATCTTCTCTTCATTTCGCTGACTGCCGCACTAGACGTGGGCACGTCTAGTGAAAAATGCAAGTCTGTCATGGTATTTTCTTCTCCGGAATTTTGTATGCGTTTTTCACTTGTTTGACTTCATTTCTTCAATCCTTGCACAATAAACACATTTTTAACTGCAAACACCAAAATTCACATGATTTAGGGTTAATTCAATATAAAAAGATGGTTAAAACACTACTAAAATCATGGTCATTTGGACACTCATCAAATATCCCCACACTTTGCCCTTTCCTCGCCATCGAGCAAAAATCAAGATTAAGCACTCATGGGTTCCTTTTCGACTTCATGATATCAAAAGCAAAGGTGTCTAAGCAAAGATCTAGTTGGATGTTCAAAGAAAAAATACACTTCATGTTGTAGACAACTTAACAAGCTTCAAACAAGTTTTCACACAATAATTGTGATCAAAAGTTAACACAGAGATTTTAGTGGATTATTCTCTCAATGCCTTCCCGACTCTTGAATGTGTACGACTATGTGTTTCGCTCAATACTTGCTATGAAAATGCTTCGCCATAGGCTTGATTATACACAACATCTCCATCACTTATGAATATGTACGCACTTGAATCAAAAGGTCTTTTATTTTTGGTTGTAATGGGGCTTTCGTTTCGGGGTAGAAAAAATTTGAATAGTGAGGTGAATTCCAAGACGACTCGAAATAGAGCATAAAAAAAGTAATGTAACAATCAAGACTTTTTTTTTTTTTTTTTATCATCTGTCTCCAAATTCCACATCTCAATGTTGTGAATTATGCCTTGCTTTAGAGGGAGGTTTTTTTCTTTGGGAGATTTGTTTTTCTTTTTCTTTTTCAGGAATTTTTCCTCCTTTTTTTTTGTTTTCTTCCATTTTTTTCTTTTGCTACTTTTTTTTTTGCTTTTTTCTTTCTTTTCCTCTTTTTTTTTCCAGAAAATTTTCTTCTCTTTTCCTATCTCCCTCTTTTTTTTTTTTTTTTTTTTTTTTCAGCAACAAGGCATAAAGCAAAGCAACAAGATGGTGTATTGATTCCCATATTTTTTTTAGCCCGAAATCTGACCACAGTATATGCAATATCCCCACACTTATGGTAAAACACATCACTTCAACACACCCTTTTTCTTGATGCTCTACTAGTCTTTGGAAGGGCCAAACAGAGGAGATAAAAAATGACGGATTTTGGTTTATAGATTAAGGTTCATGACAAGAAAACAAGGCTTAAAGGCTCAAGTGGGTTTACTAAGGGAAAAAAATGCATATGGGTAGTCTTTTAGGCCAAAAGTGGTTTTTTTCTTATTGCCTTTATCATTTTCAAGTACATACACATTGATGTGGTCTCGAGTAGGTTCAAAGCAAGTTTTAGGAAGACAAAATCATAGAAGCATATCTCTCGAGAGCAAGAAAATATTTTTGCACAAGTGTATGGGCTCAAAATCCTCTCAAGGTAGGTACTATCCACTAAATTCAGATGCGTGGCTTTTGAATCACATCATCATTGTAAAAACAAGTTTTTAACCATAAGTTGTCCAAAACATGGAACACAAAATCTCATTACATATGACCAAATCAATGCTTGGATACACCATATCAACAATCATGAAGGGAAAAGAAATTTTTTTTTCAAAGAATTTTCAAAAAAATATCAAGTAATTCATCCACAACACCTCAACCAATAATATCCCAATAGCAAGTCCCATCCACACACTTAAAACACACATTGTCCTTAATGTGAGAAGTGGAGAGAATTAAAACTAATATCGAGGTCAAAATATAAGGAAGAAAGGGGAAAGAAACTTCCCTGAGTGAGTGGCAAACAACGGCAATTAACGGTGGATGAAGGACGGCACGAGGCATCGGTTTCGATAGTGTGATGACCGGTGGTGGTGGTGTTGTGTTGTGGGTGATGGCAGCGGCTCACTCGTGTTAGAATAGGTGACCAGAAAGCCAATAGGTTTGGCGATTTGTAACCTATTTGACAACTTGATGTAAATGTAATATTATTATGTAATGAATAAAATGAGTGTTCATCACTATTGGTGCCTACTTTGTTGCGCTCATTTCACATATGTTAAAATAGTGTTTTTACTTATATTGCAACAAAGCCCACAGACCACGGTTAACAACTCATACAGTTGGGCCACGCATTGGATGGTGGTCATGAAACCAACTGATTAAGAGTTGGTTCTGAAACGTTCCAAGTAGAGGACCTCGAGATAGGGCACCGAGAGTCCTATTGAGACTTGCATCAACAGTCGTGTTCATTGGATGAGTGTTGTGTTTCATCGGCGACAGGCGTGGGACGCCTACACGATCTTGATGGGTTTGGTCGACTTGGGTCGAGCCGACTGGAGTGACTCGCGGGGATTATCATATGAAAGCCTTGGAGGCTTGGTCGGTATGATTGAATTTTCCCGGTTCCGATAATACGGGAGTAGTCCTCAGACTTGAGGAACCCTGGCAGTCGCATGCACAGGACGGCTGTATCTTGGATCTGGCGAGAGGTGATCATTCTGTAAGATGATCATTATAAGCCTTGTCCAGTGCAGTCAGAATGTGTAGCGAGGACGGTGGATTCCAAGAAGAGGATCCATCCCCTGTCAGTATGTGACAAAGGTATCTCCTATTCACTCAAAGACACGTTCATGTTGTTTAAAACTGTGGCCACAGTGCTTGATCGAATAGGGAATGGTTTCCTGTGTCGACGCAATGAAGCATACGTAAGCATAGATGCCTAGTTAAGGATGGGAACCGATACCCAATTCCATACCCTAGACTAAGGCCGGGAGATGGTAGACGGAAGGACCATACCCGTATGGAATCGGCACCTAAATTTTCACGCCAACATTCACCTAGTCTCTAGTGCCATGGACTGTTGCTAGACGGCTACCCATGGTAATGGGCCCTTGTAGGACACAGGCCCAAGTCAAGCTGAAGGTGAACCTAAAGGGTCACACACAAATCACTGAGAAGGTTGAGAGATTGACTTGGAGTCAATCTCGAAGGATAAATAAGTAATTGGATTACTTAAGGGATAGTCTATTGGATGGACGGACCAATATTGTATCGGGCCCTCGTTTAATCGGTAAATTGGATTTATCGATTAAATATGGAAAGTCGAGATGTTGGATCTTTTGATTGGATTAAAAGACCAACGGGAATAATTTAAATATACATTAAATTGGATTTGATTTTAGGTTTGTCGTAATTGGATTACGATAAAACCCGGTCCGTTAAATTTTGACCGAGAGGAGAATTAATTTCTATTTTGGAATAGGAAGAAGTTGGACTTCTTCCCATATTGAGCATGGCCGAAAATGCTCCCTTGGAGGAAGCAAAATTCAGCCATGTTGGAAGCAAGGTGGCGGTTGACTTGTCTCATTTGGTAAGAGACAAATCAACTCCAATCAAGCCCATCCCTTTTGGTATGATTTGATCATAGCTTAAAAGGTGGTAGGCTTGATTGAAGAATTGATGGTGATTGATTGGAATGTATCTAGACATCCTTGTATGAACCTAGCCACATTCCAATAATCACATTAATTATGTATATAAATGAGATATACAACACCTTGTATATGAGAATCATAATTCATCTTTTCTAGGAAAAGAAGAAGGAATTTTCGGCCCTTCTCCTCTCTCTCATTCTCGGCCTCTCTCTCGGTCTCCCACTTGTGTTCTTCATTTTGATCTTGGATCAAGAGGAAGAACAAAGTAGGTTTAATAGAACACTAATTCATAGTGTTTATTCTCTTGAACGGATTCCATCATAAATCCGTTTTCTTCTAGCAAGGAGAACGTGAGTTTCTTCTGGTGTGGTGTGGATCACCTTTGCAGAGGCCATACATTTGGACTTCGTGAGCATTTTGGAGAAGGAACAACACAAGTAGCCGTGCACACGTGAAATCTACAAAGGTAACGGTTATTTATGCTTTTGTAGATTTACATTTCATCTATGCCCTATGAGTTATATATGTTTAAATATTAATACATCCTACATCGAACGCCCGGTTGAGCATCCAAGGGTACACCCCTTGGGACTTTGCTTTTATATGTGATTTAATTCATGCTAAGGAATTATCTTTTGCGTTTCACGGTTCCGCTTGCGCTCCCGGGTGGATCCGCTTGTCCTTCAAGTAGTATCAGAGCCCGGTTCGATGTAAGGGGCATAGATCTATGTGCTTGAAAATGATCTACTTGCTTTTACGGCTTTAATGGCATGTTTGAATGCATGAATATATGAATAAATATGATGATTCAATTGTTTAAATTTGATGGACGTTAAGCATGCTAATTTTCTGAGATTGGATCTAGAATTACATGCTCGTTTTCAGTTTATTATTGCTGATTTGTGCTGAAAAAAATGTCGGAAAATTATGGAAAAACGGACAGCAGCGGCAGCGGTTGGCTGCCGCCCTTGCTGGCCGGTCACTGGGTGGCAGGCGCGTTACCGAGCGCGCGCGAGCTCACGCCAGCGCGCAGGCCTGGCCGGTGTGCCTGCCAGCGTGCGTGCTGGCAGGGGCAGCCGCGCATACCGCGACCGCACGCGCTGGGCTTCGACCAGCGCGTGTGCGCTGTGCATAAGCATGCCGCTACGACCGAGGCTAGCGTGGCATGGGGCGCGCAGGCCAACATTGTACTGTGCGCGCGGCTGGCCAACAGGCACAACGGCTAGACCGTTTTGTGCCGTTCTTCGACGTTTTTCGAAAAATTTGATTTTTTATTTTTTTTTTCTACACAATATTCTGAAAATATATTAATTTTGCGCATTTAAGTAATTTGTTCTTAACATGTAGTCCATGAATATTAATGATTTTAATGTAGTCTATATCTGTTGAATTGTCAAATATATTCCCGATTTATTAAGTTATAAAACACTATAATCTGGACAAGTGAGAAACACTGAGTGCATAAGTATAAACCATAACAATAAAAAGTTGTATTCCTGTTTCCAATTGTGCAAAACACCACAAAATCACCCAAACACATGAAGTTTCTGTTTTCAATTGTGCACAGCACAACAAAATCACCTAAACATATGCAGTTTGTGCACTGCATAACAACAAAATCTAACTGAATATTTTGTTCACAACAAAAGAACAGGCTTTGTTCACAGCACAATTACAAAAAACACAGCAATCCCAATCCTATTGATTTGTGCCCTTTGAGGATGTAGAAGTATTAGTTCCAGGCTTATAAGAGCAGCTGCTTGTCGAAGCTGTGTTTGCAGACTTGGCCTACTGGTGGAACAACATGGCCTCTTGAATGGTTGAAATGCAGGCCTGGTAGTTGTTGCTCTTTACTGCAATCTTGTGGATGTTGAAACAGGTCTGAATTGTTTCCTGCCTCTTGACATATGTTTTGCAGGTCTTGCTACAGAGTCTGAAGCCAAATGTTCTTCTTGTATAGGAACCTGGACACATTGAATTTATGCAATTAATTACAAAGTAATTACAATATCAGTTCATAATAAACTAATTACAGTTCAGTTAATACCTGTGTGTGTCTCATTAGATGACTAAGCACAGGATCAATCTCTGTTCCCATAGGATGAAACATCTACAACAAATAGTGAATTCCTTAAGTAAAAATTCTAGTAAATGTCAGGAAAAGTGGACCAAAATGTACCTCAGGCTGCTGAACATGGTGTGAATTGCTTGAACCTACTTGTGACATGTCCTCTGTAGGCAAAGGGATCTGCAAACACAAATTCAGACTTGAATTAATACAGTTAATTTATAGAACATACTAATTAGTAAAAGGTTAGACTTTACTGATGATGGATCTATGTGAGTATTTTCAAGCACTTGAGAAGAAGGAATTGGGTCATCTTGTGGTGCCTAAGACAAAATCAACAAAAATCAGGACTCACTAATTTGTATTTCAGTAAAAAGAGACAATGTAAATACTGCATACCTTGTAGTACTTTGAATTTGAGTGAGTGGGGGTTCTTGCAACTTCTTTTGTTGTGCCCACTCACAAGGCACTTAGCACATGTGTGTGTGAGACCCTTTCTTGATACAACATCTTTGTCCCTTATGTCATTCCCATCCCTTCTTCTAACTTTTTAGGCCTTCCTACCATGACTTTAACTTGTGGAGGATCAACTGTGCCCAAACTTGATTTTTCAAAGTCATGCATTCCAGGCACTGGATTGATCATGTGCCTATAAACCCTCATGGATGCATCTTTTTTGAAATAATCATTGACATAGTCTTCAATGTCCAGCCTATGATAACCGATTGAGGCTATTGCATGTGAACAAGGATATCCAACAAGTTGGAACATCTCACAGCTGCAATGTCTATCATTGAGATAGACAATGTGGTTCTCCAGAAAATGCTGCACCTCAAATTTGTCCACTCCAGCCCAAGATGGAAAGCAGTTTCTGCTTTCATACCTCTGTTTTTCAATTTTTTTGAAAATATTTGGGCACACCATCCCATTGAAGTTCTCCATTCCTTCTCTCTTGATTTGTATTCTTGTCATCAGTTTTCTTCTAATAGACTCAAACATGTCTATTATTGGTTGTTCCCTGGCCTCAAGAATGTATGAATTAAAGGATTCACTAATATTGTTCACAAATGCATCACATTTTGATTTGGAAGGAAAGAAACATCTTGCCCAGTGTTTTGCCTCAATGTCATTAAGCCATTAGATGCAGTTTGCCCCTCTCCTATTTTTGGCATCACCCTTTCAATTTCAGCCATAACCCTTAAGTGTTTGTTGACATTACGGGTACTTGCTGCCTTCCAAAATAGTTTTTTTTTTAACTCTTGCCTCTTAAACTTTGTTTTGAAATTGTTGTACATATGCCTCAAGCAGAATCTGTGTTCAGCATTTGGGGCAAGATTTGAGACTGCCTCAAGCAGCCCTTTTTGTCTGTCTGAAATGAATGCCCATCCTTTCTATTCAGCTGACCCTATGTCCCTTAGCAACAGATTCAGAAACCACTCCCATGTATCATATTTTTCAATCTCTACATACCCCATAGCGATTGGGTATATATTGTCATTGCCATCTCTTCCTACTGCTGACAGTAATTGGCCTTTGTAAATGCCTTTTCAAAAGCATCCATCAAGCCCAATTATAGGCCTGCAACCATCTATAAACCCTTCCCTCAGCCCACTCAAACAAAAGTACATCCCTCTCAAGAACTGGGGGATTCAACCCCCTGTCTACTTTCAACACTAGTGTGCTTCTTGGGTTATGTTTCTCAACAGTTGAACAATAATCATAAAATCTTGTATACTGTTGTTTCATATTCCCTTTACACAATTCTAAAGCATACCTCTTGGCTCTGTAAACTTTTGCAATATTGACTTCAATTTCACAATCCCTTCTAATTTTGTTTTTTAAAGAAACAAGCCCCTCATTTGGATTATCTCTGATATAATTTTCAATCATCTTCCCGAAGTATTTGGTAATTTGCCTGTTTGTTCTCAGTTTTGTGTGCACATGAATGAGACCCTTTTATTAACTTAATCTAAAATGTGGTCCCCTTCATCACTGAAGATGCATGAACTTTCCACTCACAGCCATTCTTGCAAGTAGCAGTAATGATGTGTTTTTCATTTTTTATGAACCTCAGATCCCATCCCCTCCTCACAGCCCAATCCCTTATGACATCCCTATATTTCTGCCTTGTAGGGAATTTCATCCCAACAGACAGCTCCACATCACCCCCAACCATATTTTCATCCCATTCCTCATACCTATTCCCATCATCATCTGACCCCCCTCAATGAATGTAATTCATCTTCATTTTCCCCATCACTATACCACTACTCAGCCCCCATATTTCTCCTTTGCTCCCTTCTTTGTTGATCAGCTGCCTCTTTTTTTTTTTTTTTTGTCCTTCAAGTATGCTCTAAGTGTTTTAAACACTTCTCTAACATGATTAGGACCCCTGCTCTAAAAAATGTCATCATCTAAAGGGCCCTCAAAATCTTCTAACATCCATGAAGGGCATTCTGATGGAGAAGAGTTAGCATCAGAATCTAAAGATGCCTCACCCACTTCACCCTCCCTATAATCAGAATATGAGGAATTCTCACTACCCTCAAGGCTGTTTTGGGGTACTTCAGACATTTGAGGAAGATCAGGGATGTTTTGGGGCACTTCAGACATTTGAGAAAGATTAGGGATGTTTTGGGGCACTTCAGACATTTGAGGAAGATCAGGGATGTTTTGGGGTACTTCAGACATTTTTGGAAATTCAGGGATGTTTTGGAAAAATTCAGACATTTGAAGAAGATCAGGCTGTTATGGGGTACTTCAGACATTTCTGGAAAATCAGGAATTTGGGACTCAGGTGATGCTGTGTTATTTTGAGGGATTTCAATAGAATGAAGTGAAGGAATATGTTCTTCAATTGGCAAGATATTTCCCTGAGTGTCTAAAGCAAGCAAAGGGCCTTGTTTCTCTTCAAAATATATAGGGACTACACTCAACCCCATAAATATCCTACACAAATCCCTTATACCAGCATCCCCATGTAACAGTGTAATCCCATTATCTAGGGTGTGTCCAGGAAGACAATAGTATATCTGGACATTTAATCCTTTTTCCCCAGTTTTAGCACACATGTCTAATAAATCCCCATAATACAATCTTTCTAAATCAACATCACTGAACAACATCCTTATACCCCCTACATACTTAACTTTAGGTACCCATTCTAACACCCCCCCCTGCCCATACATCAAAATCAGCATACACACCAAGCACTATTATCTGCATAATACCATAATTTAACATCACTTAACTGATCATTAATTACAAATTGCACTAATTATCAGTAAATACCAACTAAACTAACATCATAAACCAATATCACATAAAATATTATTAATCTATATACTAATCAATACTAATTAGACTAATATCACATGTTTAGTCCGAGCATATAACATATTTATCAGAACAACCAAAAACATTACTAACACAAGTGGGGACCATTACAATTTTTAACATATAAAACACATTCTACCTACCATTTTCAATGCAAAATAAAGGACTCAATGTTGGGGGGACCAGATACAACTTTCAGCAAATCGAAGCAAGAAAGCATCCAAAAAAAAGCTACTTTCAAACAGAAGTGGGGATATGGAATATTTAAAAACACTTAAAATAGAGACTGTGTTTTCAAAAAATCGTACATTTAACACTGCAGCAACCCTAAATACTCCAAATCCTTTCTTCAGTCTCGTAAAAACAAAAAAACAAAAAGCACATGTAAATACTGGATCTATAATAGTATACAAAAAATTAGAATTCAATCGATGGAATTTTTCAATACTCACCTTTCGTATTCGACAAAACACTCAAAATACTCCGATATAGATGTTAGAACGTTGAAACCTAACACTAAGTCGCACAAGAAAACAAGTTTTGAGGTTGTATTTGCTGAGATTTGGGGGGTTTTCGGACCAATAAAAAAGCCCTAGTCTCAGACTTTTCTCTCTCTGTTTTCTCTCACTTCGAAGGTGAAAATCAAAAGTTTCATCTCCAGCTTCATAATGTACAGAGGGTAACATTGGCATCTTAACCAAAACTTAACAACGTCAAAAGGATACTAACGGTGTTAGGCATTAGTGACAAGTGAGCTGAATTTAAAATAACACAGGGGGTTTTTTGCATATTTCGTTAACACAGGGGGGGGGGGGGTTTATGTAATTATCCCTTTATTTTCAGCCCATTAAATTGAATTCCAATAAATTTAATTTATTAGATAAATTCCTTTCATCTAATAAAAGGAATTACTTTTCCCAAGATAAGAAAGATCCGATTAAATCTAATTTAATCGTTCTATCCTCTCCAAATATTTAATTCTAAATTAAATACGTTATGTGTGCGGATTGTGTGTGACTCTTGATATTCACCTTCAGCTAGACTTGGTCGGATTCCTAGAATCCGTCCATTATCATGGGTGACCGTCTAGAAACGGTCCATGGCACTAGAGACTAGGTGAATATGCGTAGGGGTGAACATTTAGGCTCTACAGTACATCTATCCTTCCGTCTACAGTCTCAGCACTTAGGGTCTAGGGCATGGATACGTAGGTACCCATCTTGGACCTAAGTGTCGGCTTATCCTATACTAAACGTCGCAGGGAATCCTTCCCTTCTGTTTAGTTACTGTGACCACAGATTTTAGGGACAAGACTCAGAGTATAGTGAGACGCTACTGTCAACGCTCTTGATAGGAGACAGATCCTTTCTTGGAAACTACTGTCACGTTGCACATCATGGCTGCACTAGATATGGCTTATGACTACTCAGCAACTGTGTTTTGGTAATCTCTCACCATACCTAAGATACAAACACGTTGTATGGGTAAACTCAGCAATTCGTCAAGTCAAAGGATTGACCTGTACCGTTGGAACTGGGAACTCATGTCATACCTATCCGACCCTACTCAAGGTCCTCCGTAAGATGGTTCCCGCAAGTCACCTCACTCAGTCGCTCCCCAGCAACCTGACCCACTAACACTGCATAGATGACCCTCGTCACCCGTCGATGAAACTTGACAGTAGATGCTTAGTGCAAGCCTCAAGTGGATTCTCGATTCCCATTTCCCGAGATTCTTTGACTTGGAGATTTTCAGACTGATTCGACGAAATTGATTTCATGAACCTACCTCCAAGCGTAGTCCCAGCCCCCGAAATGTGGTCTCATTCTGTGGGCTTTGTTTGTGTAGTGAACAATTATAAAGCAGTAAAAGTGAACACAGACAAAGTATGAGCCAGATGAATATCACTTTCTTATTCATCAAGGTTTATTAAAACTTTGAAATTGTTCAGACATAGGTTACAATTCGCCTAACAAGATTGGCTTCATGGTCACCTACTCTAACAATCTCCTACTTGACCTTTAAAGCCAATCACCCATATGTCTAATACCCATCTTCTCAAGATGTTGCGTATGAGCACTCTGCGATATAGGCTTTGTCAGCGGATCTGTTGTGTTGTCTGCTGAGTTGACTCGGTCCATCCGAAAGTCACCTCTTCCTACCATTTCTCTCAGAAGGTGGTAGCGTCTAAGAATGTGCTTGGATCGGTGATGAGATCTCGGTTCCTTTGCTTGTGCTATGGATCCGTTGTTATCACAGAAGATAACTATGGGCTCTGCAATGCTAGGCACCACACCCAACTCTTGGATGTAGTTTCTCATCCATACCGCTTCTTCGGCAGCTTCTGAAGCTGCTATGTATTCGGCCTTAGTGGTGGAATCAACTGTGGTTGCTTGCTCGGAACTTTTCCATGCTACCACTCATCCATTTAGCCTGAATACATAACCTGACTGAGACATGGCATCATCGTCAACTGCCTGGAAGCTAGCATCGCTAAAGCCTTCCAGGATTAGTTCTCCATTGCGATAGACCAAGAACGTTTCCTTGGTCCTCCTCAGGTACTTAAGGATTCTCTTGACTGCATTCCAATGTGCCTCTCCTGCACAAGACTGATATCTGCTCGTTACACTTAAGGCGTAAGCGATGTCAGGTCTCGTGTAGTGGACGACATATTGGATGCTTCCTACGGCAGAAGCATAGGGGACAACTTTCATCCTCTCAAGTTCCTCATCAATCTGTGGAGACTGTTTCTTGGACAACTTGATCCCATGCCTCATGGGTGAAAGCCTAGGGAAGGCGTGTTGGTCGGCCCGGGAGTAGCGCGAATGCGGAAGCACGGTAAAAATTAAAAGATTTGCATAAACGATATGTAAAACACATTCAAGGGGTGTTCCCTTGAATCTCCCGGGCGTTCGGTGTATCTCATGAATAATTAAAGCATAAGAAAATTTCATGGAGGCCATAGGGTTTAAAGAAAGAAGGACGAAAAACTTAAACCGAAAACCTACCGATTGTCGTTTTCGTCTTCAAACTGGTACTCGCGTTGTTCCCCGTTTTGCTCCAAGATCTTGTGTAGGTGACCCTCTAATTCATACACGCAATCCGCCCACGTATCTTGCTCCTCGTGCTAGCGAAAGAACAAGTGTATATGATATTTGGAGAGGACGGAATGATCAAACGCTATTTAATTAATGAGATCAAACCTCCTTAGTTCAATTGTCAACACAAAAGAACTTGGAAGAGAGAGAGAGAGAGAGAGAGAGAGAGAGAGAGAGACAGAGAGAGGAGCCGAGTAGTGTGTGTGTGTGTGTGTTTCAAATTTCATTTCATTCTTCAAAGTGGACACTTAGGAGTATTTATAGAGGAGGAATCCTATTCCTCTTCTAATTCCTATACTTTGAAGACTCCTTCTTGAATATGATTTGACCTAGTCAAATCCTAGTCAACATCGAGCTTTCTTGGTCAAACCAATCTAAGCCATAGATTTCTCTCTTTAATCTCAACCATTGATTAATTTAATGAAATATTTAAACCTTATTTAAATGATCCTAAAGGCAATAAATAAATATATCAAATATAAATATTTATTCCAAGCCCATTAAATTAATTTCTAATAAATCTAATTTATTAAATAAATTCCTTATATCCAATAAAAGGAATTAATTTCTTTCCAAGAAAAGAAGGACCTGATTAAATCCAATTTAATCGTTCTATTTCTCCAAATATTTAATTCCAAATTAAATACGTCATGTGTGCGGATTGTGTGTGACTCTTTAGGTTCACCTTCAGCTAGACTTGGTTGGATTCCTAGAATCAGCCCGTCACCATGGGTGACCGTCTAGAAACGGTCCATGGCACTAGAGATTACGTTCATATACAGGGATCAACATTTAGGCTCTACAGTACATCTATCCTTCCATCTACGGTCTCACCACTTAGAGTCTAGGGCACGGATTATGTATTACCCATTTTGGACCTAAGTGTCGGTCTGTCCTTTACCAAACGCCGCAAGGGAATCCTTCCCTTCTGTTCATTTACTGTGGCCACAGATTTTAGGGAAAAGACACAGAGTATTGTGAGACACAACTGTCAACGCCTCTTGACAGGAGACAGATCCGTTTTTCGAAACTACTGCCATGTTGTACACCGTGTCTGCACTAGATATGGCTTATGACTACTCAAGTGCATTTTGGCAATCTCCCACCATACCTAAGATATAATCTCGATGTACAGGTAAACTCAGCAATTCCTCAAGTCAAAGGACTTGACCTGTACCGTTGGAACCGGGAACTCACGTCATACCTAACCGACCCTACCCGAGGTCCTCCGTAAGACAATTCCCGTGAGTCACCTCAGTCGGCCGCTTCCCCAGCAGGCCGACCCACTAACATTACTTAGACAACTCTCGTCACCCGTCGATGAAACACGACAGTAGATGCTTAGTGCAAGTCTCAAGGGGAATCTCGGTACCCATTTTCGAGATTCCTTGACTTGGAGATTTTCAGACTGATTCGGCGGAACTGATTTCATGGACCTACCTCCAAGCGTAGTCCCAGCCCCCGAAATCTGATTTCAGTCTGTGGGCTTTGTTTGTGTAGCGAACAGTTATAAAGCAGATAAAGTGAACACAAACAAAGTGCGCGAAATGAATTTTCACTTTTCTTATTCATCAAGGTTTTATTAAAACTTCAAAATTTTTCAAACATAGGTTACAATTCGCCTACCAAGATTGGCTACATGGTCACCTATTCTAACAATGGGAAGGAAGCCTCGTTTGGAGTTGTCCATGCGAAATCTTTTCAGGACTTTCTCCATATCCGAGTTTTAGGTCAGTCCCAACATTCTTCTAGATCTGTCCTGACAATCTGGATGCCAAGAATGTAGGAGGCTTCACCCAAACCCTCATGGAAAACTGTGTTGATAACCATGCTTTTGTCTTACCCAACATTCTAACGTCATTACCTAAGAGTAGAATGTCATCCACATAAAGCCCTAGGAACACTATAGAGCTCCCACTGACCTTATTGTATACACAAGGGTCGGATTCGTTTTTGATGAAATCATAGCCCCATGACTTCATCAAAGCGAATGTTCCAGCTTCGGGATGCTTGTTTGAGGCCACAGATGGACTTCTGGAGACGACAGACTTTCTGCTCTTCTCCGGCGGCTGTGAATCCCTCCGCTGATCCATGTAGATCTCTTCCTCAACGAAACCATTGAGGAAAGCCATTTCATGTCCATTTGCCATATCTCATAGTCATACCATGCTGCTATGGCAAGCAAGATCCGAATGGACTTAGCCATAGCTATCCTTGAAGTCGACCCCGGGTCGATGAGTGTACCCTTTTGCCACTAGCTTAGCCTTGAAGGTTGTGACTTCTCCATCAATGCCAAGTTTGCGCTTATAGACCCATTTACAGCCAACTGGCTTAAACCCTTTGGGTGGGTTTACAGGTGTCCAGACTTGGTTCTCACTCATGGAGTCCATTTCGATTTTCATGGCCTCAAGCCATCTCCCGGAATCGATGTCAGACATCGCTTCCTCGTAAGTCTTAGGATCCTTATCCAATTGACTGGTCGCGTTTAGAAAGCCATACCTCATGGGATGGAGAGACTCTCTAGCTGACCTACGGAGAACGGGAACGTCAGTGGTGACTGTGGGCGTTGACTGAATAGGAGCTGGGGGTTCAGGTACCGGGGCTGGCTCTTCCTGAGGTCGTTCGTCATGCCTGGCATGATGAACTTCTCGAGGTTTATCAGACTTCTGGGTATTTATCCTGAATCCTCTTAGTGAGGTATCTGCGGCTTCTGCTGATGACTGATTTGCGTCACTTGACTCCTCAAGGATCAGCTCATCAGGTTTGACACCTTCTGGAAATCCTTGTTCCAAGAACACTGCATTCTTTGAAACAAACACCTTTTGTTCCAAGGGGTCATAGAAATAATAACCTGCAGTTTTTTTAGGGTATCCAACGAACCTGCACAAACTAGACTTTGTTCTAGCTTGTCTCCCACTAGCTTCTTAACGTATGCGGGGCTACCCCACACTTTCAAGTAGTTGTAGGACGCAGGCTTGTCGTGCGATATCTCATACGGAATTTGGGTCAGTACACTGGTTTGCGCCAAGTTTAATAATTTGGCCGCAGTCTCCAATGCGTAGCCCCAAAAAGACAAGGGCAATTTGTTAAAACTCATCATGGATCGGACCATGTCTAATAGGGTTCGATTCCTCCTTTTAGAGACCCCATTTAACTGTGGTGTCCCGGGAGGTGTCTATTTAGAGATTATACCATTTTCTTTAAGATAATTAAGGAACTCAGTACTAAGGTATTCTCTACCTCAGTCTGACTGTAGGACTTAAATTTTGCAGCTGATTTGGTTCTCAACTTCAAACCTGAATTCTTTAAACCTCTCAAGAGCTTCAGACTTGTACCTCGTCAGGTATACATAACCATACCGTGAATGATCATCGGTGAAGCTTATGCAGTAGGAGAAACCACCTCGGGTTTGCATCCTTAGTGGTCCACATACGACTATATGGACCAAGTCCAACAGATCTGTGGTAAGCCTGCTTTGTTCTACAAAGGGCTTTTTAGTAATTTTTCCTCTGAGACAAGTTTCCCAAGTTCGTAGTTTACTCAAGTCCCCAACCTCTAGGTTCTTTGAGTCTACCAATTTCTTCATCCTATCTGGGGAAATATGACCTAGCCTTGCGTGCCACAGTTGTGCAATCCCGTTATCATCTATTTTACTGTTTGTGTTGACTGTTTAGAACGAAATTCACTTGTTGTAAGATATAGAGACCATTATTGAGCGTACCAAACAAATGAGCAATTCCACCCTTCATCAAATAAAAGTAATTTTTATTTATTATAAACTCATATCCACTATTGTCTAACAACGGAATGGAAATGATGTTTCTAATTATCCTAGGTACATATTAAACTTGCTCTAATTCTATACTAATACGATCACTAACTACTAGGGTAAAATGCAATTTACCCCCCTGTGTTTTCGGAAATGTTTATAAAAACCCTCTATGAAAAATAAACTACCAAACCCCCCCCCCCCTGTGTGATATTCAAAATATAGCACACTGCCCCCTGACTAAATTTTAACTAATTGCAAATGTTGAAAGACAAAATTACCCTCATATATATATGAAGGTTGTCAACTGTTGACTCGCAATTCAGATGAAAAAAATCAGAGAATGGAGGAAACCTCTGGCGATTGAGCGATTGAAAAAGCCCTAATTCTAACAAAACCCTAGAAATCTTCGTTTCTACCGTAGAAATCAACAAAAATCGAGGGATATTGAGGAGGTGTTGTCGTCGACTGAAAGTGAGAGAAGAAGGAGCAATATTCTTCGTATTGTTGCTGCTTTCCACTTCGAAGAGAAGAGGAAAATGGGAGGCAGGAGACTCCACACCGAACCCACACTGGAGCGAAGTGTACTTGGATAAAAGGCGAGGGGGAAAAGGGGGGAAGGCAGGAGGCTCCATTTCAGTGTTGTTGCTTTCACTTTGTACTGCTGCTGCTTTTCACTTTGTATTGCTGCTGCTCAACTTTAGTTTTTGCTTGCAAAATTAAGGTATGTATAGGTTATATACTTGTATACATTTAGGATTTGGAGAATCTTTTTTAATATGCTTCTGTGAAGTATTGTTTAAAAGTAGTATGAGGGCATGTTGTTATATATATATTTTATTTGAGAATCTTTGACTCTATTATTATAATGTCCTTTAGATGCTTTTCTATGATTGTAAACTTTAAAAAAATATTGTCTTGATGTTGTATGTGGTCCCTGTGTTCTGCCCCCCTCTGTATTATTGAGAATGGTCCCATTTTCATTTTCATAGTTAATGTGAAGTGCATTTTATTGTTTTAGTTATAATGGTTGTTGGGATGGTTTTCTGATGCTATTTTTTATTTCCATTCAATTGTCTATATGTGCAGAGCTTCGAATATCATGATGTTTGGTTTTGGACTGGTGGTAAATCATTTCACAAACACGTTTGTTGTGGATCTGCAAAAAAAAACATGCACATGTGGCCTTTTCCAGTTGACAGCATATCCATGTTGTCATGCTTGTTCAGCCATTTCGACAAAGAGATCCAATCTGGAGGACTTTGTGGATGAGTGTTACAAGAAGGCCTGTTATTTGAAGGTTTACGCTGAAAGAATACATGCAGTGCCTGGGTCTAGGGACTACATAAACACATCGTTTCAGCCCCCACAACCTCCAAAGATCAAGAAGAAATTGGGAAGGCCTATGAAAATGAGGAGAAAGGGGCCTGATGAACTACAGACCGCAAGTTGCAGAAAAGGCTTGTCCCACACGTGCAGCAAATGCTTTGAAGTTGGCCACAACAAACAGACTTGCACAAATGTACCTCATCCAGAGTCCATATTTTACCAGGTACGGTTGGATGTTTCTATACACATTCTTTTTGTATGATGAATTCATTTTTTTAGTTATCAGTATGATAAATTGATTTTTTATTCACAGGAGGGGCCAACACAACAAGTTATCAATCAACGACCTCATATAGGCTCTCAACAACAGGGGGTTTGTATTCCTGCGGTTAAATAAACTTGTGCATAGGCAGATTTTGTTAACTTAATTACCATTTTTGACAGGGACATGAGATCATGATGAAGTGCTCACCTCAAGACATGAAGCTCCTCTGTTAAGCCAGGATGGAGCTGGAGGTTCCCAGCCAGAAGCTCAATCATTTCCTCATCAAACTATAATTGTAAGTATACTTAATACTGTTTTTATTTTAATTACTTTTCCATCAATATATGTCGATAAACTTTCTCAATTTTACAGCAACAAGTTGGCTATGAAGGGAAAAGAAATGCAGCTTTGTTGGGGATTATGGATTCTACTCCATCACCAACTATTCTATCCCAAAGTGCAAACCAACCTCGAGCAGTAGGAAATCCCCCGTCAGTTGTGGAGTTAGGTTCATCAGCCACGATTAGGAGCAGAAACAAGCGACCAACAATTACAGAGATTTTGGAAAATATAAGGGATCGCTCAAAAAGGAGGCCGTGGAGGCATGATATCATTTACTAGAGTTTGGGGTTGATTCATTTGTAGTGTTCTTTTGAAACTTGTCACTGTGAATGAAAACAGAAGAATTGGTAGTCTTTTGAGTATACATTTGGGTTGTTTTTGACGAATTGCAGTACTTCCGGAAACAATGTCACTATGAGTACTGTTTTATGTGAATGATTCAAGTTATCTACCTGCATTTTATGTGAATTAAATTTTCCAGCGAATTGTAGTACTTGTTGGTTATTTATCTTTTACTTTAGGAATTGTGATTTAGTGAAACAGGGCCAAATTTGATAAGCATTCCATTGTTTTAAATGATAGCGGTGTTTTTTCCTTCTTTTTTTTCTTGTGTGTGTTTTTACAGATTTTTTGCAATAAAGAACAAATGAGAAATTAATTACAGATTTTTTTTCGTGTGTTTACGGATTTTAGAAATAAAGAAAAAATGATGAATTATAGAATTCTTTTGTTGTGTTTGCAGATTTTTTTTTATTGTATTTACAAATTTTTTCAAGGAAGAGTGAAGGAAAGAAACCCACATGTGAAGATGCGTTTTAATCCAGCCAAAAAGGGGCAAAAATGTCTTTACACCGGCAAAAAACAGTCTCCCAGTTGCACTTCACGCGCGTGCACAACAATTCTTTGATGAGGGGGGTAGGTTGCTATATTTTGAATATCACAGGGGGCTTTTTTGGTAATTTATTTTTTCATAGGGGGGTTTCTTAAACATTTCCGAAAACACAAGGGGGTAAATTGCTTTTTACCCCTAACTACTAGGGTGGCGGATCCTACTGCTTCTGCCGAGATGGCCTTGCCATTTTCAAGATTTAGGACCATATCTCCGCTACTCAGTTTTCTGCTTCTTTTCAGCACCTACAAATTATTGCAAATGTGAGCTCCACAGCCAGTATCTAATACCCAAGAGGCAGTGTTAGTAACCATATTAACCTTAATCACAAAGATACCTTGCCTGGAGAGGAGTGTGGGGTAATCCCTCTTCCAATGCCCTTTCTCACGACAATGAATACATATGTCATTTGCCCTCGACTGTTGCTTTGAGTCGACCTTCCCTTTTCCTTTGTCTTTCCCCACTTTGGCAATCGGAACACTTTTAGTGTTGGTAGCTGCTTTGACGGCTTTTCCCTTTCCCTTCTTCCTTCTCCAACGTCTGGCACCCTTGCCTTTCATTTTGGAAGTCGAAGCATCTCCAAACAACACCGACGGTGCAGACTTTTTGGTCGTTGCCTTGTATTGCACCAACATATTGATTAACTCATGAATACCCTTCTCAAGTGTGTTCATGTTGTAGTTAACAATGAATTGGTCAGAGGGTGGGAGAAACTGAAGGATCACATCTATGTACGTCTCGTTATCGAGCCCTGCCTTGAGGTCCTAGAGCTTTTCCACCAAGGTAAGCATCTTGACCCCATGCTCTTGTACTGAGGACCCTTCGGTCATTTTAATTCCAAAGAACGCCTTCATCGCGACATACCTAGTATGTCGGTCCGGGACTGCATAGCAATTCTTCAGGCAAGCCATAATGGAAGGGATATCGTCTAGCCTTTCATACTGCTTCTGAATCTCATTGTCATAGAGGCAAGTATGACGCTACGGACTCTCCGGTTATCCTTATGCCAAGTCTCGAACGTCTCACATTCTTCTGGCATGGATCCTTCCGGCAAGGTCCTAGGGAACGGCTCGTCCATGATATAGCCTTGGTTCTCGTAATCGAGGACTATCCTCAAATTGAGCAACCAGTCGTTGTAATTGGTTCCATTAAACTTGTTGGTCTCAAGTATGGTTGATAATGGGTTCTTAGACATTTTTAAATCTACATTTAAAGAATAGAACTACAATCAGCAGAATAAAAATGAAAGTTTTAATAAAATCAAATGCTTGGACTTTAGTCATTTAATGCTCCCACTATTTATACGAAAATACGACACTCTCAAACGTTGTTTTCGGAAAATCCCTTTCCTAGTGGGCTTGGGATCCACAGCGATTTTTCCCATACCCCGCTTTTACGATTCGCATGGGAAAAAATCCTGTGGGAGGTATACCATACCTTTCTCGTTCCACGAGATTTTCAAGATAATTGCCTCACCCTTTTACGTGATCCCTAGGACTCCAAGCGAATCAAGTTATTCGGACGTTAGACTCGACCCAATCAACCGATTCATAGACTCACTGCTACCTCCACGACTCGTGAAACAGGTAACAATAGTCTACTCCTCGTTCATGACAAAGTGTAGCTTCTTTTAAGCACGATAGTCGTGCCACAACTCGTGAGACCATGCTATTGACCTAAACTAGCTTCCTCACTTTGCCATGCATGGAAGGCATGGACAAACTCCTAGAGTTCAAGCCCATTTATGAAGGGTCTAATATTTTAAACTTTGGTCCAACCAAGTAAGAGTTGAAATGACCAAGATCCTTTACATACATACATACATAATGCATAATAAAGGTTTACATCCCATAGCAATAGTATGATAAATAAACCATTCATTCACCATAAGAGCCACATGCAAAATTAAAGCCTAGCACGTCCCTACTGGATGATCACAAGCCCGAATCTTATGCAACCCACTGAGCCCGCAGTGGATCTATGGTCAATCTAGGGTTGGTCCTAAACTATTACATTTAATAATAGCAACCCAATCCACAAGTTGATGGGCCTTGGTCTCTTTCTCCTTCAGGTGTCCATGGAACGCCTTGGATTCTTCATTCTGGGCTGTCCATTTGGGCCATCCTTCATCTCCACCAATAAAATAAAAATAATTCCTCACCCTATACTACTCTCATTATATATTTAAAAAGAAACCCCAGCGAAAACCCGGGGGGAGTACAATAGGGGGAGATAGAATGCCTTATTATTCCAAGGCAACTAGAAAAGGAGGATGAGAAAATAAGAGAGGCACACAGGCCCAACATAAAGTTAAACCATACATGCAGTCTAGGGCATGTGATCATCCGTTCTCAATCAACGCACATAATTACATGATATCCAATCACATAAATACATGTACATAATCCATGATA
Source organism: Sesamum alatum (assembly GCA_034509735.1). Classification (NCBI taxonomy): domain Eukaryota; kingdom Viridiplantae; phylum Streptophyta; class Magnoliopsida; order Lamiales; family Pedaliaceae; genus Sesamum; species Sesamum alatum. The sequence goes on from JACGWO010000004.1 coordinate 16,806,481, forward strand.
TGCAATCACATCATCCATAATAAAAACGAGAGAACGAGTCATGCATGTAAACTTGGCATAATATTAGCAATCCCCTTTCTTGTTTAGGAAATCCTTTCCTCATTATTTGAAAGTAAATAAAATGTCGGGATTCCAAATCCAATATAACAACTTTCCAAATAATGTCCCCAAGAAAACATGCAAATAAATAAAACAATTTTTCAGAAATTATCGAAAAAAATTAAAGAACAAGAAAAACACAAAATGACGAACGGCCCCCGCCTCTGGCGCTGCCTGTCGGCGCACGTGAGTCAGCAGGCCTGGCCTGTCGTCTACACTCGCGCAGGGCACGTCTGGTTGGGCGCGCGTGCGCAGGCCCCTGCCTGCTTGCGCGCGCGCCTGGCCGTATTGTGCCGCGCGCGCTGGCGGGGCAGCCGTGCGCAGGATCCTTTGCCTGCGCGCGCCGCCCTGCCGTGCCGCCTGCGTGCGGTCTGCGCATGCACACGCGCATCAGGCGCGCCTGGCAGCGCTGCCTTATGCATGCGTGCGTGCGCGGCCTTCCTAGCCGCGCGAGCGCCCTTGAAGCGTAGGCCTGGCGCGCCCACGCAGGCTCCCTTGCCTGCGCGCGCGCCCGGCCATACGTCCGTCGGCAGCGCGCACAGCGGCCTTAAACCCGCGTGCACTTGAGCGTGCCTGGCAGGGCCGCCGCGCGCAGGCAGGGCGTGCGCACTGCGCGCGCGGTCAGCCGCCGGCTGCCGCGTGATGCGTTTTTCATCACGTTTTATTTTTCTACACTGTTTTCCAAGAAAACCAAGAAACATCAATAATACCAAGAACCCATACATGTTGAAACGACAAGAAAACAACATGCTTGATAATTTAAAAGATCAAGAAACACATAAATCATGCCATACACGTTTTCATGCTTTAAACACATGTAGAACCCTAGGCCTATACCACTGAAAGCCTAGCAAAGGCGCGTGGATCGTCCTGGGAGTAACGCGAATGCGGATCGCAATATAATAAAATTGAAATAATTTAAAATATACCATAAGCAAGAATTAAATATAGACGTTCAAGGTATGTTCCCTTCAATCTCTTGGGCATTTGGTGTATCTCATGAATGAAACAACTGAATAAATTCATGGAGGCCATAAGGTTAAAAGGATGAAATCAACAAAAATCAAAAACCTACCAGGTTGTCGTTTTGTCTTGGAACTGCTACTCGCTTTGTTCCCCGTTTTGCTCCAAGATCTCGTGTTGAGAACCTCTAATTCATACACGCAATCTGCCCACGTATCTTGATCCTCGTGCTAGCGAAAAATCAAGTGTATTTTATTTGGAGAGGACGGATTGATCAAACGCTATCAATTACGAGATCAATCCTCTTTAAGTTCAATTGTATAGAACAAAAGAACAAAAGAGAGTATCTTGAGAAAGGGGAGAGGAGTAGCCAAGAGAGAGAGGAGTCGGTGGTGATGGTGTGTGTGTGTGTGTATTTTAAATTTCATCATCTCTTCCAAAATGAAGAGTTAGGCATATATATAGAGGAGGAATCCTATTCCTCTTCTAGTTCCCACTCTTTGGAAGACACTACAAAAAAATGCAAGAATAGGAACGGTTAGGGACGACCGTTCCAGTTACCGTTCCAAATAGAAATGGTTGTAGGAACTGTTGTGGAACGGTAAACCGTTGATGACATCACAGTTGTGCTAATTGTAATACAAATTAATAGGAACGGTCCGACCATTCCTATTAGAGTGCCAAAAATGGCGAGCCAATTTGTACACCTATAACCGTTCCTAAAGGGGACCTGATATATTTTGGACTTCAATTTGGAACACATGTGTGAGATTTGGAACGGCATGCCGACCGGGAACACTTACCGCTACTATATGTGTTCCAAAGACCGTGTCAATTTGGACCGGTTTACAGACCGTCCAACATGTAGTCCTACAGAAGGCCCTTTTACGCCATGGAAAAAAATGTGATGCAATTATCATTCCAAATTATGGGTATATAGTAAGTGCAATAGTGTTACAAGTACCGGTCCAAACTGTACTCCAAGAAGGAACGGTCTATTTTTGTTGTGCCTCATACCGTTCCTAATATGCACTAATGGCTATATTACAACGGTAACGTTACCGTTCCTGTTGCCTCTCCTGAGACCGTTCCTAAAGCTGGAACAACGGCTATATTTCAACGGCTAGTTTTGTGTTCCAAATAATATTTCAATGCCCGTTCCTATATATATGTCCCCCTTCTTTGTCATTGTTCTTATACTTACTCTCCAACTCATTTTGTATTTGTAACTCCCCCTCTTGATTCTTTATACGAAAAATCGAACATATCAATTACCGAGCGCAAATTTTGCATCGATATTGATAGGTGTTTGCTCAGGTAAGTATGCAAAATTCTGTTATTTTTGCATGTATAAATATATATATATATTTATAATTTACTCTCGTCATTTAATTGCGTACTGCTGTGAATTATACGTAGGACCAATCATGTTAAGACAGTTGAGGAAATGGGTGTATGATCGAGACGTCTTGGGTGTGACGCCGGAGTTTGAGATGGTGTTACAATATTTTTAGAATGGCCCAGTCTCAGCGTGCATATATGGACGGGGACAAGATTAAGTGTCTCTGCCGGAAGTGCAAAAACGAACGGTTCAAAACACCAGACGAGGTAAATTTGGATTTTTGTATGAAAGGGTTTATGCCAGAGTATTACAATTGGACTTCGCATGGTGAGGAGAGGGTGCAGGAATACTTTGAAGCATTGACAGCGCCCCCTGTGCAGCAGCAGCAAACGCCACCCGTTCAGAAGGAGGGTAGTTCACATTGGGGTGATGCGGCTGAAATGGATTGGGCGCAGAGGATGGTATTCGATGTCGTTGGGCCGTCATTCTGGTCTTCGTACAATCAGGAGGGACCGACTGATGATGGTACTCGGTATTGTCCATCTGATGTGGGTCCTAGTTCATATTACGATTCGGGGCCCTATGATTATGTGTCTGGCTTGTCAGACCGTTTTTTTTTATGTAGTTCATGCTGCGGACCAACCTTTGTGGAATGGCTGCACCACCTCTCAGTTGGCGTCAATTGCCTCTTTGGTGAATATCAAGGCCGAAGGGGGTTTTTCCGAGCATACATATGATCGGTTATGCCAGTGGGCTGATACTGTAATACCGGATCACACTTTCCCCGCCGATTATTACAATACGAAGAAATTGACAAGAGAATTAGGTTTACCAGTTCAGAAGATTGATGCTTGCAAACACGGTTGCATGTTGTACTGGAAGGACAATATTGATTTGGAATATTGCAAGTTCTGTGGAGACGCTAGGTACAAGCCCACCAGGGACAGAAATCCTAAACGCAAGAAGTCCCCGTATGCCATTCTTAGGTATCTACCCCTCGGCTGCAGAGGTCGTATGCGTCAGAGGTCACAGCAGAGCATATGACTTGGCATGCGAGCCATCAGATGGAGGAAGGATCCATGTGTCATCCGTCTGATGCAGAGGCTTGGAAGCATTTTGACCGGACGTATCCTGATTTTGCAGCTGAACCAAGGAATGTTAGACTTGGGTTATCTATTAGGTAACTGTTCCTAGTATTACAACTCCAACCAATTTATCCGATATCTCAACATCCGTCAGCCGGATCGACACTATTTTTTAACACATACAAGGTTATGGATATGAATTGATGTCCAACGCTCTGATTTTCAATCAGTAACCCAAATTTAAGGATGCATCTATTTTTGTTATGCTGAATACTGACCGGATACGATACCTCGACATCCACACACCGAAATATTTCAAAACGACATATAATGTATTCTTTTGTGTGTTATATCATATCTAACGATCTGATTGAAATTTTGATGGTCTAATTATACCGTGCAGTACAACAATATAGGATGCTAGTTACATCTGTGAAATACTAACAAACATAAATATACAAAAATAGTTCATATTGTGAACGTGTGTCTATTTTTTGGAAATTATTATAGATTTTTTAAAATCTTTAAACATCCAATAGTATATGTTTATTTAATAAAATAAGTGTTCAAAATGTGTTTTTCTTAATTTATATTTATTATCTAAGAAAATAGCAAAAAAATTGTAATACATATAGGAACGATACGGTATAGAAATAGGAACGGTAGCTATGTACAGGTAAAGAAACAACGTAGAACGGTAACTGTAACACAGGACATATTACACGACCGTTCCTAGTAAGTTTATTATAAGTAATATGTATTAAACCATCGTCGGTTTTCAATAAAGGAACGGTACACGTAACATAGGGCATATTACATTACCGTTCCTAGTAAGTTTATTATAAGTAATATATCGTAAAATGTCATCGTTTTAACAGCAAAACGACGTCGTTTTGCAACTTTGGGCTGGACTTAGGAATGGTCGCTAGTTGTCGTATTTTTCTGTAATTTTCTGGTAATTTTCTGTAGGATATAGGATATTATGTTGTAATTTTCTATAAATTTGTTGGAAATTTTCTTGAAAATCTAGAATATATGCTATTATTTCCTGTAATTTTGTAACTGTGTAATTTATGTAATTATGTAATTTTTATAATTGATTAATTTTTGTGAATGTAATGTAGTTTATTAGTTTTCTGTAATTGTAGGTAATTTATGTAATTTTCTGGTTAATTTTTTGAATTTTAATCAAATTTTTGTAAATATGATGGAATATAGGATACTATTTTCTAATATTATTAAAAATTTCAAAAAATATTCTGCTTTACATCTGAAAATATAAAACAGAAAATTAAAGTTGAAAAATCTAGAAATTTGTATTTTTGGAAAATCTGAAAATTTACTATTTCTGTAATTTGGGTATATTTCGGTAATTTATGAAAATTTGGAAATTTTGGATATTTGGATTTTTTTAAAATCTAGAAATTTGTACTTTTTTTAAAAATCTGAAAATTTGATTTTTTTTTTAAATCGGGAAATTTGAATTTTATATAAATCTGAAATTTTGAATTTTTTAAAAATCTGGAAATTTGAATTTTCTAAAAATCTGGAAATTTGAATTTTTTTAAAAATCGGGAATTTTGAATTTTTAAAAATCTGAAAATTTGAATTTTTTAAAAATCCAAAAATTTGAATTTTTTTAAAAATCTGGAATTTTGAAATTTTTTGAAAATCTGGAAATTTGAATTTTTTAAAAATCTGGAAATTTGAAATTTTTAAAAATTTGGAATTTTGAATTTTTTTGAAAATCTGGAAATTTGAACGAGACATTGACGAGATGGACGAGGCCGATGGGGACGAAGAGTAAATTATGTATTTTTTTTTATTTTGATTTTTTGTAATCAAATCGGATAATATTCGTATTTAATATAATTTTTATTTCTAAATTATGCATTTTTTCATATTTAAATATTAATTATATAATCAAAATATTATTAACAATTTAATTTATATTTAAATGATAAATATTATTAATATAAAATAAATAAATAATTCATTATTTAGAAACGATACTTTAGACGGTTAATCAGCGCAAAGCACCGTTCCTATATTTGACTGTTTCAAAAACTTACCGTTCCCAATACCGATGAAATAACCATTCCAACTATACAAGTCAACCGTTCCTAAAGACGGGACTTACCGTGCCTACTTGTATTCCAAAAATCAATTCTTTCGTGGTTAGGCTTTCGTTCTAAAGACAATACCAAAAATCGGTCCAAAATGGTATTCCAAAGTTAGAGTGCTAAAATCATTCCTAAGGGTCGTGACAAAATATATTCTAGTTGTGGATCCTAATCTCTACAACAAACCGTTTCTACATGTATTCCAGACACCATGCTAAATTTTATCTACAACATAAGGGGACTATTCCCAAAAGTGTTCTAACTACCGTTCCTAATTGCGCGATTTAGTTTCGATGCTACCGTTCCTAATGTTTATAAAGTTTTCCAAATGCAAAAAATATAAATTTATACGTACAAATGTAATTAGGAATGGTAGAACCAAAAGGTGCCAAAAACCGTTCTCAAATAGGAATGGTAAACTCGTTACCGTTCCTAATAGTTAGGATCGCCTCTTATTGTCACGGAAAGTCTCCCGTTCCTCAATAGTTCCTAATTGTAGTTCAAAAGGTTCAAGTGAAGTATTTACCATTCTAAAAAATAAAAAAACCGTTCCTGTTACCGTTTCAATTCCCGCTTTTTTTTGTAGTGAGACTCCTTTTGGAATAAGATTTGACCTAGTCAAATCCTAGTCAAAGTTAGCTATTTGGTCAAATCAATCCTAACCATCCATCTCCCCTCTTCAATCTCAACCATTCATTAATTTAATGGAATATTTAAATATAATTAAATAATCCAAAGGACAAGAAAAAATAAAATAAATATTAATATTTATTTTAAGCCCATTGAATTGAATTCCAATAAATCTAATTTATTAGATAAATTCCTGTCATCTAATAAAAGAAATTAAATTTTCCAAGATAAGAAAGATCCGATTAAATCTAATTTAATCGTTCCATCTCTCTCCAAATATTTAATTCTAAATTAAATACGTTATGTGTGTGGATTGTGTGTGACTCTTGAGGTTCACCTTCAACTAGACTTGGTCGGATTCCTAGAATCCATCCGTTACCTTGGGTGGCCGTCTAGAAACGGTCCATGGCACTAGAGACTAGGTGAATATGCGTGGGGGTGAACATTTAGGCTCTACAGTACATTTGTCCTTTCGTCTACAGTCTCACCACTTAGGGTCTAGGGCACGGATACGTAGGTACCCATCTTGGACGTATGTGTCGGCTTGTCCTATACTAAACGTCGCAGGGAATCCTTTCCTTCTGTTTAGTTACTGTGACCACAAATTTTAGGGACAAGACTCAGAGTATAGTGAGACGCTACTGTCAACGCTCTTGACAAGAGACAGATCCTTTCTTGGAAACTACTGTCACGTTGTACATCATGGCTGCACTGGATATGGCTTATGACTACTCAGCAACTGTGTTTTGGTAATCTCTCACCATACCTAAGATACAGACACGGTGTACAGGTAAACTCAGCAATTCCTCAAGTCAAAGGATTGACCTGTACCGTTGGAACCAGGAACTCATGTCATACCTATCCGACCCTACTCAAGGTCCTCCGTAAGACAGTTCTTGCGAGTCACCTCAGTCACCCGCTCCCCAGCAAGATGACCCACTAACGCTGCATAGACGACCCTCGTCACCCGTCGATGAAACTCGACAACAGATGCTTAGTGCAACCCTCAAGTGGATTCTCGATATCCATTTCCCGAGATTCCTTGACTTGGAGATTTTCAGACTGATTCGGCGAAACTGATTTCATGAACCTACCTCCAAGCGTAGTCCCAGTCCCCATAATGTGATCTTAGTCTGTGGGCTTTGTTTGTATAGTGAACAGTTATAAAGCAGTAAAAGTGAACACAAACAAAATATGAGCCAGATGAATATCACTTTCTTATTCATCAAGGTTTATTAAAACTTTTAAATTGTTCAGACATAGGTTACAATTCGCCTGACAAGATTGGCTTCATGGTCACCTATTCTAACATCAGGGATGGGAACCGACGCCCAATTCCATACCCTAGACTAAGGCCAGGAGACGGTAGACGGAAGGACTGTACCCGCACGGAATCGGTGCCTAAATGTTCACGCCAACATTCACCTAGTCTCTAGTGCCATGGACCGTTGCTAGACGGCCACCATGGTAACGGGCCCTTGTGGGACACAGGCCCAAGTCTAGCTGAGGGTGAACCTACAGGGTGACACACAAATCACCGAGAAGGTTGGGAGATTGACTTTGAGTCAATCTCGAAGGATAAATAAGTAATTGGATTACTTAAGGGATAGTCCATTGGATGGATGGGCCGATATTGTATACCCTCGTTTAATTGGTAAATTAGATTTATCGATTAAATATGGAAAGTCGAGATGTTGGATGTTTTGATTGGATTAAAAGACCAATGGGAATAATTTAAACGGACATTAAATTGGATTTAATTTTGGGTTCGTCGTAATTAGATTACGATAAAACCCGGTCCGTTAAATTTTAATCTGAGAGGAGAATTAATTCTTATTTTGGAATAGGAAGAAGTTGGACTTCTTCCCATATTGAGTATGGCCGAAAATGCTCCCTTGGAGGAAGCAAAATTCAGCCATGTTGGAAGCAAGGTGGCGGTTGACCTATCTCTTTTGGTAAGAGCCAAATCAACTCCAATCAAGCCCTTCCCTTTTGGTATGATTTGATCATACCTTAAAAGGTGGTTGGCTTGATTGAAAAATTGATTGTGATTGATTGGTATGTATCTAGACATCCTTGGATGAACCTAGACACATTCCAATAATCACATTAATTATGTATATATATATGAGTATATACAAACCTTGTGTATGAGAATCATAATTCATCTTTTCTAGGAAAAGAAGAAGGAATTTTCGGCCCCTCTCCTCTATCTCATTCTCGGCCTCTCTCTCCCTATCCCACTTGTGTTCTTCATTTGATCATGGATCACTAGGAAGAACAAAGTAGGTTAAAAGAACACTAATTGATAGTGTTTATTCTCTTGAACCGATTCCTTCATAAACCCGTTTTCTTCTAGCAAGGAGAACGTGAGTTTCTTTCGGTGTGGTGTGGATCACCTTTGGAGAGTCCATACGTTTGAATTTCGTGAGCATTCCGGAGAAGGAACAACGCAAGTAGCCGCGCACACGTGAAATCTACAAAGGGAACGGTTATTTACGCTTTTGTAGATTTACATTTCATCTATGCCCTATGTCTTATATATGTTTAAATATTAATACATCCTACATCGAACGCCCGGTTGAGCATCCAAGGGTACACCCCTTGGGACTTTAATTTTATATGCTATTTAATTCATGCTATCGTATTATCTTTCGTGTTTCTCGCTTCCGCTCGCGCTCCCGGGCGGATCCGCTTGTCCTTCACACCGGTGGTGGTAGACTGCTGCACCAAAAGACACAAAGAGGGGGTGAGAAGAGAGGTTAGGTATTTGACTTTGAATTGGGTTTTTGAATTTTTGTGTTTTTTTTTTTGTTTTTTTTCAGAAAGAAATGGAAAGAGAAAAAAAAAAGAACACTGGAGTGTGTGTTGGTGTGTGTGTTCATACTGATTCGACGGAAGCACTGCGCGTGGGCACGCTTAGCGACCCATCAGACTGACTTGGACCAAACATTTGGCATGGGCACGCTTAATGAATCGTCCTGCAGACAGACTTGGACGAAACGTTAGGCATGGGCACACTTAGTGAGTCGTCCTGTAGACTGACTTGGACGAAATGTTAGGCGTGGGCACGCTTGGCGAATCATCTTGCAGATAGATTCAATAGTAACAATGTAAGTCCACAATACTCAAGAAAATCGAAGGTGATAAGGAGGAAGAAGAATGGTAAAGAAAAAAAATTATCGCGGGTTGCCTCCCACGTAGCGCCGTTCTTTAACGTCTTTGGCTAGAGGTTGTTGCGCCTCAACTTGAATAAATAGGGTACTCTAAATCCATCTCTTCTACGTAATGCACTCGGGTAATGGTGTGGATTTAGGATAACTTTGAGGTTCATGAAAGGATTCTTCCTCGAACTTATTTTTTCATTAAAGGCTTTATTTTTATAAGTTCTCAGACTTGAGGTGGGGTTTGTATTGGTGTTCGCCTTGGATGCACAATTACTATAGAACTTAGCATTTTTCGTCTCCACGGGATCAAGAAAATCTGTGAGAAAAATAGAATGCACCTCATTAGAATGTTGCGTGGCACCACAAATGCTAAACCTAATGACCTCATTATCAAACTCCATAGAGAGAATTTCGACATCTACATCAATTTTAGTATTAGAGGTTTTAAGGAATGGTCTTCCTAGCAAGATGGATGTGGAATTTGGGGAGTTATCCTCTAACATATCAAGCACATAAAAATCAGCACGAAAAACCAATTCATTGACTTTCACAAGAACATCCTCTAAAACTCCTAAGGGGTACACAATCGAACGGTCCGCAAGTTGAATAACCACTCCAGTTTCTTTCAAAGGACCAACGTGCAAAGATTCATAGATAGCAAGAGGCATAACATTGATGAAAGCACCCAAGTCATACATGGACTTTTCAATTCCAATCTGACCAATTTTGCAAGGGATAGAAAACGCACCCGGATCTTTGCATTTAGGAGGTAGTTTTCTTTAAAGAATAACTGATACATTTTCTCCCATACTTACCCTCTCATTACCTTTCAGTTTGTATTTGTTGGTGCACAATTCCTTGAGAAACTTTGCATAGCGAGGTATTCGTTTGATTGCGTTGAGCAAGGGAATGTTTACCTCTACTTTGCGAAAGGTTTCAAGGATTTCTTTGTCCTCTTCTTCCTTGTTGGACTTGGCAAATCTTTCTAGGAAAGGAGGTTTGGGCACCCATACCTTGGGATACTCCTCGTCAGTTTGCTTGGGCTCGTCAGCTTGCTTTTGGGCCATCTCGAAATTTTGCCCTATTTTACCCTATTCTGCGTGCCCACGCTTAGTGCTATTTTCGTCCTTGATGGGTTGCAACTCTTTTCCGCTGTGCAAGACAATAGCACTAACGTTTTGCTTAGGAGTAACTATGGATTGAGAGGGTAACTTACCTTGGGACTCCAACCGACTAACAGAGGATGCTAATTGACTCACTTGAGACTCCAAATTCTGAATGCTTGTGCGAGTCTCTTGTTGGAATTGTTGGACAGTTTGTTGGAATTGGTAGGTGTTGGCGGTGAGTGTTTTCATCATTTCCTCAAGAGATATACCCAGTTTAGAATCAGACGGGGAAGGAGGAGGTCCTGGTGATCTATATGGATATTCTTGAAATTTCTGAGGTTGAGTGCCATAACTAAGATTCGGGGGACCTTGCCACCCCGGATTGTACGTGCTGGAATAGGGGTCATATTTTCTCTGAGGTTGAACGTAAAATCCACCTATGGCATCGGCGTGTTCGGTGGGCCTCTCTTGGAGCGTGGGACATGAGTCGGTAGGGTGTCCGGTGGTGTTGCACAATCCGTAAGCTTTTACGTGTTGAGAGTGTCCTGCAATAAATCCTTTAAAAAGTGAGGTCACTTCATTCAAACGATTTTCAACAGAGGTTATATGTGCCTCGCTAACCCCTTTTGATGGATGATCATATCGAACGCCAAGTTGTTGGGTATTGGTTGGATGGTGTTAAGTAGATTGCGTGCTTCAGTAGGCGTTTTGTCGAACAGAGCACCGCCACTTGCCGCGTCTACCAAGGCCCTATCACAGCATGTTAATCCCTCATAGAAGTATTGGATCAATAAATGTGGTGGGATTTGGTGATGTGGGAAACTCTCCACTAAACGGTTAAACCTTACCCAATATTCAAAGAGACTCTCCCCGGGATTTTGACGTATTCCACTAATGTCTTTCCGGATTGCTGTGGCTCGAGAGGTGGGGAGATATTTTTCCAGGAACTGTGTCTTGAGGTCATTCCAGGTGGTAATAGATCCCGATGGAAAACAGTAGAACCAATCCTTTACATTGTCAGCTAAGGAGAATGGGAAGGCACGAAATTTAACTTGCTCCTCGGTGACTCCTTGAGGTCGCATGCCGGAGCACACTACGTGAAATTCTTTGAGGTATTTGTGTGGATCGTCACCTGCAAGACCACAAAAAGAGGGGAGTAAATGGATGAGTCCGGATTTAAGTTCAAAGTCTACCTCTAAGGTTAGGTAGTCGATGCAAAGAGGTTGTTGGTTGAGGTTGGGAGAAGTCATCTGTTTGATCGATCTTTCCAGAATTTGAGCCATTATTTCTTCATCGGATGCGCTGGAAAAATCAGCATCGTTCAGTGTATGTTCTGTTTCAGTGACGGGAGTGGAATAAGTGGAGGCCTCTTCTGTTCGTTGCTTGGTTTCCTTCCGAAGTCTCCGTGCGGTCTTCTCGATTTCGGGATCGAATTCAAGTTCACCTACACGAGAAGATCGTGGCATGAAAAAAATTAATGATAGTAAGTAACTAGGAAGAAATTAATTTAAAAGCACCAATCCTCGGCAACGGCGCCAAATTTTGATGAGTGTCGAATTCACCAAAAATAATTCCTACACAATAACTTGTAGAAGTAGTGAGTACGGTCGATCCACATAGACTGGTTCTAAATTATTTCCTTCGAGTGAAAGCAAAATAAATGAGGGTGGGTGTTTATGATTGAAAGATACTAATTAACTATGAGATAAATTCGAAAGGATGAATAAAAATATGAGAAGAGATTTCCAGTTGAAGATAGGTTCATACTCGATTCCGCGGTTCATCATAGATGCAAAGATAACAATTGTACAAAATAGATAACTAGTTATGGCAATTGGTACGACCTAACGACCTCACATTTCCTTATCGTGTCGTTAGCCAAGGAACGTTCGTTGGCTAATTCCCTAATCAATAGACAACCCTGGGAACGTCCTCACGATTTAATCTATCAACAATATTAACAATTAGAAAGGCCTAGTTCTAAGCAATAAATTCCTACGAGGATTCGTTTAGGCTAGATTGTGCATTCCCCACAACATAACCAACCACTACGACATAATAAATTATGTTGCGATGCCACTAAGTATTAGACTAACAAACAATTATGGATTTGCAAGTCTAATTAGCTAGGTGAATATTCTTGATAATGAACAATGGGTCTTATCATTCATAAATCAGATTATTCGTGATAAAAAGCATAGAGAACAACACAAATATCCACATGAACAAAAGTATGAAGCATAAATTAGATCTCACAACATGCGTGAATCAAGCAATCACCGTAACTTCAATCAAAAAATAAAGAACTAGCCTAGCATGCTAATGGAACAACACATAAAAGAAAGAGAGGGTTTCATAAAATAAAGTGCAGAGAATAATAGATGGCTATGTCTTCAATTACATCTCCTATATATACTAGTTAAAATCCTAATAAACTTGGATACCAAAATATGGATTCCTAATATAATTCTAAGTCCTTATTTGACTAAAACTCTTAACCTTATTGAGACTCCTCAAGAAAGGAAGATTCCTACTTTCCAAAGTCATTGTAATCCTTGTATGAATCAACTTTTCTCCAGAAAATTCGCCCATCTTCTCTTCATTTCCCTGACTTGTCCGCTGCACTAGACGTGGGCACGTCTAGTGAAAAATGCAAGTCTGTCATGGTATTTTCTTCTCCAGAATTTTGTATGTGTTTTTCACTTGTTTGCCTTCATTTCTTCAATCTTTGCACCATAAACACCTTTTTAACTGCAAACACCAAAATTTACATGATTTAGGCTTAATTCAATATAAAAAGATGATTAAAACACTACTAAAATCATGGTCATTTGGACACTCATCATTACCTTAGTTAGAGTATATTCAATGGTTTCGCTGACTCTCATTGCCTCAATAAATATTATATAATCGTAGACACAAGGTACCAATCGCATGTGATTGAAGGACAAGCGGATCCGCCCGGGAGCGCGAGCGGAAGCGAGAAAGCGAGAAATTGTGCACAAATTCCAAGGGGTGTACCCTTGGGTGCTCAACCGGGCGTTCGATGTAGGATGTGTAAATATTGAAAACATATATTTAAACATATAGGGCATAGATATATAAATGAAATCAATCAAAGCGTAATAAACCATTACCTTTAATTGTTTAGCGTATGCTCCCGGCTACTAGCGTTGTTCCTTCTCCGGAATGCTCACCAAATCCAAACGTATGGATTCTCCAAAGGTGATCCACACCACACCGGAAGAAACACACGTTCTTCTTGCTAGAAAAGAAGGGGTTTAGGAAGGAATCGGTTTAAGAGAAGAACACTATGAATTAGTGTTCTCGTAAACTTACTTTGTTCTTCTTCTTGATTCAAAATCAAGTGAAGAACACAAGTGTAAGAGAGGGAGAGAGCACGAAAATTGAGAGAGAGGAGAGGATTTTTGTCTTCTCTTTTTCCTAGAAAAAGATGAATAATGAATCACTTATGCTTGGTGTTGTATATTCTCATATATATACATAATTAATGTGATTATTGGAATGTGTCTAGGTTCATCCAAGGATGTCTAGATTCATTCCAATCAATCTCCATCAATTCTTCAATCAAGTCTACCAATTATGGTATGATCAAATCATACCAAAAGGGAAGAGCTTGATTGGAGTTGATTTGTCTCTTTCCTAAAGAGATAAGTCAATATACCACCTAGCATGAAACATGGCTTATTTTGCTTCCTCCAAGGGAGCATGTCGGCCATGTTTAATTAAGGGAAGAAGTCCAACTTCTTCCTATTCCAAATTAGGAATTATTTCTCCTCTCGGGTATAATTTAACGGACCGGGTTTTATCGTAATCCAATTACGACGAATCCAACATTAAATCCAATTTAATGTCCATTTAAATTATTCCCGTTGATCTTTTAATCCAATTAAAAGATCCAACATCTCAACGTCTCAACTTTCCATATTTAATCGAAAATCTAATTTACTGATTAAACGAAAGCCCGATACAATATCGACCCGTCCATCCAATGGACTTTCCCTTAAGTAATCCAATTACTTATTTTTATCCTTCGAGATTGACTCCAAGTCGATCTCTCAACCTCCTCGGTGATTTGTGTGTGACCCTTTAGGTTCACCCTCAGCTACTCTTGGTTCCGTGTCCCACAAGGGCCCGTTACCATGGGTGGCCGTCTAGCAACGGTCCATGACACTAGACACTAGGTGAATTGGCGTGAACATTTAGGCGCCGATTCCGTACGGGTACGATCCTTCCGTCTACCGTCTCCCGGCCTTAGTCTAGGGTATGGAATTGGGCGTCGGTTCCCATCCTTGACTAGGCATCTATGCTTAATACTCGGGATCACGTATGCTTCATTGCGTCGACACAGGAAACCATTCCCTGTTCGACCATCAACTGTGGCCACAGCTTTAAACAGCATGAACGTGTCTCCGAGTGCATAGGAGATACCTCTGTCACATACTGACAGGGGACGGATCCTCTTCTTGGAATCCACCGTCCTCGCTACACATTCTGACTGCACTGGACAAGGCTTACGATAATCATGTTATAGAATGATTACCTCTCGCCAGATCCAAGATACAGTCTCCTGTGCACGCGACTGCCATGATTCATCAAGTCTGAGGATTACTCCCGTACTATCGGAACCGGTGAAAACCATGAAAGAAAATCCGGTGGATCGTCCCGGGAATGCGCAAATGCGGAAGCGCGGTAAAATAAACATATTAAAATAAAAGGCATGCTTTTAATTTAAAGAACACGCTCAAGGGGTGTGCCCTTGAGGTTCCCGGGCGTTCGGTGTATCTCATGATCATAAAACAATTAAATAAATCATGGAGGCCATAGAGTTAAAAAATAAAGAGGGACGAAAATCTTAAACGAGACCTACCCGTTGTCGTTTTCGTCTTCAACTGCTACTCGCGTTGTTCCCCGTTTTGCACCAAGACCTCGTTCTTGAGATCCTCCAAATCGTGACACGATCCACCCACGTATCTTGCACGTCGTGCTAGCAACGAACAAGTATTATTTTTGGAGTGGATGAATCAATAACTCATTATCAATTAACGGTATTGGTTCGTCTAAGTTCTTGATGATCCAAGAACAAAAAAGAACTAAGAAAAAATATTTTCTTGCTAGAGAAAGAGAGAGGGGGCGGACGAGAGGTAGGAGAGGGAGAGTGTGTGTTGTGTGTGTTTTTTTCAAGAATCATCATCCCTTAAATGTTGGAAGCTAGGGGTTTATATAGAGGAAGAGTTTAATCCTCTTTAAACTCAAACTCTAAGTAACCTAATTTGACTAGGATTTTGACCTAGTCAAAGTCCTAGTCAAACTAGTGTTTGACCTAGTCAAACGAATCCTAGCCTTCCATCTCCCCTTTCCATCTCGACCGTTGATTTTAATTTAATGGAATATTTAAATCCTATTAAATATTCCAAAAGGCTAAATAAATATAATATAATAAATTAATATTATAATTTATTCTTAAGCCTATTAAATCAACCCTTTTAATAAATCCTATTTATTAACTTAATTCCTTTTATCAAATAGAAGGAATTAATTTCTCCAAGAAAATATAGGACCCGATTAAATCTAACTTAATCATTCCTTTACTCCAATATTTAATTCCAAATTAAATACTAAGTGTGTGTGGATAGTGTGTGACTCTTTAGGTTCACCATTCAGCTAGACTTGGTCGGATTCCTAGAATCCGTCCGTTACCATGGGTGGCCATCTAGCAACGGTCCATGGCACTAGAGGCTAGGTGAAATATTCGGGGATGAACATTTAGGTTCTAACAGTACACTTGTCCTTCTGTCTTCGGTCTCATCACTTAGGGTCTACGGCACGGAAGATGCAGGTACCCATTTTAGACCTAAGTGTCGGTCTGTCCTCACTAAACGCCGCAAGGGAAACCTTTTCCCTTCTGCTCAGTCACTGTGGCCACAGATTTTAGGGACAAGACACAGAGCATATATGAGACTCAACTGTCAACACCTTTTGACAGGAGACAGATCCTTTTTTGGAAACTACTGTCACTTTGTACACCCGAGCTGCACTAGACATGACTTATGACTACTCAAGAGTATTTTGGCAATCTCTCACCATATCTAAGATACAGACCTGATGCACAGGTAAACTCAGCAGTTCCTCAAGTCAAAGGACTTGGCCTGTACTGTTGGAACCGGGAATACACGTCATACCTTGCTGACCATACTCAAGGTCCTCCGTAAGACGGTTCCCGCGAGTCACCTCAGTCAGCTGCTTCCTAGCATGCTGACCCACTAACACTGCTTAGACGACCTTCGTCACCCGTCGATGAAATACGACAGCAGATGCTTAGTGCAAGTCTCAAAGGGAATCCCGGTACCCATTTTCGGGATTCCTTGACTTGGAGATTTCCGGACTGATTCGGTAAGACTGATTTCATGGACCTACCTCCAAGCGTAGTCCCAGTCCCCGAAATCGTTTCTCAGTCCGTGGGCTTTGTTTGCGTAGTGAACAGAAATGTAAATGCAGATAAGTGAACGTAAACAAAGTATTGCCATATGAATTTTCACTTCTTTATTCATACATATTTTATCAAATACCAAAGAATTGTCTAGACATAGGTTACATATTCCTGCCAAAATTGGCTTACATGGTCACCTATTCTAACAAACCAATCATACCGACCAAGCCTCCAAGGCTTCCATATGATGATCCCCGCGAGTCAGTCGAGTCGGCTCGACCCCAGTCGACCAACCCATCAAGATCGTGTAGGCGTCCCACGCCTGTCGCCGATGAAACACGACACTCATCCAATGAACACGACTCTTGACGCAAGTCTCAATAGGACTCTCGATGCCCTGTCTCGAGGTCCTCGACTTGGAACATTTCAGACTTAACTCCTAATCAGTTGGTTTCATGACCACCATCCAATGCGTGGCCCAACTGCACGAGTTGTTATCCATGGTCTATGGGCTTTGTTGCGATATAAGTTAAATACCGTTTTAACAAATGTAAGGTGAGCGCAACAAAGAAGGTACCATTGGTGACGAACACTCATCTTATTCATCACATAATAATATTACATTTACATCAAGTTGTCAGATAGGTTACAAATCGCCAAACCCATTGGCTTTCTGGTCACCTAATTCTAACAATCTCCCACTTGACCTAAAGCCAATCACCCATTCACCTCAAACCTCTTATTCAGATGGTGAGTGTGGGCAACTTGCGACATGGGCTTAGCAAGTGGATCTACTATGTTTTCTGCGGAGCTGACTCGGTCCAACCGAACGTCACTCGTGCTATCCATCTCTCTAAGCAGATGGTAGCGTCTAAGAATATGCTTGGATCGTGATGAGATCTTGGTTCCTTTGCTAGCGCTATTGCCCCGTTGTTATCATAAAATATAATTACAGGCTTAGAAATGCTAGGTACTACATCCAACCCTTGGATGTAGCTCATCAACCAAACCACTCCTTAGCAGCTTCCAAAGCCGCTATGTATTCAAAACTCTATGGTGGAGTCCGCCGTGGTAGCCTACTTGGAACCCTTCCAAGTAACCACGCCACCATTTAGTCTAAATACAAAACCATACTGAGACTTGGCATCATCGTCATCCGACTGGAAGCTAGCGTCGCTATAGCCTTCCAATATCAACTCTCCACCGCCGTAGATCAAGAACATGTCCTTAGTCCTTTTCAGGTACTCTAGGATAGTCTTGACTGCACTCCAGTGTGCCTCCCCAGCACACGACTGATATCAGCTAGTTACGCTCAAAGCGAAAGCCACATCAGGTCTAGTGCACTGAACAACATACTGTATGCTGCCTACGGCTGAAGCATAGGGGATGTCCAACATCCGTTTAAGCTCCTCATCAGTCTTAGGAGACTGCTTCTTGGATAACTTAATTCCATGCTTCATATGAAGGAATCCTCGTTTTGAGTTGTCCATCTTGAATTTCTTCAAGACTTTCTCAATGTACGAGGACTGGGCCATTCCTATCATCCTTTTAGATCTATCCCTGTAGATCTTGATGCCAAGGATGTAGGATGCCTCGCCTATATCCTTCATGGAGAATTGCATTAACAACCAAGCTTTAGTGGTACCCAACATCTTAGCATCATTCCCAATGAGCAAGATGTCATCCACGTAAAGCACCAGAAACGCAACTAAGCTCCCACTGATCTTCTTGTATACACAAGGATCGGACTCGTTCTTGATGAAATCATATCCCCGTATGACTTCATCAAAACGTATGTTCCAGCTTCGGGAAACTTGTTTGAGGCCATAGATGGACCTTTGGAGATGGCAGACCTTCTGCTCTTCTCCAACAGTTGTGAAACCCTCCGGCTGATCTATATAGATCTCTTCCTCTACGAAACCGTTGAGGAAAGCCGTTTTCACGTCCATCTGCCATATTTCATAGTCATACCATGCTGCTATGGCAAGCAGTATCTGAATCGACTTGGCCATTGCTACGGGCGAGTAGGTTTCCTCAAAATCGACCCCGGGTCGTTGAGTGTAACCTTTCGCCACAAGCCTGACTTTGAAGGTTGTAACCTCCCCGTCAGCTCCAAGCTTACGTTTGTAGACCCATTTACACCCTACGGGTTTAACCCCTTTGGGTGGATCTACTAGGGTCCAAACCTTGTTTGTACCCATCGAGTCCATCTCGGATTTCATGGCCTCAAGCCACTTGTCCGAATCGATGTCCGACATCGCTTCTCCGTATGTCTTTGGATCATTATCCAACTGACCGGTCAGGCCCAGAAATCCATACCTATCAAGTGCATGGGATACTCTGGCCGACCTACGGAGGACTGGAACAATATCAGTGGGAACCACTGGCTCAGATGTCACTGCCGCCTCATGGGGTACCTCACTTGATTCCTCCAGGAGTACCTCATCGCGTCGATTATCCGATGGAAAACCTTTTTCCAAGAACACTGCGTTTTGCGAGACAAAAACCTTTTGCTCGGAGGGATCATAGAAATAATACCCCGCAGTTTCTTTCGGATAGCCAATGAACTTGCATAAACTAGACCTCGAGTCCAGTTTATCTCCCACTAATCTCTTGATATATGCGGGGCAACCCCACACTTTCAAGTATTTGTAGGAGGCAGGCTTGCCATGCCATATCTCATATGGTGTCTGGGATACCTTTTTAGATGGCGCCAAGTTCAAAACTTTGGCCGCCGTCTCAAGAGCGTATCCCCAGAAGGAAAGGGGTAGTTCGGTAAAACTCATCATGGATCGGACCATGTCCAACAAGGTCCGATTCCTCCTTTCAGACACACCATTAAGCTGCGGTGTTCCAGGAGGGGTCCACTAAGAGAGAATCCCATTCTCTTTTAGATAATTAGTAAACTCACCACTCAAATACTCTCCACCTCGGTCCGACCGAAGGGCTTTGATCTTTCGACCGGTTTGGTTCTCTACTTCAAGTCTGTATTCCTTAAACCTTCCAAAGGCTTCAGACTTGTACCTCATCAGGTAAACATAACCATACCGTAAGTGATCATCGGTAAAGGTTATGAAGTACGAGTACCCACCTCTAGCCTGAGTATTTAGTGGACCACAGACATCTGTATGGATCAAATCCAACAGACCACTGGCTAGCGTACTTTGTCCAACAAAGGGTTTCTTGGTCATCTTTCCCTTTAGACAGGATTCGCAGGTCGGTAGGTTGTCCAAATCGTCTATTTCCAGACGCTTTGAGTCCACCAACCTTCTTATCCTATCTTTAGAGATATGACCTAACCTCGCATGCCATATCTGTGCGTTATTGTGATCATCACGTTCTTGTTTTGTGTTCTGCAGTCATAATCCAATTAGACTGTTGAAGTATGTACAGACCGTTGACCAATGTACCAAGCAGATGAGAAATATCATCTTTGATAATGAAAAAAAAAACGTTTTTATTGATGGTAAATTCATATCCCTCCTTATCAAGGACCGGGATGGAAACAATATTTTTAATCATGCTAGGTACATAGAAACAGTCGTTCAGTACATTCCTAACATGACTACTAATGGCTAACTCTAGTGATCCTACGGCCTCCGCAGCAACGGCCTTGCCATCGCCTAGCCTCAGGATCATCTCATCCTCGGTTAGCCTTCTACTTCTTTGCAGTGCCTGCAAATCATTGCAGATGTGAGCACCACACCCGGTATCCAATACCCATGAAGCAGAATTAGTAATCATATTAACTTCAACCACAAACACACCTGAGTTGGAGAGGAGTTATGGGCACTCCCTCTTCCAATGCCCTTTCCCTTGGCAATGCATGCAGACATCATTTGCCTTGGACCGCTGAGAACCACAGGCCTTCCCTTTCCCTTTGCTCGGTCCAACCGGAGCAACAGGGACGCCCGGAGCGTGAGCAGGGGCCGCAACCGTCTTCCCTTTGCCCTTCTTCCTCTTCCAGCGTCCGGCCCTCTTGCTATTCGCCTTGGAGGTCGAAGCCTCTCCTATCAATACCGCCGGCGCCGACTTGTGGGTCGTTGCCTCGTATTGGACCATCATGTTGATCAATTCATGAATAGACTTCTCAAGTCCGTTCATATTGTAGTTTACAACGAACGGGTCATAGGATGGAGGAAGCGACTAGAGGATCACGTCAATGTACGTGTCATTGTTAAGCCCAGCTTTAAGGTCCTCGAGTTTCTCCACTAGGGAGAGCATCTTGACCCCATGACTCTGTACAGACGCTCCTTCAGCGAGCTTGGTGCCAAAGAATGCTTTTGTGGCGGCACATCTAATATGCCTATCCGGAACCGCATAAACCTCGTTCATGCGGAGCATTATGGCGGAGACGTTGTCTAGCCTCTCATACTGCTTCTGGATGTCGTTAGACATCGAAGCCAGTATGATACTGTGTACTTT
The DNA here is from genome assembly GCA_034509735.1 of Sesamum alatum. NCBI lineage: Eukaryota > Viridiplantae > Streptophyta > Magnoliopsida > Lamiales > Pedaliaceae > Sesamum > Sesamum alatum. The sequence continues at coordinate 16,827,872 of JACGWO010000004.1, forward strand.
CCAGTTGTCCTCATGCCATTTCTCGAACGTCAAACGTTCTTCAGGCGTGGACCCCTCCGGTAACTGGCTCGGTGGCGGCTCGTCCAAGACGTAGCCTTGGTTCTCGAAACCGAGGACAATCCTCAGGTTTCTCAGCCAGTCGAGTAGTTCGTTCCGTTGAATTTGTTAGTCTCGAGAATCATGGTTAATGGGTTCTTAGACATATCTACATTAATGAAAATGTAAAGCAGAAATTAGCAAATGATGGTAATATTATTGTTCAAGTTGAAGACTTGGTCTTTTAGTCTTTAACCCTCCCACTATTTATACGAAAGTCCGCCACTCTCAAGCGGAGTTTCGGGAAACCATTTCCTAGTGGGCTTGGGATCCACAAGCGTAATCTCCATGCCCCGCTTTTACGATTCACATGAAGAAGACCTCGTGGGAGATATCCAATATCATTCTCATCCAATGAGATTCCCAAGATATTTGCCTCACCTATTCGCATGGTTCCGAGGACTCCAAGCGAACCATGTTACTCAGTGTTAGGCCCCACCGATCAACCAAATCATACCTCAAACTGTCGCCCCCCACGACTCGTGAGACAGGGAAAACAGCGAGCGCACTCTTTTTGTTCACAACAATAGTGCAGCTTTCCCCTATTCCAAGTGTGCCACGACTCGTGAGACCACACTTGGGTAGTGGTAGCTTCCTCACCACATTGCTGTGGATGGAAGGCTCGGACAGAGCAAAATACCATTTTGATCCAAGTCCGTTCTGGGCCTAATATTTAATTTGGTCCAACCAAATGAGAGTTTAAGTGTGACCGAGACCTCATCACATTATGGTGTTTTAGCATGCATAAATATTCAATATTTAAAGCGATAAATAAAAAATGCAGCATGCATAAAACATAGCATACCCCTGTTAGGATGATCACATGCTCAACCTATGCGACCCACTGAGCCCGCAGTGAGTCTATGGTTTGTCTAGGGTGGTCCTAAATTATTACAATAATAATACACCCATTGTCATCCCAATAGGCCTTGAAGTGCTTCTTGTTTCACGCCTTGATGCTCCTCCTTGGGGTCTCCGACTGCAATTGCTTGTTAAAAGTAAAACCTCACAAATCCTATCCTACTCTCATTACAACTGAAAGTAATACATTGGTAATAGAGAAAACAAGCCTTAACATCATGAGGCTGATAATACGGGAGATGATAGTCCCAAAAACAAGAGGCACGTAGGCCCCACCCAACAGAAAATAAATGATCATACATTCATCCATACATAAGGTTTAGGGCTCTTGTGATCATCCCATGTTGATTCCATCAACACACATAACATAATTATTTCAAATAATCATGCATAAATTCCAACGGATATTCCAAATACCCAAATGATGTCCAACATCATAAAAGTATAAACATACAAATAATATGCAAAATTCGAATTTCAAATTTAATGGATATTTTAAACAACGCATCCAATGTATGTATTAATCACAAATTAATTAAGCAAATTTAATCCAAGGAATAATCCAATTATTCCAAAATAAAAAATGCAAAATTAATATATTTTCAAAATATTGTGCAGAAAATACAAAAAATCAAATTTTCCGGAAAAAGTCGAAAAACGGCACAAAACGGCCCAGCCGTGGTGCTGGCCGGCTGGCCGCGCGCACAGGGCAGCGCGCGCTGGCCTCGGCCAGCAGCGGTCGGCTGCGCACAGCGCGCGCGCGCCCCTACGCGCGGCCACTGCCGGCCCAATCAAAATTATTTTTTTTCAAAAACTGTTTCAGCACAATAACAATAATATTATTCTGAAAATAAGCATGCAATTTTAGATCCAATCTAACAAAATTAAGCATGCCAAAAGTCCATTAAATCCAAACAATTGAATCATCATATTATTCATATATTTATGTAATCTAACATGCCAATAAAGCATTTAAAAGCAAGTAGATCGTGGCAAACACATAGATCTATGCCCCTTACATCGAACCGGGCTCTGATACCACTTGAAGGACAAGCGGATCCGCCCGGGAGCGCGAGCGGAAGCGAGAAAGCGAGAAATTATGCACAAATTTAAATCTAATTTAAATATGCGAATTCCAAGGGGTGTACCCTTGGGTGCTCAACCTGGCGTTCGATGTAGGATGTGTAAATATTGAAAACATATATTTAAACACATAGGGCATAGATATATAAATAAAATCAATCAAAGCGTAATAAACCGTTACCTTTGATTGTTTAGCGTATGCTCCCGGCTACTAGCTTTGTTCCTTCTCCGGAATGCTCACGAAATCCAAACGTATGGATTCTCCAAAGGTGATCCACACCACACCGGAAGAAACACACGTTCTTCTTGCTAGAAAAGAACAGGTTTAGGAAGGAATCGGTTTAAGAGAAGAACACTATGAATTAGTGTTCTCTTAAACTTACTTTGTTCTTCTTCTTGATTCAAAATCAAGTGAAGAACACAAGTGTAAGAGAGGGAGAGAGCACGAAAATTGAGAGAGAGGAGAGGATTTTTGTCTTCTCTTTTTCCTAGAAAAAGATAAATAATGAATCACTTATGCTTGGTGTTGTATATTCGCATATATATACATAATTAATGTGATTATTGGAATGTGTCTAGGTTCATCCAAGGATGCCTAGATTCATTCCATTCAATCTCCATCAATTCTTCAACCAAGCCTACCAAAATTTATGGTATGATCAAATCATACCAAAAGGGAAGAGCTTGATTGGAGTTGATTTGTCTCTTTCCTAAAGAGATAAGTCAACTTACCACCTAGCATGAAACATGGCTTATTTTGCTTCCTCCAAGGGAGCATGTCGGCCATGTTTAATTAAGGGAAGAAGTCCAACTTCTTCCTATTCCAAAATAGAAATTATTTCTCCTCTCGGGTATAATTTAACGGACCGGGTTTTATCGTAATCCAATTACGACGAATCCAACATTAAATCCAATTTAATGTCCATTTAAATTATTCCCGTTGATCTTTTAATCCAATTAAAAGATCCAACGTCTCAACTTTTCATATTTAATCGAAAATCCAATTTACCGATTAAACGAAAGCCCGATACAATATCGGCCCGTCCATCCAATGGACTTTCCCTTAAGTAATCCAATTACTTATTTTTATCCTTCGAGATTGACTCCAAGTCGATCTCTCAACCTCATCAGTGATTTGTGTGTGACCCTTTAGGTTCACTCTCAGCTAGACTTGGGCCTGTGTCCCACAAGGGCCCATTACCATGGGTGGCCGTCTAGCAACGGTCCATGGCACTAGAGACTAGGTGAATTTGCGGAACATTTAGGCGCCGATTCCGTACGGGTACGATCCTTCCGTCTACCGTCTCCCGGCCTTAGTCTAGGGTATGGAATTGGGCGTCGGTTCCCATCCTTGACTAGGCATCTATGCTTAATACTCGGGATCACGTATGCTTCATTGCGTCGACACAGGAAACCATTCCCTGTTCGACCAACCACTGTGGCCACAGCTTTAAACAGCATGAACGTGTCTTCGAGTGCATAGGAGATACCTCTGTCACATACTGACAGGGGACGGATCCTCTTCTTGGAATCCACCGTCCTCTCTACACATTCTGACTGCACTGGACAAGGCTTATGATAATCATCTTACAGAATGATTACCTCTCGCCAGATCCAAGATACAGCCGTCCTGTGCATGCGACTGCCATGATTCCTCAAGTCTGAGGATTACTCCCGTACTATCGGAACCGGGAAAAACCAATCATACCAACCAAGCCTCCAAGGCTTCCATATGATTATCCCCGCTCGACCAACCCATCAAGATCGTGTAGGCGTCCCACGCCTGTCGCCGATGAAACACGACACTCATCCAATGAACACGACTCTTGATGCAAGTTTCAATAGGACTCTCGATGCCCTGTCTCGAGGTCCTCGACTTGGAACATTTCAGACTTAACTCTTAATCAGTTGGTTTCATGACCACCATCCAATGCGTGGCCCAACTGCACGAGTTGTTATCCATGGTCTGTGGGCTTTGTTGCGATATAAGTTAAACACCATTTTAACAAATATAAGGTGAGCGCAACAAAGAAGGTACCATTGGTGACGAACACTCATCTTATTCATCACATAATAATATTACATTTACAAGTTGTCAGATAAGTTACAAATCGCCAAACCCATTGGCTTTCTGGTCACCTATTCTAACAGTGATATCCCCACACTGGCCAAGTGTGTAGCAATATCAGCACAGGGCATAAAGCCGACATGGTACCCCCACACCACCTCAGTGTGTAGCCATCAGCACAGGATATTCTCCACTATATTCTCCACTACCGAGAATACCTCGGTACCCGACACGCTATTGTACCTAGCTGTATATTTATTTTTATATCACATGTCACATCATCAATCACATCATCATGACAACACACATCTCGTCATCAATCACTTCATCATAAACCATTGAATATGCCCTAAGTTAGGTAAGCCATCTATTTATCTAAATTCACCACATTTCATCAGTAATCTCATCATTCAATTTCAATCCACAATAAAATAACATGTGAACACCCAATCATTCGCTCGTCCTTCTTACACCATAACCACATATAAGCTTATTATGACAACTTCACAGTATAACAAGGTGATCCAAACAAATAGCCAACAATTCACAATTACGTATACAACAAAAAAATATACATCATATATATATAAATCCAATTAACTATACTAGCCTCAAATTTTTAGAAGGATTACGTTAGTGAAAGGAGCTAATCAACCCTCACATTTTTTATAACTACCATTCTTGACAGCATCCCTAAATTATAACAAAAATCTCATATTCCTTTATAATAAACATAATATTTCTCAAATATAATTTATAACATTTCTATTGATTCTTCATCAATTTTTCAGTTCTAGAGGAATTAATTAAATATGTGCACATATAATTAAATATATTTGGTTATTAAATCCAATAAAGTTAAATAAATTAATTCTAACAATGACAAATTCTTTAAATTAAATAATTTAATTAATCGGTTATAACACTCTTATTTCAAAGGGAGTAGTTAGCCAATCACTAATTTATAAATAGTCAAACTCATAAAATTTTCTGACTAAACATTAAATTGGATAATATAAATTATATTTAATAAATGCACTAATTAAATAGTATTAATCAAGATTTATAAATCATAATTAATTACAACTAACTAACATTATAAACAACTATTATTACGAATAATCATTATATTTATTTAAAATGAAACTTGTTCAGTAAACCTTGACCGGATAAGTTTTTTCAACTAATTAACTATATCATTCTGAGTTAATCAAGCTTAGATTTGGTACTCAAATCAATTAAGCATAATATAATTTTTAATTGAATACGCAACTAATCATTGACCACTAAACAAATGAACTACTTCAATTAGACTAGCGCACAATTTGAAGAATATGAAAATTACTTTATTTACTCATCAATTACTAATTTATAAGAGATTAAATTAATTAAAATAATTAATTAACTAATTAAATATCATCAAAAAAAGAAAGGAGATTTAGAAGATGAATGTTACCTCATTCAGCGTGAAGCAGATGGCTAGGCTCTTTCCAAAACGTAGTGTATATATATATATATATGTATACATCTACATACATATATTCTATCAAATATCATATTATATCTTTGTTTGTGATGGTGGAATTCTTGCATAAAATGTTAGGGCCACATAGCAACCCATCCTTATCACCACTCTTTATTTTATTAATATCTGTTTTTATAAGTTTTGGTAAAATTATAGTTTGATGCCTAACTTTATAATTTGTGTAATTCACGGGTGATTTTTTTTTTATAAATATCCAATTTAGTCGTGTCGAGTTTTAATCTATTCAAATTTTCAACTTATAATTTATTTTTCAATAAATTTTGATTTTCTTAATAATTATCAATTGGTCCCTCAATTATATATAAAAATCTATTGACGTTACATCTCTTATTTAGGTTGGCCATATTTTCAGGTAAGTTCTCCTTTCATTTCTCCTCTTTTCTTCATCTAAAAAAGTAGGGTTTTCTAACCCCTTTTTCCTCTCAAAATTTCTGCAGGACTTTCTCCGATCCGAGCCTAAATCTGCAAAAAGTCCTCGTTGTTTTCAGTCTTTCTACTCTTAGGTAAGAGTCCTTTCTCTCCCACTTTTATTTCATTTCCTAGTCATGTCAGAGGGGGGTAGAGATGAGAAAATGATAGATGAGTTTGTGATCGATCTTGCGGAGATGTCTGGCCGGGATAACAATGAGAACGTTGCGTCCTCACACTCTAATCCGCTGGAGGGCAGGGGTAAGGAGGAAGTAGAAGTAAGAGGAAGAGATCCATTAGGGCTGAGCTAGAGTGGAGAAAAACAGAGGAGAGGCTACTAGCGACGGGTACCGAGTCTTTTCGGGTCTTTCATTCCTATGTGAAGGAGAAAGACATAAGTGATCCCAGGTCTATGTATGGGATACCTGATGACTGGGCGATTAGGTCCGGGCTTCAGCTGATTGTCCCCATTCTCTTCCTTCTGGTTCAATGTTTCTATGTGCCCTACATGGAGGTTGGTTTAAGATTTCCCATTCATCCCTTTTTTCTGTTGAGGTGTCTTCTTTGCTCCATGTCCCGATGAGTTAGTTGATACAAAAATCTTTTGGAATTCTGGCAGGCTTTTTCATCTTGGTTAAAAATTTAGGGGAGGTCCACTCTGCTACTCAGTTCCGCTTCGTTTTCTTGTTGCAGAAGGCCATTGGGCGATTATTTTACTTTACCTCCAAGGGGGACGCTCAGGTCTCCTGTCTGAGTCCAAAATTAAGAAGTAGAAACGCCATTACTTCTTCATTTCATCTCATATTCCTTGGTGTTTTTCTACTGTATGTGTCTTTTCTGCTGAACGCCCTGTTGTGAAAAGTCTGCCCTCTAATCCAACTAGCTCGGCCTTTACCAGGGACCTGAAAGGAAAATGCCCAGCCGATTTCTTCCCTAAGCGTACCAAGCGCGCTAAGGGGTTCGCTGCAACTCTTGCCCCTCCTGCTTCAAAGCCTGTCGCAAGAGCCGATACACCTCGACCTGTTGACGTAAAAGCAAAGAAGGCAGGGACATACGAGCGCTGCTCATGCTGCAGCAAGAAGAAGAAGGCAGCAGGGCGGCTGATTTTTGGAAGGGGATCCCCTCTGCTCTAGACCACGTTTACGTGGATGCCCTGCCTTGCCCTCAAGCTCTCAACTTGTTGCCCTCGTATATTAGCAAGGTTAAAGGAATTTGATATAACTTACATATATGAAATAATTTCTATACTTGACCTGCTCGTTGGTACATAGGCCACCCTAGTGGTCGGGGGTTTATTTAACTGGTTGGAGCAGGGGGGTCTGGTGGAGAGGAGGCCAAGAAGCAGCTGGCAGAACTGGAGATGGCTAATAAATAAAAGGAGCACAAGAAGGAGGCCAGCTTGGCTCATCTGAGGTCCGAAATCAGCAGCCTCCATACTCGCCTGGAATAGGCCTCTTTGAAGCTGCAAGAGTATCCCACTACTGAGGAGGGCAAGAGGTGTTGGAAGAGATGTGGTCGGATGGAAACATTCCAGACGTCTCGGGACTTTCAGAATCTTCTTGTTGATAAGGCGCTGAAGTATTAGTACCATGGTTTTAGGACCTGTGTCTATCAGTTCGTAGAGGCTGGGTACCCTCCCGAGCTTGTGGCTTCCACCTTCTTGGATATCAAGGCAGGAGTTGCTAATGCTCCTGGGCCAGACGAGGAGCTTCCTCATGAGCTGCCAGAGATGCTGGTGAGGGTTGACCAGGGGGAAGAGGCCGTAGAGGCTCCAGGTGACCAAGTGATCGAGGAAGCTTTCCCTCTCAGGATCGAGCCTCCCGCTAATGATACTTCAAGTACTCCTCCTATTATCAAGTGAAAATGCCGTAACAATTTACTTTGATACCTCCTGTGAGGTTTGAAATGCCTGAGGTGTGGACTTTTGAACAATTTTTGCAGATGGCACTTAGTGCCTTTTGGGTTCTCTTCCCCCTTTCATCCTTGGATTTTTTGGATGATGTCTGTTTTGCCTTATGCAAGTATGTTTTTCTTTTCCTTCCTTCATCTCATGCTTTATTATTCCTGCAAGTTAGTATGAATGTTTGGCTGAGAGGTGCCCAATTTGTAAGTGAAAATATCTCCAGTAAATGTTAGAATAATACTGAATAAGATAGAAGGAAGGACTTTTCTTCCCCCTGAAGGGATACGTCCCTAAATAGTGAAACAATGTAATAGTATGTAAGTCAGGCAGGGGGGCAGTTAGACATATAAGATAAGCTTAAGCCAAGAGTAGTGAGCAAGCTTGCCTCAATAACCTGCTCGAGAATCAAGGGGTATTACCCTGCCTACACCCACTCGGTGCATGAGTGTTTAGGCCAACTGTTCCTACTAGTATCAAGGAAAAGACAACTTTGTTACCAGGGAAAGTAAGTCCCCATACACAAGTAAGGATAGCCTTTAAGTGATAGCTTACGCTAAGTAGCCCCTATTAATCTTCTCTGAAATTGTTGTGCTAATAGAAGGCACAAAAAACTGAAGTGAATATGCCAGCTTGCAAGAACTTATATAGCATGGATGCCAGCAGCGACCTATGCACGTGCTCCAGCAGTAGGCTTAAGTATGAGCGTGCACCAGTAGCAGGCTTATAGAACGTGCACCAGCAGGAGACTTAAGTATGACTGTGCGCTAGCAGACGGCTTATAAAGCGTGCGCCAGCAGACGACTTAAGTATAAGCGTACGCCAGCAGGCGGCTTATAGAGCTTGCGACAACAGGCGACTTAAGTATGAGCGTGCGCCAGCAGACAAATTAAGTATAAGCGTGGGCCAACAAATAGCTTATAGAGCGTGCACCAACAGGCGACGTAAGTATGACCGTGCGCCTGCAGGTGGCTTATAGAGCGTACACCAACAGACGACTTAAGATCAACCTGAAGCTGAAGATTGAGTCTGTGCACAACACAAGAAGGAGAATAGAAATTGCTTTTACTGATGTAAGGTAATGGTTGGTTTACCAAAGTTAGCAAGCCATAAGCAAAGAATAAGGGTTTTCAATAATAGAACTTCCTGAGGTTATATGCGTTCCACGACCGAGAAATTCTTCTCCCATCCATGTCTTCTAGCTCATATGCCAAACTGGACTACCTTGGTTACTTTATAAGGCCCGTCCAGTTGGGGGCTAGCTTTCTAACTGGTTTAAGAGCACTAGCTCGCATAAGTACAAGGTCTCCCACCTGGTATTCTCTTTTCCTTATCCTTCTGTTGCAGGCATTTATTACCTTCTATTTCTATCTCTCCGTACGCGTTCGAGGGTCCTCTCAGACCTCATCTATCAAATCCAGGTTGATGCGTAGCAAGGCATTATTATTTTCCTACTCATAATGTTGAATTCTGAAGGTTGTCAGTCCTGCTTTAGCAGGGATGACTATTTCCGATCTATACACCAGGTTGACAGGTGTCTTGTCAGTAGTAGACCTAAGGGTAGTTCTGTAAGACTACAACACGCCAGGTAGGGCCTCAATCCCTTGTCGTCCTGCTTCTTATGCTTAGTCTTGATGCCTTGCACCAGTATTCGATTTGTGACTTCTACCTGTCTATTGGCTTGGCGCTAGGCCACGGGGGTGAAGCGCTCCTGGATGCCTAACTCGGCACACCAATCTTTGATTTTCTAACCTGAAACTGACAACCATTGTCAGAAATAAGAACACGAGGCAAACCATATGTACATATTATACTTTGTCTAGAGAAATTTAAGCACTTCGCTTTCTGTGATCTTGGCAAGGGGTTCTGCTCCCACCCATTTGCTGAAGTAGTCCACAACCACCAACAGGAATTTCCTGTGGCCTTGAGCAGGTGGAAAATGAACTACTATGTCTATTCTGAAAGACAAGCGGATCCGCCCGGGCGCGAGTGGAAGCGATATTTAAAAAAAACATAAATAATGCGTATCAAAAGATCCCAAGGGGTGTACCCTTGGGTTCTCAACCGGGCGTTCGATGTAGAATATGCTAGAAAAACAATATATCATCAAAGAAACTACAAAAGTGTAAATACAAGTATAACCTTTGTAGCTTTCTTTGTTGTACGGCTATGAGCGTTGTTCCACGGCCGAAAACGTTCACCAAGTTCAAAATATGAACTCTGTAACGAAGTCCACACCATACCGGAAGAGATCTCATTTTTCTTGCTAGAGAAAAATGGATCTAGAGGAGAAGATCGAAGAAGAGACTACACTATTATGTTAGTGTTCCTTCTTGATCTTACTTTGTTCTTCCAATGATCCTAGATCAATGAAGGAACAAAGAGGATAGTATGTAGAGAGAGAGGGGGCCGAAAACATGGAGAGTTTTTTAGAGAGTGTGTGTTCTTCTTTTTCCTAAAAAAATATATAATTATATTTCTCTTACTTTGAAAATAGTATATACACATATATATACTTCATCAATATGACTATTGGAATGTGTCTAGGTTCATCCAAGGATGTCTAGATACATTCCAATTGATCCCTACTAATCATCAATCAAGAATATTTCATAAGGTATGATTTAATGTTGATTTGTATATTTCTAAAAGAGACAAGTCAATACTCATCAAAGGCTATACTGAAGGACAAGCGGATCCGCCCGGGAGCGCGAGCGGAAGCGAGGAAGCGAGAAATAGTGCGTAAATTTAAATCAAATTCAAAATACGTGAATCCCAAGGGGTGTACCATTGGGTGCTCAACCGGGCGTTCGATGCAGGATGTGTAAATATTAAAACATATATTTAAACACATAGGGCATAGATATACAAATGAAATCAATCAAAGCGTAATAAACCGTTACCTTTGATTGTTTAGCGTATGCTCCCGGCTACTAGCGTTGTTCCTTCTCCGGAATGCTCACGAAATCCAAACGTATGGATTCTCCAAAGGTGATCCACACCACACCGGAAGAAACACACGTTCTTCTTGCTAGAAAAGAATGGGTTTAGGAAGGAATCGGTTTAAGAGAAGAACACTATGAATTAGTGTTCTCTTAAACTTACTTTGTTCTTCTTCTTGATTCAAAATCAAGTGAAGAACACAAGTGTAAGAGAGGGAGGGAGCACGAAATTTTGAGAGAGAGGAGAGGATTTTTGTCTTCTCTTTTTCCTAGAAAAAGATGAATAATGAATCATTTGTGCTTGGTGTTGTATATTCTAATATATATACATAATTAATGTGATTATTGGAATGTGTCTAGGTTCATCCAAGGATGTCTAGATTCATTCCAATCAATCACCATCAATTCTTCAATCAAGCCTACCAAAATTTATGGTATGATCAAATCATACCAAAAGGGAAGAGCTTGATTGGAGTTGATTTGTCTCTTTCCAAAAGAGACAAGTCAACATACCACCTAGCATGCAACATGGCTTATTTTGCTTCCTCCAAGGGAGCATGTCGGCCATGTTTAATTAAGGGAAGAAGTCCAACTTCTTCCTATTCCAAATTAGGAATTATTTCTCCTCTCGGGTATAATTTAACGGACCGGGTTTTATCGTAATCCAATTACGACGATCCCAATATTAAATCCAATTTAATGTCCACTTAAATTATTCCCGTTGATCTTTTAATCCAATTAAAAGATCCAACGTCTCAACTTTCCATATTTAATCGAAAATCCAATTTACCGATTAAATGAAAGCCCGATACAATATCGGCCCGTCCATCCAATGGACTTTCCCTACAAGTAATCCAATTACTTATTTTATCCTTCGAGATTGACTCCAAGTCAATCTCTCAACCTCCTCGGTGATTTGTGTGTGACCCTTTAGGTTCACCCTCAGCTAGACTTGGGCCCGTATCCCACAAGGGCCCATTACCATGGGTGGCCGTCTAGCAACGGTCCATGGCACTAGAGACTAGGTGAATTGGCGTGAACATTTAGGCGCCGATTCCGTACGGGTACGATCCTTCCGTCTACCATCTCCCGGCCTTAGTCTAGGGTATGGAATTGGGCGTCGGTTCCCATCCTTGACTAGGCATCTATGCTTAACACTCGAGACCACGTATGCTTCATTGCGTCGACACAGGAAACCATTCCCTGTTCGACCAACTACTGTGGCCACAACTTCAAATAGCATGAACGTGTCTCCGAGTGCATAGGAGATACCTCTGTCACATATTGACAGGGGACGGATCCTCTTCTTGGAATCCACCGTCCTCGCTACACATTCTGACTGCACTGGACAAGGCTTATGATAATCATCTTACAGAATGATTACCTCTCACCAGATCCAAGATACAGCCGTCCTGTGCACGCGACTGCCATGATCCCTCAAGTCTGAGGATTACTCCCGTACTATCGGAACCGGGGAAATCCAATCATACCGACCAAGCCTCCAAGGCTTCCATATGATGATCCCCGCGAGTCAGTCCAGTCGGCTTGACCCCAGTCGACCAACCCATCAAGATCGTGTAGGCGTCCCACGCCTGTCGCCGATGAAATACGGCACTCATCCAATGAACACGACTCTTGACGCAAGTCTCAATAGGACTCTCGATGCCCTGTCTCGAGGTCCTCGACTTGGAACGTTTCAGACCCAACTCTTAATCAGTTGGTTTCATGACCACCATCCAATGCGTGGCCCAACTGCACGAGTTGTTATCCATGGTCTGTGGGATTTGTTGCGATATAAGTTAAACACCATTTTAACAAATGTAAGATGAGCGCAACAAAGAAGGTACCATTGGTGACGAACACTCATCTTATTCATCACATAATAATATTACATTCACATCAAGTTGTCGGATAGGTTACAAATTGCCAAACCTATTGGCTTTCTGGTCACCTATTCCAACAATCTCCCACTTGACCTAAAGCCAATCACCCATTGACCTCGAACCTCTTATTCAGATGGTGAGTATGGGCAACTTGCGACATGGGCTTAGCAAGTGGATCTGCTATGTTTTCTGCGGAGCTGACTCGGTCCAACCGAACGTCAGTCCTGCTATCCATCTCTCTAAGTAGATGGTAGCGTCTAAAAATATGCTTGGATCGTGATGAGATCTCGGTTCCTTTGCTATCACTATCGCCCCGTTGTTATCATGAAAGATAATTATAGGCTTAGCAATGCTAGGTATTACATCCAACCCTTGGATGTAGCTCATCAACCAAACCACTCCTTAGCAGCTTCCAAAGCCGCTATGTATTCAAAACTCTATGGTGGAGTCCGTCGTGGTAGCCTATTTGGAACTCTTCCAAGTAACCACGCCACCATTTAGTCTAAATACAAAATCATACTGAGACTTGGCATCATCGTCATTCGACTGGAAGCTAGCGTCGCTATGGCCTTCCAGTATCAACCCTCCACCGCCGTAGATCAAGAACATGTCCTTAGTCCTTTTCAGGTACTTTTGGATAGTCTTGACTGCACTCCAGTGATATCGGCTAGTTACGCTCAAAGCGAAAGCCACATCAGGTCTAGTGCACTGAACAACATACTGTATGCTGCCTACGGCTGAAGCATAGGGGATGTCCAATATCCTTTTAAGCTCCTCATCAGTCTTAGGAGACTGCTTCTTGGATATCTTAATTCCATGCCTCATAGGAAGGAATCCTCGTTTTGAGTTCTCCATCTTGAATCTCTTCAAGACTTTCTCAATGTACGAGGACTGGGCCATTCCTAACATCCTTCTAGATCTATCCCAGTAGATCTTGATGCCAAGGATGTAGGATGCCTCGCCCATATCCTTCATGGAGAATTGCATTGACAGCCAAGCTTTAGTGGTACCCAACATCTTAGCATCATTCCCAATGAGCAAGATGTCATCCACGTAAAGCACCAGAAACGCAACTGAGCTCCCACTGATCTTCTTGTATACACAAGTATCGGACTCGTTCTTGATGAAATTATATCCCCGTATGACTTCATCAAAACGTATGTTCCAGCTTCGGGTTTAACCCCTTTTGGTGGATCTGCTAGGGTCCAAACCTTTTTTGTACTCATCGAGTCCATCTCGGATTTCATGGCCTCAAGCCACTTGTCCGAATCGATGTCCGACATCGCTTCTCCGTACGTCTTTGGATCATTATCCAACTGACTGGTCAGGCCCAGAAATCCATACCTATCAGGTGCATGGGATACTCTAGCCGACCTACGGAGGACTGGAACAATATCAGTGGGAACTTAAGGCTCAGATGTCACTGCCGCCTCTTGGGGTTCCTCACTTGATTCCTCAAGGAGCACCTCATCGCGTCGACTATCCGATGGAAAACCTTTTTCCAAGAACACTGCGTTTCGCGAGACAAAAACCTTTTGCTCGGAGGGATCATAGAAATAATACCCCGAAGTTTCTTTCGGATAGCCGATGAACCTGCATAAACTAGACCTCGAGTCCAGTTTATCTCTCACTAATCTCTTGACATATGCGGGGCAACCCCACACTTTCAAGTATTTGTAGGAGGTAGGCTTGCCATGCCATATCTCATATGGCGTCTGGGATACCCTTTTAGATGGCGCCAAGTTCAAAACTTTGGCCGCCGTCTCAAGAGCATATCCCCAGAAGGAAAGGGGTAGTTCGGTAAAACTCATCATTGATCGGACCATGTCCAACAAGGTCCGATTCCTCCTTTTAGACACACCATTAAGCTGCGGTGTTCCAGGAGGGGTCCACTGAGAGAGAATCCCATTCTCTTTTAGATAATCAGTAAACTCACCACTGAAATACTCTCCACCTCGGTCCGACCGAAGGGCTTTGATCTTTCGACCGGTTTGGTTCTCTACTTCAAGTTGGTATTCCTTAAACCTTCCAAAGGCTTCAGACTTGTACCTCATCAGGTAAACATAACAATACCGTGAGTGATCATCGGTAAAGATTATGAAGTACGAGTACCCACCTCTAGCCTGAATATTTAGTGGATCACAGACATCTGTATGGATCAAATCCAACAGACCACTGGCTAGCGTACTTTGTCCAACAAAGGGTTTCTGGTCATCTTTCCCTTTAGACAGGATTCGCAGGTCGGTAGGTTGTCCAAATCATCTATTTCTAGACTCTTTGAGTCCACCAACCTTCTTATCCTATCTTTAGAGATATGACCTAACAACGCATGCCATGTCTGTGAGTTATTATGATCATCACGTTTTTGTTTGTGTTCTGCAGTCATAATCCAATTAGACTGTTTAACTATGTACAGACCGTTGACCAATGTACCAAGCAAATGAGAAATACCATCTTTGATAATGAAAAAACCGTTTTTATTGATGGTAAATTCATATCCCTCCTCATCAAGGACCGGGATGGAAAAAATGTTTTTAATCATGCTAGGTACATAGAAACAGTCGTTCACAACAATCCTAACATGACTACTAATGGCTAACTCTAGTGATCCTACGACCTCCGCAGCAACGGCCTTGCCATCGCCTAGCCTCAGGATCATCTCATCCTTGGTTAGCCTTCTACTTCTTTGCAGTGCCTGCAGATCACTGCAGATGTGAGCACCACACCCGGTATCCAATACCCATGAAGCAAAATTAGTAATCATATTAACTTCAACCACAAACACACCTGGGTTGGAGAGGAGTTGTGGGCACTCCCTCTTCCAATGCCCTTTCCCTTGGCAATGCATGCAGACATCATTTGCCTTGGACCGCTGAGAACCACGGGCCTTCCTTTTCCCTTTGCTCGGTCCAACCGGAGCAACAGGGACGCCCGGAGCGTGAGCAGGGGCCACAACCGTCTTCCCTTTGCCCTTCTTCCTCTTCCAGCGTCCGGCCCTCTTGCCATTCGCCTTGGAGGTCGAAGCCTCTCCTATCAATACCGCCGGCGCCGACTTGTGGGTCGTTGCCTCGTATTGGACCAGCATGTTGATCAACACATGAATAGACTTCTCAAGTCCGTTCACGTTGTAGTTTACAACAAACGGGTCATAGGATGGAGGAAGCGACTGGAGGATCACGTCAATGTACTTGTCATTGTTAAGCCCAGCTTTAAGGTCCTCGAGTTTCTCCACTAGGGAGAGCGTCTTGACCCCATGACTCTGTACAGACGCTCCTTCAGCAAGCTTGGTGCCAAAGAATGTTTTTGTGGCGGCATATCTAATATGCCTATCCGGAACCGCATAAACCTCGTTCATGCGGAGCATTATGGCGGAGACATTGTCCAGCCTCTCATACTGCTTCTGGATGTCGTTAGACATTGAAGCCAGTATGATACTGCGTACTTTCCGGTTGTCCTCATGCCATTTCTCGAACGTCAAACGTTCTTCAGGCGTGGACCCCTCCGGTAAGTCGCTCGGTGGCGGCTCGTCCAAGACGTAGCCTTGGTTCTCGAAACCGAGGACAATCCTCAGGTTTCTCAGCCAGTCCGAGTAGTTCGTTCCGTTGAATTTGTTAGTCTCAAGAATCATGGTTAACGGGTTCTTAGACATATCTACATTAATGAAAATGTAAAGCAGAAATTAGCAGATGATGGTAATATTATTGTTCAAGTTGAAGACTTGGTCTTTTAGTCTTTAACCCTCCCACTATTTATACGAAAATCCGCCACTCTCTAGCGGAGTTTCGGGAAACCATTTCCTAGTGGGCTTGCGATCCACAAGCGTAATCTCCATGCCCCGCTTTTACGATTCACATGAAGAAGACCTGGTGGGAGATATCCAATATCATTCTCATCCAATGAGATTCCCAAGATATTTTGCCTCACCTATTCACATGGTCCCGAGGACTCCAAGCGAACCATGTTACTCAGTGTTGGGCCCGACCCATCAACCAAATCATGCCTCAAACTGTCGCCCCCCACGACTCGTGAGACAGGGAAACAGCGAGCGCAGTCCTTTTGTTCACAACAATAGTGCAGCTTTCCCCTATTCCAAGTGTGCCACGACTCGTGAGACCACACTTGGGTAGTGGTAGCTTCCTCACCACATTGCTGTGGATGGAAGGCTCGGACAGACCAAAATACCATTTTGATCCAAGTCCGTTCTGGGCCTAATATTTAATTTGGTCCAACCAAATCTGAGTTTAAATGTGACCGAGACCTCATCACATTATGGTGTTTTAGCATGCATAAATATCCAATATTTAAAGCGATAAATAAAAAACGCCGCATGCATAAAACATAGCATACCTCTGTTAGGATAATCACAAGCCCAACCTATGCGACCCACTGAGCCCGCAGTGAGTCTATGGTCTGTCTAGGGTGGTCCTAAATTATTACAATAGTAATATACCCAGTGTCATTCCAATGGCCCTTGTAGTGCTCTTGTTTCACGCCTTGATGCTCCTCCTTGGGGTCTCCGACTCCAATTGCTTGTTAAAATTGAAACCTCACCAATCCTATCTACTCTCATTACAACTGAAAGTAATACATCGGTAATAAAGAAAACAAGCCTTAACATCATGAGGCTGAAAATACGGGAGATGATAGTCCCAAAAACAAGAGGCACGCAGGCCCCACCCAACAGAAAATAAATAAACATTCATTCATCCATACGGACGCGGCCGCTGCTGGCCGAGGGCCAGTGCGCGCGCGCAGGGCGCGCAGGCTTGCTGCCTGCGCGTGCGCGCGCGCTGCCCTGTGCGCGCGGGCGGCCGACCAGCACAAGTGAAGGACTTTTCTTCCCCCTTAAGGGATACGTCCCTAAATAGTGAAATAATGTAATAGTATGTAAGTCAGGCAGGGGGGCAGTTAGACATATAAGATAAGCTTAAGCCAAGAGTAGTGAGCAAGCTTGCCTCAATAACCTGCTCGAGAATCAAGGGTATTACCCTGCCTACACCCACTCGGTGCATGAGTGTTTAGGCCAACTGTTCCTGCTAGTATCAAGGAAAAGACAACTTTGTTACCAGGGAAAGTAAGTCCCCATACACAAGTAAGGATAGCCTTTAAGTGATAGCTTACGCTAAGTAGCCCCTATTAATCTTATTTGAAATGGTTGTGCTAATAGAAGGCACAAAAAACTGAAGTGAATATGCCAGCTTGCAAGAACTTATATAGCATGGATGCCAGCAGCGACCTATGCACGTGCTCCAGCAGTAGGCTTAAGTATGAGCGTGCACCAGTAGCAGGCTTATAGAACGTGCACCAGCAGGAGACTGAAGTATGAGTGTGCGCTAGCAGACGGCTTATAAAGCGTGCGCCAGCAGACGACTTAAATATAAGCGTACGCCAGCAGGCGGCTTATAGAGCTTGCCACAACAGGCGACTTAAGTATGAGCGTGCGCCAGCAGACAAATTAAGTATAAGCGTGGGCCAACAAATAGCTTATAGAGCGTGCACCAACAGGCGACGTAAGTATGACCGTGCGCCTGCAGGTGGCTTATAGAGCGTACACCAACAGACGACTTAAGATCAACCTGAAGCTGAAGATTGAGTCTGTGCACAACACAAGAAGGAGAATAGAAATTGCTTTTACTGATGTAAGGTAATGGTTGGTTTACCAAAGTTAGCAAGCCATAAGCAAAGAATAAGGGTTTTCAATAATAGAACTTCCTGAGGTTATATGCGTTCCACGATCGAGAAATTCTTCTCCCATCCATGTCTTCTAGCTCATATGCCAAACTAGACTACCTTGGTTACTTTATAAGGCCCGTCCAGTTGGGGGCTAGCTTTCTAACTGGTTTAAGAGCACTAGCTCGCATAAGTACAAGGTCTCCCACCTGGTATTCTCTTTTCCTTATCCTTCTGTTGTAGGCATTTATTACCTTCTATTTCTATCTATCCGTACGCGTTCGAGCGTCCTCTCAGACCTCATCTATCAAATCCAGGTTGATGCGTAGCAAGGCATTATTATTTTCCTACTCATAATGTTGAATTCTGAAGGTTGTCAGTCCTGCTTTAGCAGGGATGACTATTTCCGATCTATACACCAGGTTGAAAGGTGTCTTGTCAGCAGTAGACCTAAGGGTAGTTCTGTAAGACTACAACACGCTAGGGAGGGCCTCAATCCCTTGTCGTCCTGCTTCTTATGCTTAGTCTTGATGCCTTGCACCAGTATTCGATTTGTGACTTCTACCTGTCTATTGGCTTGGCGCTAGGCCACGGGGGTGAAGCGCTCCTGGATGCCTAACTCGGCACACCAATCTTTGATTTTCTAACCTGAAACTGACAATCATTGTCAGAAATAAGAACACGAGGCAAACCATATGTACATATTATACTTTGTCTAGAGAAATTTAAGCACTTCGCTTTCTGTGATCTTGGCAAGGGGTTCTGCTCCCACCCATTTGCTGAAGTAGTCCACAACCACCAACAGGAATTTCCTGTGGCCTTTGAGCAGGTGGAAAATGAACTACTATGTCTATTCTGAAAGACAAGCGGATCCGCCCGGGCGCGAGTGGAAGCGATATTTAAAAAAAAACATAAATAATGCGTATCAAAAGATCCCAAGGGGTGTACCCTTGGGTTCTCAACCGGGCGTTCGATGTAGAATATGCTAGAAAAACAATATATCATCAAAGAAACTACAAAAGTGTAAATACAAGTATAACCTTTGTAGCTTTCTTTGTTGTACGGCTATGAGCGTTGTTCCACGGCCAAAAACGTTCACCAAGTTCAAAATATGAACTCTCTAACGAAGTCCACACCATACCGGAAGAGATCTCATTTTTCTTGCTAGAGAAAAATGGATCTAGAGGAGAAGATCGAAGAAGAGACTACACTATTATGTTAGTGTTCCTTCTTGATCTTACTTTGTTCTTCCAATGATCCTAGATCAATGAAGGAACAAAGAGGATAGTATGTAGAGAGAGAGGGGGCCGAAAACATGGAGAGTTTTTTAGAGAGTGTGTGTTCTTCTTTTTCCTAGAAAAAATATATAATTATATTTCTCTTACTTTGAAAATAGTATATACACATATATATACTTCATCAATGTGACTATTGGAATGTGTCTAGGTTCATCCAAGGATGTCTAGATACATTCCAATTGATCCCTACTAATCATCAATCAAGAATATTTCATAAGGTATGATTTAATGTTGATTTGTATATTTCTAAAAGAGACAAGTCAATACTCATCAAAGGCTATACTGAAGGACAAGCGGATCCGCCCGGGAGCGCGAGCGGAAGCGAGGAAGTGAGAAATAGTGCGTAAATTTAAATCAAATTCAAAATACGTGAATCCCAAGGGGTGTACCCTTGGGTGCTCAACCGGGCGTTCGATGCAGGATGTGTAAATATTAAAACATATATTTAAACACATAGGGCATAGATATACAAATGAAATCAATCAAAGCGTAATAAACCGTTACCTTTGATTGTTTAGCATATGCTCCCGGCTACTAGCGTTGTTCCTTCTCCGGAATGCTCACGAAATCCAAACGTATGGATTCTCCAAAGGTGATCCACACCACACCGGAAGAAACACACGTTCTTCTTGCTAGAAAAGAACGGGTTTAGGAAGGAATCGGTTTAAGAGAAGAACACTATGAATTAGTGTTCTCTTAAACTTACTTTGTTCTTCTTCTTGATTCAAAATCAAGTGAAGAACATAAGTGTAAGAGAGGGAGGGAGCACGAAATTTTGAGAGAGAGGAGTGGATTTTTGTCTTCTATTTTTCCTAGAAAAAGATGAATAATGAATCACTTGTGCTTGGTGTTGTATATTCTAATATATATACATAATTAATGTGATTATTGGAATATGTCTAGGTTCATCCAAGGATGTCTAGATTCATTCCAATCAATCACCATCAATTCTTCAATCAAGCCTACCAAAATTTATGGTATGATCAAATCATACCAAAAGGGAAGAGCTTGATTGGAGTTGATTTGTCTCTTTCCAAAAGAGACAAGTCAACGTACCACCTAGCATGCAACATGGCTGATTTTGCTTCCTCCAAGGGAGCATGTCGGCCATGTTTAATTAAGGGAAGAAGTCCAACTTCTTCCTATTCCAAATTAGGAATTATTTCTCCTCTCGGGTATAATTTAACGGACCGGGTTTTATCGTAATCCAATTACGACGATCCCAATAATAAATCCAATTTAATGTCCACTTAAATTATTCCCGTTGATCTTTTAATCCAATTAAAAGATCCAACGTCTCAACTTTCCATATTTAATCGAAAATCCAATTTACCGATTAAATGAAAGCCCGATACAATATCGGCCCGTCCATCCAATGGACTTTCCCTACAAGTAATCCAATTACTTATTTTATCCTTCGAGATTGACTCCAAGTCAATCTCTCAACCTCCTCGGTGATTTGTGTGTGACCCTTTAGGTTCACCCTCAGCTAGACTTGGGCCCGTGTCCCACAAGGGCCCGTTACCATGGGTGGCCGTCTAGCAACAGTCCATGGCACTAGAGACTAGGTGACTTGGCGTGAACATTTAGGCGCCGATTCCGTACGGGTACGATCCTTCCGTCTACCGTCTCCCGACCTTAGTCTAGGGTATGGAATTGGGCGTCGGTTCCCATCCTTGACTAGGCATCTATGCTTAACACTCGAGACCACGTATGCTTCATTGCGTCGACACAGGAAACCATTCCCTGTTCGACCAACCACTGTGGCCACAGCTTCAAACAGCATGAACGTGTCTCCGAGTGCATAGGAGATACCTCTGTCACATACTGACAGGGGACGAATCCTCTTCTTGGAATCCACCGTCCTCGCTACACATTCTGACTGCACTGGACAAGGCTTATGATAATCATCTTACAGAATGATTACCTCTCGCCAGATCCAAGATACAGCCGTCCTGTGCACGCGACTGCCATGATCCCTCAAGTCTGAGGATTACTCCCGTACTATCGGAACCGGGGAAATCCAATCATACCGACCAAGCCTCCAAGGCTTCCATATAATGATCCCCGCGAGTCAGTCCAGTCGGCTCGACCCCAGTCGACCAACCCATCAAGATCGTGTAGGCGTCCCACGCTTGTCGCCGATGAAACACGGCACTCATCCAATGAACACGAGTCTTGACGCAAGTCTCAATAGGACTCTCGATGCCCTGTCTCGAAGTCCTCGACTTGGAACGTTTCAGAGCCAACTCTTAATCAGTTGGTTTCATGACCACCATCCAATGCGTGGCCCAACTGCACGAGTTGTTATCCATGGTCTGTAGGCTTTGTTGCGATATAAGTTAAAAACCATTTTAACAAATGTAAGATGAGCGCAACAAAGAAGGTACCATTGGTGACGAACACTCATCTTATTCATCACATAATAATATTACATTCACATCAAGTTGTCGGATAGGTTACAAATTGCCAAACCTATTGGCTTTCTGGTCACCTATTCCAACATATACATGGCCGATTTTTGAGCTTATAAAAGAAGCAATTTTCAGCCATCCTTTTTTGGAGAAGTCCAACTTCTTGTAATTCCAAAAGTGGAATTAACACATCTCTTGGGCGAAGATTTAATGGACTGGGTTTTATTGTAATCCAAATACAACAAGCCCAAGAATTAAATCCTATTTAATTCATGGTCCATTTAAATAATTCCCATTAATCTTTTTATCCAATTAATATATACAAGTTTTTATTCTCTACATAATTGATAAATATCCAAACAATATCGGCCAGTCCATCCAATAGACAATCCCTTAAATAATCCAATTACGTATCATCCTCTGAAATCGATCCAAGTCAATTTCTTCACCTCCTTGGTGATTTGTGTGTGACCCTTTAGGTTCACCCTCAGCTAGACTTGGGCCCATGTCCAACAAGAGCCCATTACCATGGGTGGCTATCTAGCAACGGTCCATGGCACTAGAGACTAGGTTAATGTTGGTGTTAACATTTAGGCGCTGATTATGTACAGGTACGATCCTTCAGTTTACCATCTCCCAGCCTTTGTCTAGGTTATGGAATTGCGTCGATTCCCATCCTTGACATGGCATCTATACTTAACACTCGAGACTACACATGCCTTGTTGCATCTACATAGGAAACCATTTTCTGCTCGATCAACCACCCTGGCCACAGTTTTAAGCAGCATGAACGTGTCTCCGAGTGCATAGGAGATACCTCTGTCACATACTAACAGGGGACAGATCCTTTTCTTGAAACCCACCGTCCTTGCTACACATTCTGAACCGCACTGGACAAGGCTTATAATGACCATCTTACAGAATGATCAACTCTCGCCAGATCCAAGATACAACCATCGTGTGCACGTGCCTGCCATGGTTACTATTGGAACGGGGGAAATCCAATGATACCAACCAAGCCTCCAAGGGTTCCATATGATGATCCCCGCGAGTTAGCTCAGTCGGCTTGACCCCAGTCGACCAACCCACCAAGATCTTATAAGCGTCCCACGCCTGTCGCTGATGAAACACAAAACTCATCTAATGAATACAACTCTTAGTGCAAGTCTCAATAGGACTCTCGATGCCCTGTCTTGAGGTCCTTGACTTGCAACATTTCAGACCCAACCCTTTATCAGTTGGTTTCATAACCACCATCTGAAGCGTGACCCAACTGCATGAGTTGTTGATCGTGGTCTGTGGGCTTTGTTGTGATATATATGTGAAACAACTTTTAACATATGAAAAATGAGCACAAAAAAGATAACACCAATGATAATGAACACTTATTTTATTCATTACATAGTATTACATTACATCAAGTTGTCACATAGGTTAAAAAATGTCCAACCTATTAGCTTTCTGGTCACCTATTCTAACAATATCCACTTGACCTAAAGCCAATCACCTACTAACCTCAAGCCCATCTCATCTAGATGTAGAGTATGGGCAATTTGCGACACCGGCTTAGTAAGCGGATCTGCTTTGTTTTCTGCCGAGCTGACTCGATCCATCCGAACGTCACCTCTGCTAACCATCTCTCTAAGTAGATGGTAGTGTCTAAGAATATGCTTGGATCAGTGATGAGATTTCGGTTCCTTTACTTGCGCTATCGCCCCTTGTTATCGCAGAAGATAATTACTGGCTCAACAATGCGAGGTACTACACCCAACTCTTGGATGTAGTTCTTCATCCAAACAATATCCTTAGCAGCTCCTGAAGCTGCTATGTATTCAGACTCTATGGTGGAGCCTGCTGTGGTAGCTTGCTTGGAGCTCTTCCAAGCAACCACGCCACCATTCAGTCTGAGCACGAAACTACACTAAGATTTGGCATCATCGTCATCCAACTGGTAGCTAGCATCATCGTTGCCTTCCAGTATTAGTTCTCCACCACCGTAGATCAAGAACATGTCCTTAGTCCTTTTCAAGTACTTGAGGATAGTCTTGACCGCACTCCAGTGTGCCTCTTCGGCACACGCCTGATATCGACTTGTCACGCTCAAAGCGAAAGCTGCTTCAGGTCTAGTGCACTGGACAACATACTGAATGCTGCCTATGGCTGAAGTATAGGGGATGTCCAACATCCACTTAAGCTCCTCATCAGTCTTAGCAGACTTC
Organism: Sesamum alatum; assembly: GCA_034509735.1. Classification (NCBI taxonomy): domain Eukaryota; kingdom Viridiplantae; phylum Streptophyta; class Magnoliopsida; order Lamiales; family Pedaliaceae; genus Sesamum; species Sesamum alatum. The sequence goes on from JACGWO010000004.1 coordinate 16,852,260, forward strand.
TTCTCAGACAGCTTAATTCCATGCCTCATAGGAAGGAATCCTCATTGAGTTCTCCATCTTGAATCTCTTCAAGGCCTTCTCAATATACAAGGACTGGGACATTCTTAACATTCTTCTAGATCTATCCCTGTAGATCTTGATGCAAAGGATGTAGGATGCCTCACCCATATCCTTCATGGAAAATTATGTTGACAACTAAGCTTTAATAGTTCCCTTCCCAACATCTTAGCATTATTCCCAGTGAGCAAGATGTCATCTATGTAAAGCACTAGGAATGCAACTGAGCTCCCACTGATCTTCTTCTATACACAAGGTTCTTGATGAAATCATATCCCCGTATGACTTCATCAAAATGTATGTTCCAGCTTCGAGAAACTTCTTTGAGACCATAGATGGACCTTTCGAGACGGCTGAGCTTCTGTTCTTCTCCAAGAGATGTGAAACCTTTCTGCTGATCCATATAAATCTCTTCCTCTATGAAACTATTTAGGAAGATGGTTTTCACGTCGTCTGCCATATTTCATAGTTAGACCATGCTGCTATGGCAAGCAGTATCTGAATGGACTTAGCCATTGCATTGGGCGAGTAGGTATCCTCAAAGTTGACCCCGGGTCGTTGAGTGTAACCCTTCGCCACAAGCCTGGGTTTGAAGGTTGTAACCTTCCCGTCAGCTCCAAGCTTACGTTGGTAGACCCATTTACACCCACCGGGTTGTACTCCTTTAGGTGGGTCTACTAGGGTCCAAACCTAGTTTGCACCCATCATGTCCATTTCGGATTTCATGGCCTCAAGCCGTTTATTGGAGTCGATGTTCGACATCGCTTCTTCGTACGTCTCTGGATCATTATCTAATTGATCGGTCAGGCCCAAAAATCCGTGCCTATTAGGTGGTTGGGATACTCTGGCCGACCTACGAAGGACTGGAACATTATCAGTGGAAACTACAAGCTCAGATGTTGTTGCTACTGTCTCATGGGGCACATCACTTGATTCCTCAAGGAGTACCTCATTGCATCGACTATGCGATGGAAAACCTTTTTCCAAAAACACTGCATTCCACGAGATAAAATCTTTTGCTCAGATGGATCATAGAAATAATACCCCGCAGTTTTTTTCTGGTATCCAACGAATCTGCATAAACTAGATCTGGAGTCCAGTTTATCTCCCACTAATCTCTTGACATTTGCGGGGCTACCCCACACTTTCAAATATTTGTAGGAGGCAAGCTTGTCATGCCATATCTCATATGGCATTTGGGATATCTTTTTAGATGACACCATGTTCAAAAGTTTGGCCGCCGTCTCAAGAGCATATCCCCAAAAGGACAAGAGGAGTTTGATAAAACTCATCATGGATCGGACCATGTCTAAAGAGGTCCGGTTCCTCCTTTCGGACACACCATTCAATTATAGTGTTCCAGGAGGAGTCCACTGAGAGAGAATTCCATTCTCTTTTATATAATCAATGAATTCACCACTTAAATACTCTCCACCTCGGTCCTCTTCCAGTGTCTGGCCCTTTTGCCATTCGCTTTGGAGATCGAAGCCTCTCTTATCAATACCGATGACGTAAACTTGTGGGTCTTTGCCTCGTATTGGACCAGCATATTGATCAACTCATGATTGAACTTCTCAAGTCCGTTCATGTTGTAGTTGACAACAAATGGGTCATAGGATGGAGGAAGCGACTGAACGATAACGTCGATGTATGTGTCATTGTTAAGCCCAGTTTTAAGGTCCTCAAGCTTCTCCACTAGGGATAGCATCTTGACCCATGAATTTGTACAGAGGATCCTTCAGCTAGCTTGGTGCCAAAGAATACTTTTGTGGCAGCATATCTAATATGCCTGTTCGAAACCGCATAAACCTCGTTCATGCGGAGCATTATGGCAGAAATGTTAGCCAACCTATCATATTACTTTTTCATGTCGTTAGACATCGAAGCCAATATGATACTGCCTACTTTCCGGTTGTCCTCATGCCATTTTCCGAACGTCGAATGTTCTTCTGACGTGGACTCCTCCGGCAAGTCGCTTGGCGACCGCTCATCCAAGACGTAGCCTTGGTTCTCGAAATCGAGGACAATCCTCAGGTTTCTTAGCCAGTCTGAATAGTTCGTGCCATTGAATTTATTGGTCTTTAGTATCATGGTTAAGCGATTCTTAGACATATCTACATCTATAAAAATGTAAAGCAGCAAATGATGGTAATATTACAGTTCAAGTTGAAGACATGGGCTTTTAGTCTTTAACCCTCTCACTATTTCTATGAAAGTCTATCACTCTCAAGTGGAGTTTGGGGAAACCATTTTCTAGCGGGCTCGGGATCCATAAGCGTGATCTCCATGTCCCGCTTTTACGATTCACATGAAGAAAACCTCATGGGAGATCTCCAATATCATTCTCATCTAATAAGATTCCTAAGATGTTTTGCCTTACCTCTTCACATGGTTCCGAGGACTCCAAGCGAACCATGTTACTCAGTGTTGGGCCCGACCCATCAATCAATTCATGCCTCAACTATCGCCCCCCACGACTCATGAGACAGGAAAACAATGAGCGTAGTCTCTTTTTTCACAATAATAGTGCGGCTTTCCCCTAGTCCAAGTGTGCCACGACTCGTGAGACCACACTTGGGTGGTGGTAGCTTCCTCACCACATTGTTGTGGATGGAAGGCTTAGACGAATAAAAACAATTTTGATCCAAGTCCATTTTGGGCCTAATATTTTATTGTTCCAACCAAATAAGAGTTTGTTTTGACAACAACCGAGACCTCATCACATTAGGTATCTTTACATGCATAAATATCCAATATTCATAAAGCGATAAATAAATACGCCGCCTTCAATAAACATAGCATAACTCCTGTTAGGATGATCACAAGCGAACCTATGCGACCCGCTGAGCCCGCAGTAAGTCTATGGTCTGTCTAGGGTGGTCCTACACTATTACAAAGTAATTAACCCATTGTCATTCCAATGGCCTTGTGGCTCTTCTTATTTTACGTCTTGATGTATCCCATTTGGCCTTCGACTCCGTGGGCTTGTTACAAAAATGGATCCTCACCCAAATATTCTAACTACTCTCATTACGTTGAAAAGTAATACATGGAAAAGAGGAAATAAGCAAGCCTTAACATCATGAGGCGAAAAATGGGAGATGATAGTCCCAAAATAAAAGGCACGCAGGCCCCACCTAATGGAAATGTAAATAAATGCCATTCATTCATGCATAAGGTGTAGGGCTCTTGTGATCATCCCATGTTGATTCCATCAACACATAGTGTACAATTATACCAAATAATCATGCCAACATAGATATTCAAAATATCCAAGTGATGTCTAACATCACAAGATATAAATATAGAAATAAGGTACAAGCTTCATATTTTATATTTACTAGACATCATAAACAGTGTATCCAATGCATGTAGAAAATCCCAAATTAATAAAGAAAAATTGACCTAAAGGAAAATCTAATAATCTCAAAATTAAATTTGCAAAATTAATCAATTTTCAGAAAATATGCAGAAATTATCCGAAAATCAACATTTCAGAAAAACGTCGAAAACCGGCATAGAACGGACCAGCCATCGTGCCCACAGGCCGGTCGCTGGCATAGGCAAGCATGCGGTGCACTGGCCCAGCCAACAGCCTGTGGGTGGAAGCCCAGCGTGCGCAGGCGCTAGCCTGCACACAGAACGGTCTGTGTGGCCGCCCCTTCCAGCACCCACGTTGGCAGGCACGCCGGCCAGCAGAGGCAGCAGCCAAACGTTGCCGCTGCTATTCCGTTTGTCTTTGTTTCATGGTTTTCTGGTTCCCATTTCAGCACATTTATGTATAAAAACAACAATAAATAAATATGCAATTTTTAAGATCCAATCCATAAAATTGCATATGTAACGTCTATCAAATCTAAACATATGAACGAGTTCATCAATATATATATATTCATACATATAAACATGCTCATAAAGCCGTAAACACAAATAAAACATGCTAAGAACATAGATCTATGCCCTTTACATTGAATCGCGCTCTGATACCACTTGACGGATAAGTAGATCCACCCGGGAGCGCGAGCGGAAGCGATATTTAAAAAAATGCATAAATAATGCATATCAAAATATCCCAAGGGGTGTACCCTTGCGTGTTCAACCAGGCGTTAAATCTAGAATATGATAGAAAAATAAATATATTTATCATATAGAGCATAGATTTATCATCAAAGAAACTACAAAAGCGTAAATACAAATATCACTTTTGTAGCTTTTTTTGTTGTATGGCTCAGAACGTTGTTGCACGGCAGGAAACGTTCACCAAGTTCAAAATATGAACTCTGTAATGAAGTCCACACGACACTAGGAGATATCTCATTTTTCTTGCTAGAGAAAACAGATCTAGAGGACAAGACCAAAGAAGAGACTACACTATTATCTTCGTGTTCCTTCTTGATCTTTCTTTGTTCTTCCAATGATCCTAATCAATGACGGTACAAAGAGGATAGTACGTAGAGAGAGAGGGGGCCGAAAACTTGCAGTGTTTTTTAGAGGGTGTGTATTCTTCTTTTTCCTAGAAAAAGATGCATTATATTTCTCTTACTTTGATGATAGTATATACACATATATATACTTCATTAATCTGATTATTGGAATGTGTCTAGGTTCATCCAAGGATGTCTAGATACATTCGAATCAAGCCCCACTAATCATCAATCAAGCCTACCATTTCATAAGGTATGATTTAATCATACCAAATGAAAGAGGCCTGATTGGAGTTGATTTGTTTCTTTCCAAAAGAGACAAGTCAATACTCATCAAAGGCCATACATGGCCGATTTTTGAGCTTCTAAAAGAAGCAATTTTCAGCCATCCTCTTTTGGGAAGAAGTCCAACTTCTTCTAAATCTAAAGGTGGAATTAACACATCTCTTCGGCCAAGATTTAATGGACTGGGTTTATATTATAATCTAATTATAACAAGTCTAAGAATTAAATCCTATTTAACTTATGGTCCATTTAAATAATTCTCATTAATCTTTTAATCAAATTAAAGATCTATGTTTTGATTCTCTACTTAATCGATAAATCCCATTTACCGATTATAAGTAGGGCCCGATACATATCTGCTCGTCCATCCAATGGACAATTCCTTAAGTAATCCAATTAGTTATCATCCTCTAAAATTGACTCCATGTCAATTTCTTCACCTCCTCGGTGATTCTTTAGTGCGAGGGATATGGTGGAGCTGGAAATTATTTAGTTGGCACCTGCGTCAAGTGCCATGTTCATTCCTGCTATAAGGGCTTCATACTCGGTCTCTTTATTTGAAGCCTTGAAATTGAATCTTAAAGCATACTCCGTTTCGTCCCCTTCCGGGCTAGTGAGGATAATTCCAGCCCTGCTACCCGCTAGCATGGAAGAGCCACTGACATATAAAAGCCATTTCCCTTTGTCTTCCTTAGTAAGTGTGGCTTCAGTCATAAACTCAGCTAAGGTCGGGGCCTTGATAGTTGTTCTGGGTTGGAAAGAAATATCGTGATAGCTGAGCTCAACAACATATTCAATTATCCTGCCTGACGTTTCAGGTTTCCCCAACGTAGCTCACAGGGGGATGTTAGTACGCACAATAATGGAATGCGATTAGAACAAGGACATAATTTACATGAGGTAATTACTAACGCGAAAGCTAATTTTTCTACCTTAGGGTACCGTTGCTCGGCCCCATGTAATACCTTGCTTACATAGTAGATGGGCTTCTGAGTTCCCTCCTCCTCCTTGATGAGCACGGAGCTTACCGCATGTTGCCCTACTGCCAGGTACAGGAACAACTGCTCACCTGGTGATGGTTTAGTGAGTCGGGGTAATTCAACCAAGTAGACCTTTAATTCTTGGAAAGCTTGCTGACACGCCTCATCCCTAGTGATGTTCTTGGTTTTCCTGAGAGCTTTAAGGAAGGGCAAGTTGCATTTCATAAAGTGGGAGATAAACCTATTGAGGGCTGCTACGTGACTCATTAGTTTCTGTACTACTTTGAGGTTTGCGGTAGGTTTCATCTCCTGGATAGCTCGGATCTTGGCCAGATTGACTTTGATACCCTTTTCAGTGATCATATAACCAAAGAACCTACCACTCTAAACTCCAAACACGCACTTGGTTGGATTTAGCTTCATGTGTACTGCCCCAGCACGTTGAAGGTTCAGCTAGGTTTGTAATGTGTTGATCTGCCTGTCGGCTCTTCACCAGCATGTCGACGACGTACACCTCCATGTTATGCCCTAGCTGCTCTTTGAACATACGGTCTACCAGTCGCGGTAAGTAGCACCTGCATTTTTCAGCCTAAAGGGCATAACAATGTAACAATAGGTCCCTCCTAATGTCATGAAGGTAACCTGCTTCTGGTCATCGGGATTAAGCATTGGTGGTAACCCTATGAGGCATCGTTAAACTTAACAATTCGTGACCAGAGGTGGAATCTACCAGCTAGTCTATGCGGGGCAATTGGTAAAAATCCTTTAGGCATGCTTTATTAGCTTGTCGAAACTCAACACACATACGCCACTTGTTACCTGGCTTACTAATACCACATTTGACAACTATTCTGAGAATTGGATTTCCTTGATGTGCCCAGCTGATAGAAGCTTACTTACTTCCTCCTGGATGATCTTGTGCTTGTCGGGCCCGAAGTGTTGCTTCTTTCGCTTTATAAGAGGGAAGGTAGGACCTAGGTTCAGGTTATGTACAACCACGCTGGGATCTATGCCCGCCAGGTCGTGTGCTGTCCAAGAAAAAATGCTTGTATTTTTTGGGATAGTTCGGAGCTCAGCTGGGAGCCTATCTTGGTAGTTTTTTCTAGCTCTCCCGGTATCATCTGGATGGTTAACAACTCTTCAGCCGGCTGTACACGAGCAGGAATGGTGTTCCTTTGATCGTCCTGCTGGATGGGTCTTTTTGTCTTTCTCTCGTTAGGAAGGTCTATCTCCGTGTCCTATCGACTACTTCCTTTTATTGACTCCACATAGCATTTCTGTGCTATGTATTGGTCAACCGTTAACTCTCCCACCCCTACTCCAGCGGGGAACTTTAACTTCATGTGATACGTGGAGACCACCACCTGGAACGCATTCAAAGTAGGTCCTCCTAGGATGACGTTGTAAGCTGATGGCATGTCCACGAAATAAAAACGGACCATCTTGGTCTTCCTATTTGGCTCTGCTCGTAGACAGAGAGGGAGCAGGATCTGGCCCAGAAGGTGCACCACCTCTCCTGCGAAGGCATATAGTGAGGTGTGCACTGGCTTTAAGAGGATGTCGTGTAGTTTTATCTGTTGGTAAACTATAGAAGTTGACATTTGCAGAACTACCAGTGTCCACAAAAATACGTTGTACAATATAATTGGCCAAAGTGGCCGAAATGACAAGTGCAGCACTATGAGGTAAATGTACTCCATGTGTGTCAACAGGGCCGAAATGGACCATGGGATCCCCAACTAGTGCTTTGTGAGTAACCTCCATAATTGTTCTAATAGCCCTAGCATGAGCTCGTCTGGTTCGTCCAGAGTCTGCACCAGTGGGCCCTCCCGCTATCATGTGAATCATGCTTTTAGTTGGGGTGTTCTCCACCTTTGTTCCTTAGTAGGGAGCTTATCTTTCTTACGCTCCCTCCTCGGGGGTCGTCTGCCTAATCCTCCTTCCTGCAGGAGTCTTGATGATGGGGGCATTCTCCTTGTGTTCTCACCTCCTATCATTTTCCACGTAATCTTTCAAATAGCTGGATTGAATAGCCTTTCGATTCTTGCCTCAGCTGACAACACCGGTTGGTGTGGTGCCCGTATTCTCGATAATACCTGTGAAACTACTTAGATGTGGGCAATTGAGGATCCTCCTCTGAACCTTTAGGCCGCTAAAGAGCAGGAAACCTGTCTATGGCTAGTAGCATCGTAGCTGGGCTAGTGATCAGCGGGGTGTACTATTCCTTCGTCGGAGCAAGGGGGTTGAAGCGTCCTCGTGGTTCCCCCTACTCTTACGAGCCGGGGCAAACCATTCATTCTATACTGGTTAGTTTACTTCCACAACCAAGCGTCCTCCAGTTTCATCTACTTTCCAGCACGAGCTAGTACTTCTCCAAAGTGTGCAACTGGTGTCTTAACTAGGGACTCAAAAAGGAGGCATCCTTGTAGGCCTTCAATAAGAGCACTGACCAACACCTCCTGGTGAGCTGTTGGAACTTTCAAGGCAGTTGCATTGGAGAGATGAAGATAGGCCCTTAGAGTCTCTTTCTCCTTTTGCTTGATTCCAAAAAGGCTAACAGTCCGTTAGTGTAGTAAGAAATACGCAACATTTAATATCGCTACTGTACCTGGCAACAGGGCTGCATTTTCAAACATGGAAACATGCTCGACTGCATCGGAAGTGCGGGTGGGATGGGGCACAAAAATGAGCAGGGAGCTCTTGTATAATGATCTCCTCATTGAAAGGAATACCGCACTCTACTGACAGAGCGTCCCTAGTCATCTGCTGGTGGAGTTATATCATCTCCTTCCTTAGGGCTTCCCAAATTTCAGGAGGTTGAAAGGGCGTTGCCTCCTTGCTGGAAGAATCAGTAGGGAGAGATCTATCTGTCGGTTGTCCTGCCAGGGCCTACCTGTTCATGGCTCGACTTCCTGGCATTCTTCCTCAGTCCTGTCAGAAAGATGGTCCTACTCTGTTATCTTCGAAGCTGTGGAAGGTTGAGTGGATGGTTTCCACTATGAACTGGTGAAGCTACTTGTACAGGAGTAGGTCCACAATAGTAGGATCAGTTGTCGGGTTGGCCGCTGGGGCGGGGGCGTCCCAAGTTGTAGCTGGGAAAGCACCAACTGGAGCAGGGAAGGCCGCTGCTGGAGCGAAGAAAGCTCCAGCTGGAGTAGGGAAAACACCGGCTGGAGCAGGAAAGTCAGCGACTGAAGCTAGGAGGTCATCAGTAGGAGCCGGGAGCGTCAGCTACAGCCATAGTCTGATCCGGAGGTAGGATGGTGGATCCTACTGCAGCAGGGAGGGAACATCACCCTCAAAAGATCCGGTGTTGTTTGAAACGGCCATGTCTCATGTCTTCAACAAAAGTTTCCCACAGATGGCGCCAATGATGCATACTTGGGTTCTAAGGTACTGCAAATTATGGAGGATCCTTATGCAAATCCTAAGGCTTAAGGGAGACTAATCTGCAATGAAGCGTTTGCACTCCGATGCTTAAGTCAGTAAAATATACAACAAGAGAAAATTGGAAATAAAGTGAGAATAATGGTTAAAGGTGAAGGATAATTAGTGTAAAATGATAGTATTTGTGTAGAAGTGAGGTAAAACAAGCTAACCAATGGTAAAAACGAGTAAGAGTGTATAATGGTCAAAAGATGATGTGGAATATGTTTTACCAAAGCTTGACCTCTAAGGATTGCACAGGGGCCAATTTATAGCCGTTGATGGAGCCAAATTCGGGTTTAGTTATTCAGTGTTGTATACCTCTGGAAAGCCCTTTGACTTGGCCATCTTTCAGAAGAATCCCTTCGGGATTTCGGATATTGAGGGAGATATACCTGTTTGATCGAGTCTTGCCAGATTCGCCTATATTTTCGAAAAGTTGTTACTGGTGGCTTTATCAGCTTAATCCCTTTCTCATCCATGAGAATGATTGAGATCTTTGAGTATGATATGTCTCGATGAATTGGCAAGCTATAGGATGTGTTCGTCCAGCTGTACGATGATGTGTCCCACTAGGATAGGCTCGTCTTGGGCCTACGAGTTCAGTGAAATCAGCAAGTAAAATTATAGGCTTCTTACCCTCCCTGCTAATAGGTTGTCCTAGCTAGTAGTCAACTGGGTTGTTGTTCCATTGGCAGTGAACTAGACTGCTTCGAGGATGGGCTTTTGGGGTTTTGAGTCCATGAAGGATTTTTTTTTTTTTTTTTGGGGGGGGGGGGGGGGCGCATCATATATTATTATGATAGAAAAATTATTATGCAATCAAAATTATACAATTGGGTTCACAATAAAAATATTATATTTTTTGAAGAGATTGAATGCGAAATTTCATACTTGACTATGCTCTCAAGTTAAAGTTGGACGATGTTAAAGCCTGAGATTTGGTAAGGCTTTGTATATATATGTTTATGTCGACAGATGGGCCTGGTCAGTTTATTAGTTAGAAGGGGTAAGTATTGATTGGTTAGATTGTTAAGTTTGTTGGGCCGAGTTTGTTGAGTGCGGTTATTTTGTTGAAGAGGTAGTTAAGTGGACCTCTATTTATCTGAGGCCCAAGTCACGTTTGACACACACCTTTTGTATACCAAAACCCTCACACAGATTGATTTCTTCAGCACCAGTTTTCTTCTTTCTAGTTTTCTTTAATCTTGAGTATGTACCTTGAACCTACTTCCATGGGATCTTTCGTGCTTCGCTTGCGTTCCGAACATGGTATCAGAGCCATCCTTTGATGGTCTCTGATCCTGTTTCTCTTCTTGTTTTCGATTTGTTGTTTGTGTTTTTGCTGGTACATTAGGGTTTATTTCATGACGGGCAAGGAAGAGGGAGAAAAGGAAATGGCAAACCAGAAAGGAAAAAGATCGGAGACTATGAAACTCCAAAATGGAAATCACCCAGGGATGAGCTTGGTATCTGTCCCACTGAATGGGACCAATTATTTGACCTGGCGGAGGGCGGTTCGTCTCGCGCTAGGGGCGAAATCAAAGTTCGGGTTTGTTCATGGGACGATCCAGAGGCCAGAAGAAGGATCTGAAGAATTTGAGCAGTGGCAACAGGATGATTACATGGTTGTTTCATGGCTCCTGAACTCCATCAACAAGGACATAGCGGAGGCCTTCATCTACACCAAGTCCTTAACAAGACCTGTGTTCAATAAGCTGCTTTCCAAGTTGGGTTTGGTCATGTTGAACCCAAAACCAACTTGTGGGGGGAATGTTAAAGCCTAAGATTTGGTAAGGCTTTGTATATATATGTTTATGTTGACAGATGGGCCTGGTCAGTTTATTAGTTAGAAGGGGCCAGTGTTGATTGGTTAGATTGTTAAGTTTGTTGGGCCGAGTTTGTTGAGTGCGGTTATTTTGTTGAAGAGGTAGTTAAGTGACCTCTATTTATCTGAGGCCCAAGTCACTTTTGACACACACCTTTTGTATACCAAAACCCTCACACAGATTGATTTCTTTAGCACCCGTTTTCTTCTTTCTAGTTTTCTTTAATCTCGAGTATGTACCTTGAACCTACTTCCATAGGATCTTCCGTGCTTCGCTTGCATTCCGAACAACTCATAAAGTAAGAATCTTGCTTAGACGAAATAATTAATTTATGTATAACCAACATATTCATGAGTTAAAAAAAATGATTGATGATAAAAAGTTAAAAAGAAAAAAAAAAGCAATGAACAAATGAATACTCAGTGATAAAAAATATTTGCTAGATCCGACCTCTCTACCGAATATTATCAATGAAATAACCCAAAAGGTTGATTGAAATATGATTAAACAAAAAGAATACAATAACCAACACAAATAACATATTTCATGAACTCACGAAATAAATTAATTGATAAAAAACAAAGAAAGGAAAATTTGTTCAAACGTTGGGTCTTTTCTTAGTTTTGAGTTACTTCAACTTTCACATGCGAGCACGAATAGGTATGAAATTTGCACCGAATCTAATTTTTTATAGATACTAAATTTATTTTTGTTATTCTGAAGCAATTGTATAATATCTTGTAATTGATAGCATAAAAAAGATATTGCATGAAAGTATTAATTAACTCTCGCCGATAGGAAGAATCTGTAAAATCCAAACTTGCTATCAAAGACCATTAATAAAATAGTCAAAATAAGCATGAGAGAAAGATTATAATCAACACATAAAATCACATATTGATGAACTCACATATCAAAATAATTGATAATAAGAAAACATTAAAAATCAATGAAAGATTTTTTTTTTCTTTTCATACCTTCACTTGTGACCTTCTCCCTTTTGTTTGACGTCGACTTAGAATATTTTCTATTGTTTGAGAAGATAGATAAATACAAAACAAAAATTGATAATAAAACAGTTTTGGACATAACGAATTCTGCAAACTCGTAAAAAAATTGATAACATAAAAGATTTCAAAAGCATGGACACAAATTTGAGACATATAGAGTATATACATTTCAAGAATTCATAAAATAAAGTATTACTAATAAAACAAAAGTAAAAGAAACGGAATACATTTTTTTCACATAGAAAGAAAAGACTTAATTAAATAATGACTTTGTTAGGCTATGATCACAGCATAAAACATTTAATTGCTGAGAAAACTAGGAAAAGTCTGTCTCAGAAGGACGCTGATGTACAATAATTTGCAATTTTTGTAATTGATATTATTTTTCTATTTTATTTGCCATTTTTGTAACTGATATTAGAATGTACAATGTGCTATTTCGTCACAGATTTGCGAGACCATTGATTTGAGCTTTTGTTGCAAATGTTTTGTTTTTTTTCAATTTTAATTGGTAGACGACTAGTTATTTTCGACAACCTGTTGGAATCTTTACGACAGAATTTCAGATGGATTTCTATTTTATTCTTTTTTTTATTCCATTTTATTTAATTAACATAGATATTTCAATATAAATGCTTTAACAACCAAATTAATGTAAAAGAAACATTATATTGAAATTAAATAGAATAGAATATGATGGTGACAAAATAAGACCATATACTAAATTACCGAAGCTCCCTTGAATATACGTGTAATTACCGGATTGCCATTGGTAGTTATTATCCTAGTGGGTTAGCGGGGCGATATGAATTAAGATAACCCTAATGATTAAATTGTAACTGTTAGATGATAGACGGTTGTAGGGTAAATCTGTCTTTGTGCCCCTCCATGTTTACTATAAAAAGGACGTTTAGTCCATTGTAAACCTCACTTTTACTACTTTTGGAATAATATATTCGAGAAGAACTCTCAAGTTCTTGACTTGTGACTCGTGATTGCATGATGATTGTGCTTGGATCAATTGCTTCCCGATTTTTACCCCATCAGCTTGGCGCCGTCTGTGGGAAACTGATCTAAGCATTGAGGAAGAACACCCGGTCAAGAGTCTGGAGCGTGAATGCGGGACAAGAAGAACTTGAAATAGGAGGGGAGAATCACGTGCAAGATCACGTCACGGAGAACCTACCCACACGCGACCTTCAGAATGAGAGGCAGGAAGACGCCGAGGCTCCCCCTCCGCTCTCAGTCATTCAGATAACTCCAGAGGCACTTCGCCAATTGGTGGAAGATGCGTCTGTTCAAGCGGCAGAGAGGGTTGTGGCCCATTACGTAGCAGGACATGCATTACCCCACGACCCCCTCGCTATCCTTGCAGAGGTCAAGACGCTCCCTTGGCCCCCGAGGGTGGTGAGCAGAGGCCTGGGGATGCCACTTGTTAGAATAGGTGACCAGAAAGCCAATAGGTTTGGCAATTTGTAACCTATTCGACAACTTGATGTAGATGTAATATTATTATGTGATGAATAAGATGAGTGTTCGTCACCAATGATACCTTCTTTGTTGCACTCATCTTATATTTGTTAAAACGGTGTTTAACTTATATCGCAACAAAGCCTACAGACCATGGATAACAACTCGTGCAGTTACGCCACGCATTGGATGGTGGTCATGTAGCCAACTAATTAAGACTTGGGTCTGAAACGTTCCAAGTCGAGGACCTCGAGACAGGGCATCGAGAGTCCTATTCAGACTTGCGTCAAGAGTCGTGTTCATTGGATGAGTACCGTGTTTCATCGGCGACAGGCGTGGGACGCCTACACGATCTTGATAGGGGTTGATTGACTGGGGTCGAGCCGACTGGACTGACTCGCGGGGATCATCATATGGAAGCCTTGGAGGCTTGGTCGGTATGATTGGTTTTCCCCGGTTCCGATAGTACGGGAGTAATCCTCAGACTTGAGGGATCATGGCAGTCGCGTGCACATGACGGTTGTATCTTGGATCTGGCGAGAGGTTATCACTCTGTAAGATGATCATCATAAGCCTTGTCCAGTGCAGTTGGAATCTGTAGCGAGGACAATGGATTCCAAGAAGAGGATCCGTCCCTTGTCAGTATGTGACAGAGGTATCTCCTATGCACTTGGACACACGTTCATGCTGTTTAAAGCTGTGGCCACAGTGGTTGGTCGAACAGGGAATGGTTTCCTATGTCGACACAATGAAGCATACGTGGTCTCGAGTATTAAGCATAGATGCCTAGTCAAGGATGGGAACCGACGCTCAATTCCATACCCTAGACTAAGGCCGGGAGACGGTAGACGGAAGGATCATACCCGTACGGAATCGGCGCCTAAATGTTCACGCCAATTCACCTAGTCTCTAGTGCCATGGACCGTTGCTAGATGGCCACCCATGGTAACGGGCCCTTGTGGCACACGGGCCCAAGTCTAACTGAAGGTGAACCTAAAGCGTCACACACAAATCACCGAGAAGGTTGAGAGATCGACTTGGAGTCAATCTCGAAGGATAAAATAAGTAATTGGATTACTTAAGGGAAAGTCCATTGGATGGACGGGCCTACATTGTATCGGCATCCGTTTAATCAGTAAATTGGGTTTTCGATTAAATATAGAAAGTTGAGACGTTGAGACGTTGGATCTTTTAATTGGATTAAAAGATCAACGAGAATAATTTAAATGGACATTAAATTGGATTTAATGTTGAGTTCGTCGTAATTGGATTACGATAAAACCCGGTCCATTAAATTTACTCGAGAGGAGAAATAATTCCTATTTTGGAATAGGAAGAAGTTGGACTTCTTCCCTTATTTAAACATGGCCGACATGCTCCCTTGGAGGAAGCAAAATCAGCCATGTTTCATGCTAGGTGGTATGTTGACTTATCTCTTTTGGAAAGAGACAAATCAACTCCAATCAAGCTCTTCCCTTTTGGTATGATTTGATCATACCATAAATTTTGGTAGGCTTGATTGAAGAATTGGTGGTCATTGATTGGAATGAATCTAGACATCCTTGGATGAACCTAGACACATTCCAATAATCACATTAATTATGTATATATATTAGAATATACAACACCAAGCATGAGTGATTCATTATTCATCTTTTTCTAGGAAAAAGAGAAGACAATTTTCGGATCCCCTCTCCTCTCTCTCTCAACTCTCAGCCTCTCTCCCTCTCTCATACTTGTGTTCTTCACTTGATTTGAATCAAGAAGAAGAACAAAGTAAGTTTAAGAGAGCACTAACTCATAGTGTGCTTCTCTTAAACCGATTCCTTCTTAAACCCGTTCTTTTCTAGCAAGAAGAACGTGTGTTTCTTCCGGTGTGGTGTGGATCACCTTTGGAGAATCCATACGATTGGATTTCGTGAGCATTCCGGAGAAGGAACAACGCAAGTAGCCTGGAGCATATGCTAAACAATCGAAGGTAACGGTCTCTTTACGCTTTGATTGATTTATTTAATATACATCTATGCCCTATGTGTTTAAATATATATTTCTAATATTTACACATCCTACATCGAACGCCCGGTTGAGCACCCAAGGGTACACCCCTTGGGATTCGTTTATTTAAATTAGATTTGAATTTACGCACATTTCTCGCTTTCTCGCTTCCGCTCGCGCTCCCGGGCTGATCCACTTGTCCTTCACCACTGAAGGTTTGAATTACAAGGAGAAAGCCAACAGCAAGGCCACACAGCTAGAGGACAACTACTATCCTTCACCTCCTCGAAGATACATAGGCGAAGAGGACTACTTCCCATCTCCTCCCCAGGGTGGACGAGAAGACAACTATTTCCCCCCTCCGCGCCCGGAGGAGGTACCACCGGTACGGGAAGGAGTATATTAAGAGATGGGCGGCCATATGCCTCCTCCACCCAAGTTCCCGAGTCTTTTGAGACCCCCAGGATACCCAACACGACCCTTGGCAGTAGCGCCCCCACGACGGAGTCCATTCACCCCCACATTCTAGCAGAAGCCATTCATCCGGGGGTTAAGATCCCAAGTCTCAGCGAGTACAACGGAGTGGGTGATCCTCAAGACCATTTGGATCGTTTCTTGGCCAGGGCCGATTTGTTAGACATTAGTGACGCGGCCTATTGCAAGTTGTTTCGGACTACCCTTTCAGGGAAGGCGATGACATGGTTTAACCAGTTACCCTCGGGAACCATTAAGTCATTTGAGCAGCACTCCCAGCGCTTCCTACACCATTTCGTGATTAAGAGGCGATACCCCCAAGACTGCGTCGTACTTGTTTACGATAATCTAGCAAGAGAATGAGAGCTTAAGGGAGTACATGCAGCGTTTCTCGGAAGCTGTTTTGGAAGTACCCCACATAAACCCAGAACTTTAAGCATCATGCAGCAGAATCTGAGGAGATGTCGGTTTAAGGAGTCGATTGCTAAAAAGCCTCCCTCATCTCAAGAAGAGTTGTTGTTGAGAGCTGAGAAATATATATGAATTGAGGAATCACAGGTGCGCAATCAACAAATCCCTTGAAATGGAGGGCAAATGAGGAGGAAAAGGGGGCTCCTCCTAGGACAGAGGGGAGCAAGTGTGAACGCAGGCATATACTACCTAGGGATTTAGCTCGATACACCCCTCTGAACGCCCCGCGAACTCAGGTTCTCATTATGGCCAAGCAACAAGGGTTGGTGAAATGGCCTTAACCGATGAAAGACAACCCGCAAAGAATGAAGTCTGACAAGTATTGTCATTTCCACAGGGATCGAGGCCACAACACCGATGAATGCCATCATTTGAAGGACGAGATCGAGAAGTTGATACATGGAGGATACTTAAAAGAGTTTGTGAGGCAAAGGAAACAAGAGCCCCAGGAAATCGCCTTTGGAGGCAGGCACATGGCACCTCGTCTGGAAATAGAGTAAGGCAGGAAGCGGAGCTAGCTAGCAAGGATAACCTCCCAACTGCTGGAGTTATTGGGGTTATTTTGGGAGGCTTCCAGCAGGGGAGACTCGAGGCAAGATGGAAAGGCCACAGTGAGAGCAGCTGGATGCAATGCCAACCGTGTCATTTTTTAGTGAGATCGCAGCAACGTCACCAGTAGATCCAATAATGAGTGAGAGTATGAGGCACTTAGCGCGAGTGGAAAGCTGGCCCTCGCCGCGGGAGCGAAGTATGGGAGGGCGTATATCGACTCCCAACTTGTGGTCAAGCAAGGGAATGGAGGTTACAAAGCTGGGGGAGTAGATGACCAAGTACTTAGCAAACATCCAAGTGTTAAGAAGGAAGGTTGACGAGTTCACCCTAGAACGAATCCCGCGATCATACAAGGAAGAAGCAAACTGACTCGCTAAGTTGGCCAGCTCATTGGCTCCATTGGAGAGCAGGAGAATAACCCTACTAAGTCAAAAGCGACCCGGAGTGGATGTTGTGGGGAAGAAGCCTTAGCGGCGAAGAGTGTTTCACCAAGTGGGAAAGAAGGTCTGGAGGAACACTGAAAATTTGGGATTCTGCCTCAAGACCCCAAGGAAGCAAGGGTAATTCGAGCAACGTCGGGACAGGGACAAAGAAGAGTATGTTCTACGAGAGATCCTTGAGGGAAGTTGTGGTAATCATTCCGGAGGCGGAATGTTAGCATGCAAGGCCCCGCAACGAAGACACCTCTGGCCTACAACGCGTAAGCATGCTTGGAGCTTAGTGAAGAAATTCGAGAGTGCCAGGAGCATGCCAACGTCACTCACGTTCCAGCGGCAAGTATGGGACCATCGCAACACCCCATTCTGACGGGCAGGCAGAAGTAACCAGCAGGATAGTCTCCTAAAATTTGACGACGAGACTGGAGAAAGTTGAAGGAAGTTGAGTGGAAGGACGCCCGGGAGTCCTATGGGCATATCGAACAACCCAGTGACGAGGCACGGGAGAGTCCCGTTCAATCTAGTCAAGGGGACAGAAGCGGTCGTCCCGGGGGTCTTGGGGAAGGAACACTCTGGGCGCGACAATAGGAACCACCCGCAATGATGAGGAAAGGCGAGTCGACCTGGATTTCTTGAGGAGCTTAGGAGTGGCACGAATGCAAGGAGGGAAGCCTACGAGGCATTAATTGCATAGGCTCGCAAAGACAAAGTACGGTGTCGCGAGTTCCTAGTCGGAGATCTGGTATTAAGGAAAGCTGACGCGATAAGAAACATTGCGAAACTAGATGCCAAATGGATAGGACCGTATAAATAGCAAGAAGTGGAACTTATCGCTTACAGAGAATGAACAGGAAGGAAATACCACACACGTGGAATATTGCTAACCTCAAGAAATATTTTACTTAATGCTTCGCATCTCTTTTCAAACACCTTGTAACCTAGAATTACGGTAAAGAAATGTCCACCTTTTTATCTACTTGTTGTGGGTTCATTATTAATACTGTGTTTAGCAAGAGAGGGCGATGGCGCCTCATATTAATACTTTTAGAGGGGATGGCCCATCACATTAATACTTTATTTGACAAGAGAGAGGGATGGCCCCTCACATTGATACTTTTAGAGAGGAATGGCCCCTCACATTAATATTTTATTTAAGAAGAGAGGGGCATGACCCCTCACATTGATACTTTTAGAGGGGGATGGTCTCTCACATTGATATTTTATATAACAAGAGAGGGGGACGGCCCCTCACGAGCCCCTAAGCTAAGGCTTCCTTGAGACACACAAAAGAAATGCCCCGAAGCTATTGCTTCCTTGAAGCACATAAAAGAAAACAATGGGATCATAAGTAACGTAGCATAAGAAACAATAAAATATCAAAGTCTAATAACATAGTAAAAGAAAAAGAGACAAAATATCCTAAGAAGTTCCCATACGACAAAGGAACTCCTGCGAAGTTCCAAATATTCCGACAAGAGGAACTCCTAAGAAGATCCCCAAACGACAAGGAACTCCTACAAAGTTCCAAAGTATTTCAACCAAAGGAACTCCTACAAAGCTTCTAAAAAATCCGACATAACGCATTGTAACGTGTCGCAAATTCAAACATGGCGCGTCGCAAATTCAACATGACGCGTCAAGACGCGATGCGATTCGAACATGACACGACGCAATGCAATAATATAACATGATGCAATACGATACAATTTGACATGACGCAACGCAACACAATTACAACAACCATCGGTTGTGCTAGGCCCCCCTCACCCCCATGGCGACTCACGAGGTTGCAGAGGATGGAGGAGCAAGCAACCTCGTCCTCCTTCCTTCATGAAAGACGAGGACGGACTCGCGAATCATGCTTGCGATCACACTAATCCCCAACAAAACTTCTCGCTCCAAGGATTGTTTAAAGAGCGGATCACTCTAAAAATTTACAACCACTGAGAAGAAAAATTAGAAGTACGAGCCCTTGACAACCTTCCTAAGAATAAGCAAAATATCGAAAGCCCCGAGAGAGGGAGTCACATCAAGATCCTGAAACGTTAGAAGAAACCCATCAAAGTATGCGAAAGAATTAGGACTGAATTGGCTAACGCGTGACATCGAGATCTAAAACGGGGGCTTGCATCAGTGAAGGAAATCGAAGAGTTTCCAACTTTTTCCTAACTTCAATTTCTGGAAAAATCTAGTGAATCAGATGAACACTCGGGGTGAATTCCTGATACCCCAAATCAACCCACATTGAAAATCACTACTGTGGAGTGAGGAGAATTGAAAAGTTTTCTCGCAAGGCAGTCATAAAGCGACATACGTATACAACGACAAGCCATCACGACCAAAACAATGCTAAGGCGAGACGCACCGAACGCACTTCGACCAGAATTAGGTCAAGGTAACATTGGCCGGGGCATTTCGCCTCGACTAAAACATAAAAAATAATTTTTGGTCGAGGCGGCCTGCCTCGACCAAAAATATCTGGTCGAGGCAAGCTGCCTCGACCACATGCAGGCTGAGGCCCGCAAGCCTCGGCCCAAGTGATGCACTGTCCATTTTTAAATGGAGAGATACGTATTAAAAAAAATGGGTAAGCATCACATTTCTTAGTGTCACGGTTTTGAGGTAATAGAATAACATATATGCATATGCACAACTCATTCACAATAACTGTAGATGGGCTTAATTATTTATTTCAACTACTTAATCAATTAATTAGTATATTGCTTAAAATCATTTATGCTTCCTTATTATTATTATTATTGATATCTTGTGGAAAAATATGAACAACAATTGTCACAGATTATTCAGCCAAAGAAGATGGAAACAGTTTAGACGATGATAAATCAGTGATGGGGCTCTTTGCCAAAGTTTAACAAGAGACTAACAAAGATCTAACAAGTATCTAAAGCGGCCAATCCTGCACGCAACGGAGCATATAAATGTGAGTCAACTCCTAAATACATCCTTAGTGTTTAGGAGTTGGGGGGCTGCTGATGGTGACAAGATAAGACCATATACCAAATTACCGGAGCACCCCTAAACATGTGTAATTACCGGATTGCCATTGGTAGTTATTTTCCTAGTGGGTTAGTGGGGCGAAATGAATTACTAAGATGCCCCTAGTGATTAAATTGTAACCGTTAGATGATAGGCGGTTGGAGGGTAAATCTATCTTTGCGCCCCTCCACGTTTACTATAAATAGGACCTTTAGTCCATTGTAAACCTCACTTTTACTACTTTTGGAATAATATATTCGAGAAGAACTCTCAAGTTCTTGACTTGTGACTCGTGATTGCATGATTGTGCTTGAATCAATTGCTTCCCGATTTTCACCCTATCAGAATACAAATTAATTTACGATTTAAGATAGCAATATGGTGCCCGGTAAAACAAATTGGTTTTTTCTGCAAGTGTGCCCAAAACTATGGCAAATGTTTATGCCTAAACACCATGGCAAATACTGATTAATCGTAGCAAAAATTTAAGTTTGTGCATTGGTATTGTTTAACCGTGATTAATAGTGTTGATTTATCATGATTTTTTACCCGTGATCATTTATAGTATAGCGAAAAGTAAATTTTTTATAGTGTGCTCATCTATAGCAAATTCCGGATAATTGACTGGGGGGTCTGCTAATGTTATAGTGTGAGGAGAGTTGCTTGGTAGGGCAATAGGAAGCTCAAAGGAAAACACATTGTATGTTACTTTCTATGATATGTGCCACTGGGATATGTAGCCAAGTAGATTCTGGAAGATTGATGTTGCGTTATCCACTTTTTTCAAGGTTATTCAGGTAAGGCCTTATTTACTTGTTTAACCATGGTTAATAATAATTATTTATCATGGTTTAGTCCGTAGCCAATAAATTTATAGCCAATAGTGAATTTTCTTCTAATGCATAATTAAAAACTATACCACATTTTTTATCGGCCCGGGCCAATTCTAGTCCCTTCTGCCTTCTTTTTCCAGTAGGTCTTATAGACCTCTCCACTGAGGAGGGCGGGCCTACCTATAGTTGCTTCTCCTGTAAAAAGATAATAGATTGATAAAGATAATCTTAAAAAAAATCAAGTAATTAACTACTTTTAGAACTAGAAAATTAAAATTGTTAAAAGCTTATCAATTTTCTCTTGTGTTCTGTGACCGAGCAGCAACGAGTCGTTTTGCCTTATTCTTTCCATACCGATCTTAGAACAAATCACCTACCAACTCGGTCTTGAGGAAAGTCCACATCTTATCATACATCCATATGACCTTCTTGCTTCTCTCATTAGCTCTTTGCATTGTCTGCATGAGCCACATGTCGGCTTTTTGTTAGATACCTTTATGATTTGGACGGTATTGGAGGAATGCAATATGCCTGAATGCTTCTGTAGAGAAGCAATAAACTTTCATTTCAGAAGAATACATGCAAGAAACAAACACACATCACAAAAATTAATTAAAGTTTACCTGAACCATGGCAAACCAAAAGTCCTTATCCTGCATCGGGATCTTTAAATGGGAGGACCATGGCCCTAAGAAAGGACTCATTATTATTTGGGAAGTAAGATTTTGTTGAAAAAATGGTGAATGATAAATTAAATAATAAATCGTGACAAATGATTGGCTACGATGTGTGACGCATAACAAGCTTGTGATAGCTCATGACAGCTCGTGACACGTAGATGATGGTTGATGCGCCCCAATCATCATACGGTCGTGTTTGATCAACCTAATGGGTGTATCCTTTGGTTGAAATAATGTGTCCATTGGGTGAAACCCTTTGGATGAAACGATGCGTCCATTTGAGTGAAATGGTATGTCCTTTGGGTGAAATGATGCTTCAATTTGAGTGAAATGGTATGTCCTTTGGGTGAAATGATGCATCCATTCAGATGAAAGGTCATAACCTTTCAAAGGCATCTTTTTTAATTGGACATATCCGTGCGAAACACCTTTCCAACTCCTATGAATAGGCCTCTGATTTCATTTCATTATTCATTTAACTTATTAAAAACTCATTCATAGCATTCGTAAGCATAAAAGCATTCTGCAAATAGATTTTAGTAAGAGAGTTTCAAAATATCATTTGGTTCGCCGTTTCTCAATATTTTTAGTGTTGCTACTTTGATATAGAAAGTCAGTGTATCTTTGGAGATAAATTGCTGATTCCGTGAGCACCAGAGCGGGGCAATAATTATCTTAAAGATGAAGAGTCTAACTCTTGCCTCGACTTCGTAATACACAATTTCCCACACTATCCAACTCATTCATTCTTGACAAGTTTAAGACAATTATGTCATTGTGCATTATGGCGACTGGATCCGCTAGGCTACTATGATTGTCCAACCACATGTGCCACAACCGATTGCTGCCCAAGGAGAAAGTCCTGATAAACTATCCGGTAACAAATTTAAGAGATGTTAGCAGAAGATGTTGTTCTACCTCACTACGTTGAACCTAGCTAGGTTCTTAAGTGAGGAACCCCCCATTGTTTCTGAGGAGGAGACTGATCCCCAACAAAGGGATACTTTTGATGCATGGGGACATGGAGTTTTTCTATGCAGAAACTACATTGTCAATGGTTTGAGGGATACTTTGTACAACGTCTATAGCTCAGTCAAGACTGCAAAAGCCCTTTGGGAATCCTTGGATAAGAAATACAAAATAGAGGATGCCGGCTTGAATAAATTCATAGTCAGGAAGTTCTTGGAATTCAAAATGGTGGATTCCAAAACGGTGATGAGCCAAGTCCAAGAATTCTAAATGATCTTGCATGATCTGCATGCGGAAGGAGTGAGGCTCAGTGAATCCTTTCAAGTAGCTGCTATGATTGAAAAGCTACCTCCGCTATGGAAGGAATTCAACAATTACTTGAAGCACAAGCAGAAGGAAATGGGGCTTCAGGTTTTGATTGTCAGACTGAGGATTGAAGAAGACAATCAATTGTCTGAGGTGAAATCCAAAAAGCTACGAACTGAGGCCAAGGCAAATTTGATGGAGTCAAATGGAAATGCTAGTAACAAACAAAAGCGCACTGATTATAAGTCAAAAAAAGGGAAAGCCAAAATGATAAGAGGAAATTGCTACAACTGCGGCAAACCTAATCATATGGCCAAGGATTGTCGACTCCCTAAGAGAAATCAAGCACATGTTTCCGAGGTCAGGTCAGTACCTATAGATTTGGGAGAACTCAGCCTCTCGGCCGTGGTGTTTGAAGCCAATTTTGTAGATAATCCAAGAGAGTGGTGGATTGATGCTGGCGCTACCCGCCACATTTGTTCTGACAAAAGTATGTTCTCCACTTACACCCAATCAATGGGAGGAAGTTCTTTATGGAAATTCAGCCACTTCTGACATTGTTGGGCTCGACAAGGTGATACTAAAGATGAACTCAGGAAAGGAATTCACTCTGATCGATGTGCTGCACGTTCCAGACATCCAAAAGAACTTAGTGCCTGGATCACTATTAGTTAAGAGTGGGTTTAGACTAGTGTTTGAGTCTAACAAATTTGCACTTACAAAGAACGACCACTTTATAGGGAAAGGGTATGCCGAGAATGGGTTGGTCAAGATGAATGTAATGACTGTAATGCGTAATTTTGAAAGCAATAAAATTACGGCTTCTACTTACTTGATTGAGTGTTGTGACTTATGGAATGTCAGAATAGGACATGTTAATTTTAACACTCTACAAAGATTAGTAAATTTGAATTTATTTCCTTCGTTTGCAATAAATGCTAAACATAAATGTGAAATTTGTGTTGAAGCTAAAATGGACAAGGTGCCATTTCCATCTGTTGAAAAAAAGACATCACCTCTAGAATTAATTCACAGTGATATATGTGATTTAAAATTTGTGCCAACTAGAGGTGGGAAAAAGTATTTTATTACTTTTATTGATGATTGCACAAGATACTATTATGTATACTTGTTGAGAAGTAAAGATGAGGTGTTGGAGGCCTTAAAACTTTATAAGAATGAGGTTGAAAATCAACTTAGCAGAACTATAAAAACCATACGCAGTGATAGAGGTGGTGAATATGGAGCTCCATTTGAGGAATTTTGTTTAGAATTTGGCATAATTCATAAGACTACTGCTCCTTATTCACCTCAATCGAATGGCGTTGCTAAAAGAAAGAATCATACGCTCAAGGAAATGATGAATGCTACGTTGATAAATTCTGGCTTACCGTGAAACCTGTGGGGGGGAAGTGATTTTTTTCAGCAAACCACATTCTTAATAGAGTACCACACAAGGATAAAAATGAAACTCCTTATGAACTTTGGAAAGGTCATAAACCTTCCTACAAGTATCTTAAAGCATGGGGATGTTTGGCTGAGGTAGAAGTACCAAAGCCTAAACAAGTAAAAATAGGGCCAAAGACCGTTGATTGCATATGCATTGGATATGTGAATAACAGTAGTGCATATCACTTTTTAGTGCACAAATCAACAATCCTTGATATACATGAAAATACAATCATTGAATCAAGGAATGTTGTGTTCTTTGAAAATATCTTTCCTTGCAAGGATAGGAAAGAATAAAAGAGTTTTAGAAAAAAAAACTTATGAAGGTGCAAATGGTGATCTTCAAAAGGATGAAGAACCTAGATGTAGCAAGAGGGCTAAAATAGTCAAATTGTTTGGTCTTGATTTTTTAACTTATTTGTTAGAAAATGAACCAAAGACAATCAATGAAGCATTGTCAAGTCCAAAAGTACCATTCTGGAAAGAGGCTATCAACAGTGAAATTGAATCCATTATGCAAAACCATACTTGGGAGTTGGTGGATCTCCCTCCTGGTTCCAAACCGTTAGGATGTAAATGGAATTTGAAAAGGAAGTACAAGGCTGATGGATCTATAGATAAATACAAAGTAAGGTTGGTAGCTAAGGGGTTCAAACAAAAAAAAGGCCTTGACTTCTTTGATACATATTCACCGGTTACTAGAATAACGTCAATTCGAGTGCTTATAGCTATTGATGCACTGTATAATTTGGAAATACATCAAATGGATGTTAAGACGGCATTCTTGAATGGCGAGTTAGATGAAGAGATCTACATGGAACAACCTGAAGGGTTTGTCGTTCCTGGCCAAGAAAAGAAGGTCTGTAGACTCGTCAAATCGTTGTATGGGCTTAACCAAGCTCCTAAGCAATGGCACAAAAAATTTAATCGTACTATGCTGTCAAATGGTTTCAAAATCAACGAGTGTGATAAATATGTATATGTGAAAAGCACTCACAACTCCTTTATTGTAGTATGTCTATATGTAGATGACATGTTGATAATGGGAAGTAGTCGTGACATCATTTTGACTACCAAAGGAATGTTAATAAAATATTTTGATATGAAATACAAGTGTTTAGCTGACGTAATATTAGGGATTAAGATCTCTAAAACGTCTGACGGACTGGTCTTATCAGAATCTCATTATATTGAGACTGTGCTTAGAAAGTTCAAGGCTTACGACAGTCCACCTGCTAAGACTCCTGTAGATCTAAGTCTACACTTAGTAGAGAACAAAGGTGAACCTAAATGTCAAGTTGAATACTCAAGAATAATGGGTAGTTTGATGTATATAATGAATTCCACTCGTCCTGATATTGCGCACTCAATGAACAAACTGATTAGATTTACGAGTAATCCTAGCAAGGATCATTGGAAGGGGTTAATTAGGGTCCTTCGATACCTAAAATACACTTCAAACTATGGATTATATTATACGAGATATCCAGCTGTGTTGGAAGGATATAGTGATGCCAATTGGTATCCGATACTAAAGATACTAAGTCCACAAGTGGCTATGTATTCACCATTTGAGGTGGTGCAGTATCTTGGAAGTCCTCAAAACAAATGTGTATAGCTCGTTCCACAATGCAATCTGAGTTTATCGCTTTAGATAAAGCTGGATAAGAAGCTTAATGGCTTCGTAATTTCTTGGAGGACATTCCTTGTTGGACTAAACCAGTGACTGCAATTGTGATACATTGTGATAGTCAGTCGGCTATTGGAAGGGCATAAAGCAGTATGTATATGGTAAGTCGAGACATATAAGTCGAAGACATAATACCATATGACAGTTGATCTCTAATGGAATCATATCTATTGACAACATAAAGTCAAAGGATAATTTAGCAGATCCATTAACGAATGGCCTTCTAGAGATCAAGTATATTGTTCATCGAGGGGAATGGGATTAAAACCCGCCAATTAAATCTTTATAGTGGTAACCCAACCTTGCTGACTAGAGATCCTAAAATCTTGGTTCAATGGGACAACTAAGTTATAAAGATTGTGGAAAGCACTTAGAGTTTTACTACTTCCCATTCCTATGAAAAAAAGTATTGTCAGTAAAAGGGTAGAGGTTAAGCTATAAGCTTTTAATGATTCCTATTCTAAGTCAATAACATTATAGGAGATCACCTATATAAGTGTGAAGACGAGCCGCTTCAAATGTAAAGCACTTACGAATCTAAGATGGAGTCCAGGGCCAAAATGGACTCAATCGTGATAACCAAAGTTATTAGAGAAGGCATTGTGGGGGTACTATTGTCTTGGTATACACCAATGGCTAAACAGTTCAAGACATCATGTTCACTGATTAGCCAAGCAAATTCGATGGTATTCCCCTAAGGATGGTTGAAAGCCACAAACTACCTATCCTGATGCAATGACTTCTCGGTTGAAACTCTCTCAAGTGTCTGCATGCTCATATGCATTAATTTTCATTCATGTGCGGGATTGTTGGAAAATGGTGAATGATAAATTAAAGAATAAATCGTGACAAGTGATTGGTTACGATGTGTGACGCATAACAAGCTCGTGATAGCTCATGACAGCCCGTGACACGTAGATGATGGTTGATGGGCCCCAATCATCATCCGGTCGTGTCTGATCAACCTAATAGGTGTGTCCTTTAGTTGAAATGATATGTCCATTGGGTGAAACCCTTTGGATGAAAGGGCGCATCCATTTCAGTGAAATGGTATGTCCGTTGGGTGAAATGATGCGTCTATTTAAGTGAAATGGTATGTCCTTTGGGTGAAATGATGCTTCCATTTGGATGAAGGTCATAACCTTTCAAATGCATATTTTCTGATTGGACATGTCCGTGCGAAACACCTTTCCAAGTCTTATAAATAGACCTCCCATTTCATTTAATTATTCATTCGACTCATTAAAAATTTATTCATAGCATTTGTAAGCATAAAAGCATTCTACAAATAGAGTTTAGTAAGAGAGTTTCAAAATATCGTTTGGTTCGTCGTTTCTCAAAGTTTGTAGTGCTGCTACTTTGAGATAAAAAGTCATTATATCTTGGGAGACAAATTGCCGATTCCGTGAGCACCAGAGGGGGCAATAATTGTCTTAAAGATAAAGAGTCTAACTCTTGCCTCGATTTCGTAATACACAATTTCCCGCACTATCCATCTCATTCATTCCCTACAGCTTTTCGAAGTCTATATCCATCTTGTGAATAATAAAATAAAATAATTAAATTAAACTCCATCAATTCGTAATATATATTTAAACTAAATAAAATTAAACTTATGCTGGTGAATCCAGTATAACTAATGGTTGAGATTTTAGGATTGGTAAGGGTGCCGTAGAAAAGGTGAGTGTGGATGCAATGGACGTGGTCAGTGTTGGTACGGCGGACGGTGTCTATGTAGGATCTGAGATATTGATTATAGGATAATTATATTTACACCCCCTAACTTATGGTCTGTTTATACAAATCACCCCTGCCTTTTGAATAATTACACATACACCTAGTAGAAATATAAGCATCATTCAAATAAAACACCCCTATTTTTTAAAAAATTACACTTACACCCCTTAAAAGTATCGACATTATTACACAAGCTACTCCTATTTTTTGGCTATCAAAGCTGGTTTCTGTAATTATGCAAAAGGCAGGAGTGGTTTGTGTAAATAGACTATAGGTCAGGGAGTGTAAATGTAACCATCCCTTGATTATATGTGTACCAACATGTACTAGAGGAAGTGGAAGGGGAAGCAAATTAAGTCGATGCTTCTAGAGCTAGACGATCAAATTGGAGTGGTGAAACACCTCGTCCCCTACCATGATCACGTGAGAGGTCTTCAGATATATCATATTATTTTATCGAAAAAAATGAAAGATTCATCAATAACACAAAAATTAATAAACGGCATTGACATGATCATTTACATCATATATTCATGAAAACAACATAAGGACACAATCTCAAATAGTAGATGGTGCATATTGATAATTAATAACAAATATTTAGTCGTTTAGACAAAATGACTCACCGTGCAAAATGTTCAAGTTACATCAATTATTAACAACTAACAACAAACGCTTAAACAACCACCATACATAGTGCAATATGTTTAAGTTACATCAAATATTGACACCTGACAAAAACATCATCTAGCACGGTGCATATTGTTCAAGATATATTAATCAATATCAATAATAATAAAAACAACAAAAGTAGCACCGGACACGGTGTATTATGTTAACTTATATCAAACAACAAAAAAATGACAAACAACAACCCACATGGGGTATATTGTGGGTTATTTGAATCCACCTCCATTAGGGATTTGATCTTTGGCATCTGCCTCCCTTGAGGCTTTGATATTTGACAGAAACCTCCGCTCTTGTATTATTTAGTCAAAAATTCTATTCACATTTTATCTATTAGATAAGTGTTTGTTTGGTTGGGGCAAAAAGTAGGAGTATAAGAGAAGTGGAAGTAAAAATGAAAGTATGGGAAAAAGTTTTGTGTTTGGTTAGGGAGAAGAGATAGAGCGAAGTAAAAGTGAATGTATATGAAACCCCTCCAGAGTTCAATTTCGTTCCTGTCTAAAAATTGAGCAGAAAAGTGAAAGTGTAAGACAAAAAAAAGCAAAAAACCACATATTTTATTTTTATTTACTCTATTACCTATATATATGATTTTCCTCCAATTTTTTTCTCCTTCCCACTGATAATACCTATACATAATCTTTGAGGAAAAATAACCAAATCGTCGAAAAAACTACTATGTCGTAGTCAACAATCAGGTAAACATGCTTTGATTTTGTTTTTCAAAATTTTTTATTTTTAATTTGTCATTCATCTTAATTTATTTAAATTAAATAGTTTAGAATAAATGAACAATACTTATTTTGATGAATATTTTTAACAATAATGTCTGTTGTTCTTGTTTTTGTTTGATGAATATTTTTATCAATAGAGTTTTTAAAATTTTGGCTTAAACGCAATTTTGATCCTGTAACTATACCCCATTCTCGCTTTAGTCCTTTATCTTTCTAGGGTTTCAAAAAGGTCCTGTAGCTTTTATTTGTCACGATTTTGGTCCTCTTTCCGCTAGAATTTCTCCAAAGTTGCCAAAAACGTCAGACATTTTCGGCAACTTCGAAGAAATTTCGATGAAAGGAGGACCAAAATCGTAATAATTAAAAAGATATAGGATCTTTTTGAAACCCTAAAAACATAAAGAACTAAAATGAGAATGGTGTATATATAGTTACAGGACCGAAAATGACTTTAATCCTAAATTTTTTATATACTAAAATTATTTTAGTATAATATTAACTTGTTTATTTTCTAGTACAAAATGAACAGAAAGGGTTAATCAGTAAAATTATAAAAATGAGTTTTTTCTTCTCAATCTATTTTCCTCATACTAAACAAATGGAAGTATTTAAGATTTACTCCCTTTTCAATTATACCAAACAACTTGAAGGAAAACTATATTCTTTCCCTCTCCTTGTCTTTTCACTTCCCCTCGCCCTTTCACTCTTCTCTCATTTGAACCAAACAAACCCTAAAATACCCCTAACTCTATAAAATATACAAGCAATATATCATTTTTAAGGATTCGTTTGGTTCAAATGCGAGGGAAGTGGAAGTGAGGGGGAGAGAAAGAAAAATAATTTTCTTTCAAGTTGTTTGGTATGATTGGAAGGGGAGTAAATCTCAAATACCTCCCCTTGTTTGGTACAGAAAAACAGATTGAGAAAAAAAGACTAATTTTTATAATTTCACTGTTTAACCATTTCTTTTCATTTTGTATAAGAATATAAATAAGTTAATATTATACTAATATAATTTTAATATATTAAAGATTTAAAAACCTTATTAATAAAAATATTTACCAAACATGAACATCAATATTTATCAAATACGAACAACAATAAGACCCAACTTTTCAACAACCTAGATTCACATTTTTGCTCTTATTTTGTTGAGTGAAATCTTGACAGAAGTGAATGCAGCAGGCGTTGATGCAAAACTTATTAGTTTATGAAAAATTTTGGTTTACGGACAAAATCTAGTGACCTCGACGGGAAGAGGGATCAAGATTAGATGAAATGATTATTCAATCAAGATCAATAGCAAATTAAAAATAAATTTTTTGAAAAACCACAAATGCAAAGTATGTTTACCTGATTGTTGACTTCGATGTAGTAGTTTTTCTAATAATTTGGTTATATTTTCTCTGACGATTATGTATGGTATTATTAGGGAGAATGAGAAAAAAAATGGAGGGAAATATATATATATATGGGCAATAGAGTAAATAGAAATAAAAAAATATTTTTTTTTATCTTTTTGGATTTATACTTCCACTTTTCCGCCCAATTTCGGATGGAAACAAAATTGGACACTAGAGGGGTTTCATATACATCCAGTTTTACTTCCCCTCCATCTCTTCCCCCAAACCAAACACTAAACGTTTTCTTATATATCCAGTTTTACTTCCACTTCTCTTATACTTCCACTTTTCACCCCAAATAAATGTACCCTACGAAATAATTTAGAGTTATCTATGAGAAAGAGTGTATCTCTTATGAGAAGGAGAGTATCTCTTATGAAAAGGAAGGTTTAAGATAGTGAGGGTTCTGGTAGAGAGTTGTCGTCTAACGTTTGTGCCTTCACCTTATCATGGGCTTCGCGGTATCAGATGTCGGTTGTCTTGTTGCAGATTGAGTGGAGACGGAATCCTACAGTCTTTACTTAGTCGCCACAAGTTTATTTCCATCGGTTTTTTGTCTATTCATTCCTATTTTGTCTTCTTTCTGGCTTAACTGGGTTGCTACATGTCGTATTTGTTTGCTTCTTTGTCCAAGTGAGTGGGTGCTAGAATAGTTCATTTGGGGGATACAGTGTAAGGCTGGTGTCATCGGCCTGCCATGCTCAGTGCAGTATGGAACCGAACGAGAATGCTTGGGTTAATCGTTAGTACTGACAGAGGATGAGGCAGGGGGTTTGGATATAGAATCATCAGAGTGAGTAGGAGGGCGAGAACAGAGGGGTTTTCTATTGGTATAACAGCTTCTTGCGCCTAGAGCATATCGGTATAAAGTCCTCATGAGCACGTTATTGTCAGTAATCAGGCCTTTGCAGGTATGGACGTAAGGTTTCTCACTGATCACCTTTCTCAACTCTATTTTCATCATATGGCGAACTGGGATAGGGTTCTAAGAGGATGCCCGTGGACATTATACTGTAACCTAATTGTGTTGAATATGGTGACGGAGGAGGATAATTCGGCTATAGTTGAGCAAAATTGGTGCTCGTTCTTTGTACACATTCATGGTTTGCCTATCCGAATGATGACGAAGGGGTTGCAGAATCGATTGGTAACCGCTTAGGCAGATTTTTGAACTTTGTTAGTGCCCAATCATGGGGTGAGACATTACGGGTCTGAGTAGCTTTAGACGTATGTTTCCATTGACGAGAGTCTTGTGTATAAGGTCATCAGAAGGGCATATAACAGTCTCCTTCTCCTATGAACGATTGCCAAATTTCTGTTACGACTGCAGGGTGTTCAGGTATATCCTTTGCGACTACCCGAAGGTGATTGAGGATCCGCAAGGGACTGGTAGATCAGATCTCCAGTATGGGCATGGTTGAGAGAATCCAGGTCTGTGAGGATCTCAGTGCACTCGTTCGCTCGCATGGAGGAAGGCCAAGGGCTGGAGAGATGATGCAGGAAGAGTAGTGGTCCGTAGGGGCGGCCAGAGGTGGGCAGGGGTGCCGGAGTATTCGACTTCACACATAGGGACATGGCCACTTCGGACCGAGGGCAGGGTTCGACGGCAGGGGGGACGGCGAGGGAAACAAGCGTCGGACGTGGAGTGCAGGAGGGTGGCGTCCAACGGGAGGGCCGTGTTGATAGACATGGGGAGTTGGAACTATGCATGCTGAATGGAATATGGAGGTTGTGGGTGTTGATAGAGACAGACTGTTAGGCCAGGTTTCTATGGTGTAAAATACAGACCATATATTAACTTGCATTCAAACTTGAGCCCAAGACATGATCTCCCCCTAAACCCAAATACTAATCCCCATCCCAATATGAGCCCAAGCCCGATTACTAATCCTTCTCTAAACAAGAGCCCAAGCCATGAACTCCCTTTGATCCCAAGCCCAACCATTTATTCGACCCTAAGCCCAACCACCCATCTGGCCCAGCCTCCAAGAGCCGGAGGAACTGAAAATGAGATGAGGCCCGCTCTCCGAACCTACCTCCTCCCACTCATCCAGTATACCCATAACCCGGCCAAGAGTACCTATAACCCACTCTAGAATACCTATAACCCGGTTCAGACTACCCATAAACCGCCTTAGAGCCCTTTACCTGAAGAAAATCTGAGGAATGATCCAGAAACCACTCCCCAGCCACCACCACCAGCCTATGTGTCAGAGCCGACTTCGCGACCAACAATGACTCTAAAAGGCCTCAGTCCTTCGGGTGAAAATGCACATTGGAATAAAGAGCGGCTGCTCAGTAAGGAGGGGGCCTGTGGCGGTGCTATCTCCATGCTTTCCTCCCCTGGGTCAGAGTCGTCACAATCAATGGGGTTTGAGAGGGATTCCTTGGTCCATGTTCTAGTTACGATCACGATGGAACTCTGAGGCTGCCGAGGGGTCAAGGGCGTGGGCAATGAGGGAGCAGTTATAGCCGGAAAAGGGGACCATTGAAGCGGAAGATAGGGCCGACGCGGGAGCAGTCTCCAACAAAGAAATTCATGATGGACTTCAATAAGTTATGTTCTGATTCAGTTTTTGTGGTTGAGGAAACAGGCTCGGGTTTTGATTTTGAGATATGTACTGAGGAAGTTGTGAAATCTGATCCAAATGCGGCTGCAGGGCAACCCCGCCAAGAGATATGATAGTTTTAGCCTGGAACTTTCAGGGTCTTGGTCAGCCTCGACAGTTCGCCGACTCGGAGAGGTGCTCCGAGAGCATGGTCCAGCGGTGGTCTTCCTTTCTGAAACAAAATGTGGCCACCGTCATATTGAATGTGTGTGTGTGTGTGCCAATAGTAGGGCGTTCTGGGGGCTTAGCTATGTTATGGACTAAGGAGTTGGCCGTACGGTTACGATCCCATTCGCGCTTTCGCAGAGTACACATGGTGTATTCGAAGGAAGGCTCCGAAAACTGTACTGGCACGACTAGATGGAGCATGTGACAATCCAACTTAGGTGAATTGGTTCTCACAAAGTATAGTTACGCACGTTTCAGCTTGAGATGGTGATAGTGGATTTGAGGCTTCACAATTCGCACCACCAACCCACAGGCAAGACTCAATTTTAGTTCGAAGCAAGGTGGTTACAGTCGGAGGGATGCAAGAGGGTGGTGGAAAGGGCATGGGCTGAGACAGTGAGGGGGACGCCGACAATCACCTATGGAAGAAAATACAGCAGTGTCGGGTCCAGCTTCTTCAATGGAATAAGATGGAGTTTGTGCAGCCCAGACGGAAAATTCAGAGGCTGGAGGAGAGGTATACTAAGCTGGAGGGGGCTAGATTCCTGCTGTGTTGTGTCAGGAAATGCAAGGGATTCGGGCATAATTGGTCGAGCACGAAGCGAGACAGTTGTTGAAATGGCAACATAGTGAAGAGCATTGGCTAGCCAACGGTGATGGTAACACGCAGTTTTTTCACGCCAGGGTCTAGACGAGGAAATGTCACAATACTATTCATCGACCTAAGGATGAGTATGGAGTTTGGAGGGATAGAACTAAGGACATCCAGGAGATCCTACTGCAACACTTTCGGTCAAACTTTGCTTCCAGTCGGCCTCGGACGAAAGCATTGATGAGGTGGTGGCAGTAGTTCCTACAGGTGTATCCTTTGAAATGAACTCCTATCTGGCTCAACCATTCACGGATCTCGAAGTCAAACAAGCCACCTTCGGTATGTTTCCATTTAAATCCCCTGGTCGTGATGGCATGTCCCCAGTATTTTTTCAGAAATTCTGGAGTATTGCAGGTTCTGATGTCACTAAATCTGTGCTGCAAATTCTGAATAGTCATTCTTTCTTGCATAAAATGAATTACACGCATGTTGTTCTCATTGCCAAATGTAGCAACCCAGAAGTAGTGTCCCAATTGAGACCGATTAGTTTATGTAATGTCGTAGTAAAAATTGCCTCTAAATGTATTGCTAATCGGTTGAAAGGCATGATAAATGCTATTGTTTCCCTTACTCAATCTCCCTTTATTTTGGATCGCTTGTTAACGGATAATGTGTTGTTAGCTTATGAAATTAATTATTTTCTGAAGGTCTCTTCCAGTCCAAGCAAGGTTTTACCTCTTTGAAGTTAGATTTGAACAAAGCTTATAATAGGGTAGAATGGTCGTTCCTTAGACGTGTTTTGCTTAGATTAGGCTTTGTGAGTCTAATTATGTTGTTGGTGACTTTGGTCTCATATTGACTTTGAATAGTTCACAGTTTGGTTACTTCCGTCCGAAATGCGGGATCCGGCAAGGGATTAAAAAAATCATATAAATTGTCTAGTAATTATACCTCAAATGCTCAAATCACATTTTAGTCTATCTTACTACAAAAAAATTCACTATACATGATTAATGATTTAATTAATTTCCAATTTTCCTCTGACCTATGTTACTCTACAACTACAAGCACTTTGATCCTCAACAGATTCAGCACGTGGTAGAAGAGTAGCTCTAAAAAAATGCTTTTCTCCACAGTTGCAGTTCTTGTGCTGGCATTCTTACTACTACACCTCTACTTTTCCATGATCATTAAACCTGCAAAAGTCCGCAAGATCTTGAGGCAGCAAGGCATCAACACTAAATCCTTTTAATTTTTATTAATTTTTTTAGTCATTCCTTGTTATATAATAGGGGTATTTTTTTCATCTATAAGTATATTATGAATATAATATACTAAAAAATGATGTGTAAATATATATATATAATGTAAAAAGTAATTAATAGGAATAAATATGAATAATATGAAAAATAATTAATAGGAATAAATATGGATCATGTGAAAAGTAATTAATAGGAATAAATGTGGATAATGTGAAAAATAATTAATAAAAATAAATATGTGTAATGTGAAAAGTGATTAATAGAAATTAATAAGCATCTTTTACCTTTCTGTCCTTAAAAAATTAATATTACAAGGTTAATTTAGTCCAATCAAAAAAAGAAAGAAATTTTTTTGAGGATTCATACTTGTATATAGACTAGCAAGTATGACGTGCATTGCACGTGTAAAATATATTTTTAAAGGTTAATATATATATATATATATATCAGTTATGGTTAATAAAAAAAATATTAAGTTTATAATAATATCTATGTTTATGTCATTAAAACATTAGTATATACAGATATATTTTTAAATAAATTGATAATAAGTGTTTTAATTGATAAGGAAATTATTTAATTCTATTATTTGTAATTGACTTTCTAACTTTAATTGGTACTATTAAATAAAAAAAATATTTTCAAATTGAAACTTTGCATTTTTTATTCACTGATGAATATATTTAATTATTTTGTATCAACCCAAATAATATGAAAAAAGAATGACGATATTCAAAAAACCAATATTAGAATAAAATTACTTTTAGATTGATTTTACAAGAAATTCTAGTTTAAGAAAATAGATCATTTTTTATCTGTAGGCTTTTATAATGCCTATTTGTTATTTTTTATTAGTTTTGTTTATGTTTTTTTTTATATTATCTCTGTATATGCTATATTTTTTCTTTTACTACTATATTTTGGATGTATTTTTTTTTTTACTTTATTGACATATGATTCCAAATTAATTAGTTATGAACTATTGTTAACAAAACTAAAACCTAATCGGATAATAGTATCAGTATTTGTATTGCAAGATCCTATATATTATGTTGATTATATTTCATATCAACTTTTAAAATTACCAAAGTATTGTTTACATGCATTATTAACTTATAAATATTGAAATATTATTGCATAGAATTTTAATGTTCGCCCTTACATTGCCATTTTTAATTTCATATTTTAGTTTGACTTCTTAATCTTATATATTCATATGTATCTAATTGGTATAATATATTTCTTATTCAATAATATGCTATGTTACAATTTAATCTTTTATGTCATATTTGTTTTCTTAGTACCTTTATGCTATTAATATATAAAACAATAGAGGTAATCATGTAAAAGTAATAATGCGCATTTTGGATTGTCTAATAATAAAAAAATCAAATAGAAAAAGATTCATTGAATAGTTGAATTTTCATAAGAAATTTTAATTTAATAAAATCATTGCTTTTATTTTCATATATCAATTTTTTTTCTTAATAGTCATACTTGATAACTTTTCAGTTATTTTTATAAATTTATTCCGGAAAAATATATTTATCTTTGATTCACTTATTTATCATCATTTAATATTTATGGTTTCAACATGGGTAAATCTCCTTTTTTATCCCATATATTAGTCCCAATTCAATTTTGGTCCCAATCATTATAAAAATCTCAATTTCAGGACAATATCTTTCGATTTGTCTTAATTTTGGTCCCAACATCATAAATTGAAGGAAAACATTAATTTCCGTTAAAATGAGACACGTACCCCTCACATAGTTCGTATTTTGGGAAAATATATGCATGTAATGACAGAAAAGGAGGGGAAATCTCAAATTATACTTCATTACACGATTTTTTTCTCTTCGTTCTTCACCCAAATTCCAATTCCATCTCTAAAAAAATAGAGTCAACAAGTGATTCGACTTCTGTCCAAAGATCTTTCATATATTATTGTGGTAAGAAAGCATCTTTAACACGAATTCACATCATATTTTTTTTCAAAATTTGGCAAACATAACAGATTTTTCGAAATAAAAAAGAGGAAAGACTGATGGTAATCTGGTAGGAGAAAATCATTGAACTTTAGGTCTCGAAGGCTCATTCTTCTCACAAAAATCTGCTGCTCTTTCACTTCTTCAATGGGAGATTCGAAAAACAAAGAAGGGCTTATAAGGGTTTTTTGCAGAGGAAATGGCAGGGATTTGGGAAAGAAATTAAAATTACAAATCTGTGATTTTTTTCCCAAATATCAAAATTATACGAACCATGTGAGGGGCACATGCCTCATTTTAACGGAAGTTAACGTTTTCCGTTAATATCCAGCGTTGGGACCAAAATTGAGACAAATCGAAAGATTTTATCCTGAAATTGAGATTTTTGTAATGATTGGGACCAAAATTAAAGTGAGGCTAATATATGGAACCAAAAATAAGATTTACCCTTTCAACATAATTAACTCATTTTCTATTTATTAGTTATTGTACTAATTTGATTCTCAAAATTGGTAAATTTACTTAATATGAAAATATAATTATACAATTGGACTTTAGTCTATAATTGTTGTGTCACTATACAGTTATTTTAAAATTTTGATTTTAATTATTATCATTTAATGTCAATTCATCATTTAACTTTTCTTATTTTTGTAATATAAATTATACATCATATATTTTTATTAATATCTTTTTATTTTTAAATATTTTTGAAATTGATTGATATAGCAATTGTTAGTTATATTTAAGAAAAAAATTAATTCAAGTTGAATAAATCCTTAGTATCAAAATAATTATTTTACATCTAGATGCCCAATACTTATGTTAATTATATATCAACATTAGTTATTTATTGTATTATTGTCAACACTATTCTCCTACCTTTTCCTATTTCAATTGGTTTTATAGATATTTTACCTCTATGATATTGTGAAGTGATAAATTTTTATAACTAATCTATACTTTCATTTTAGAGAAAGTATTTTTCAAACTTATGCTCTATTCTTTAGTTGATCTAAAATAAAAAAGCTAATTCATGTCGGAATTTGATCTTGATAATTAGATTTATTGTATATTCTAAAATACATTAAAAAATTTATATATTGTGGTGCTAATTATTTTATTATAAATTAAATTAAAAATGTAAAGAAATAACTACTTACAAAGTAAAAGAATCAAAAAAATTTATGAATATCCAATTTATTTATATATCAGGGTTCTATCAAAATTTCAATCTATTATAATAGCTGAAAACTTTTTTGTGAAAATTATAATTATACAATTGAAATTCAATCTGCATCTAATGTAGTAATGTGCTATTTTTTAAAAAATTTACTTTTAAATATTATTTTAAGTATTTATTCACTAATTTATCAATGTTTTGCGTATCTTTTTGTAATACATTATGCAATATTATATTTTTTCTTTTATAACTTTTTATCGATATCTTTTATATTTAGTTTTTCTTTTTAACTAATTGTTAGTTGTTTTTCATAGAAACTTGATTTAAGTTGACTAAACCCCTTTAAAGTATCAAAATGGTTTTATTTATCATATGAGGGCCTACAATTATGTCAAATGTAGTTACTACTCTATAAGGTAAGGTTTTAAATTTAGTTATTTATTATATTATTGTTTACACTCTTCTTCAGCCTCAACGTCTTGGGGGAGGTGGCCATGGTGTTTTTTTTCTATTAATATTGAAATAAAATTAATTAGTTAGAAGTCACTCGTTTTAAATTTTCAATAGAGAAGATTAATTTTATTCATAATTAAATTTTGATACTAATATGATATTATATATAGAGAGATAAATAGAGTTAAATTTAGATTAGTATTTCATATATTATTCATGTGTTATATTTTTTTATATATTACTTTGCCATAGTAAATAAAAAATTTCTTAAAATAATTAAGATTTCTTCTAGCAAAGTAATTGCATTGAAATATTATTTATATATTTCTTTTTTTAGATGGATATATGCAATTAGGAACTTAGGACTACTAAATAGTTTTTATTTTTTTAATAAAATTTTGTTCTTTTATAACTAATTTATATTTATTATTAAAAGGAGTACTTAAGTTTTTAAATTTAGATTAATATTTTATATATTATTCATCTATTATTTATTTTAAATTTTATTTTGTCATAGTAAATTAAAATATTTAAAATTTCTTCGAGCAATGTAATTGTGTTGCAATAATATCCATTCTCTAAGTAGTTTAGAGTATTTAGGACTCTTAAATAATTCATTTTAGAATTTTATTCTTTTATAATTTTTTTATTTATTATTAAAAGAAGTATTTAAGTAATGATTGAGTTGTCCTTTCATAATAGGGAACAAACACTTTTTTTTATTTTTTTAAGTTAATCCACCAGGAGGTGGGGGGAGCTTTTCGGGGTCCCCGTCCCTTCTATATTAATAATGAACCAAAAGGAGCCAATTTACAGCGGGGAGAGCTACCTCCCTAAAGTTTCTAAGAAAGCTACAAATAAGGAGTACTACTCCCTTACATTTGTACCAAAAAATATAAATAAGGAATACTACTCCCTTACAAAGAGTGTTCAAAAAGGGGTCATCTTGGTTGGGATAATTGCATTGACTAGACAAAAAGGCTTTGTAACCTAGCACAAACATGCGATAAACATACCCAACGATGTATAGACATGAGATAACCCTGTACACATAGCATTGTAAAATAGACAGTAGATCATTTAAATGGCGATCCGTGAGCAATGCCGTCAAATTTATACCAACAGGAGATATGAATGAGAATCAGGATGTAGCAGCTATGCAAATAAATGGAAATGCAGTCCAGTAAATTGGCTCCCAACAGAACAAGGAAACATTGAAATCATATTATGCATGTCTGTTGCTGTCAAGAGTGGAACCCTTTAAACGCAGATATGGGGTGCCAGTGGAATCTAAGTGAATGATACCTGAAATGTTCCCTCTAATGGACTGGCCGTTAAAAATGCGCGCTTCCTGTTCAGAACATGCCAGGTTAGCAAAATAATCTGCTGCCCTATTGCCTTCTCTAAAGATATGTGTGATGTAAGTAACCATAGTCTTCATGAGGGACTGTATTTTAGTGAGGGAGTGTTGAAGATACCAGGGGCCCTTCTGGGGTGAGTTAATCAACTTAATGATGTACGTGGCATCGGTCTCAATCCAAATGTGGTGGAACCCCTTATCATGGCAGATTTCAGTCCTCTAAGGAGAGCCCTGATTTCTGCTTGGGTGTTAGTCATGATTCCCAGGGGTTCAATGAAGGCAAAGATGGGGCGGCCGGCATTGTCTCGAAGGATACCTCCTGCCCTCGAAGGGCCAGGATTCCCCTTAGAGGCGCCGTCGATATTGAGCTTATGCCAGCCTTCCTAAGGCTTCCCCCAGTGGATAATTTGGGTGTGTCTGAGGAAAGTTCTATTCCAACTAGAGATCCCCAGTAAGTGGGCAGCTAAATGATCACCTTTAAGATGTTCGGGTTTGAAGAGCTTAGCATGGTGGATCCTTTTAAAGTGTTCCAAGGTTCTGAAAATGATAGTGTTAGCCTTAAAAGGGATGTTATCGTGTCTGTTTTCATTTCTGAGCCGCCATATGTTCCAAAG
Organism: Sesamum alatum; assembly: GCA_034509735.1. Classification (NCBI taxonomy): domain Eukaryota; kingdom Viridiplantae; phylum Streptophyta; class Magnoliopsida; order Lamiales; family Pedaliaceae; genus Sesamum; species Sesamum alatum. Next base: position 16,893,384 of record JACGWO010000004.1, read on the forward strand.
AACCAACGCAGGGATAATGTCTCTGAGGTGTGGTTGTTTTGAAGGCCTCAGTTTCCAGGCCAGAAGGAAGGTAGTGATGTTGTCAGTGTAGGGGGGTGAGCTGGAATTTGTTAGCAAGATTATTCCAGATTTCTTGAGCGCAGTTGCTATGCAAGAATAAGTGGGCTAGGGTTTCATTTTCGCTGCAGCAGCAGCAGCATTTAGAGGCAAGGGTAATCCCTTTCCGTTGGAGTCTACCATCAACAGGTATCCAGTCATTAATGAGGCGCCAAACAAATATGGAAATGGAGGGGGTAAGGATAGGAGACCAGAGGGTTTGGAAAAAAGGGGTTTGAGGCTTGTGGTCCCTGCAATATTCCCAGGCTGATGATGTAGAGAAGGCCCCGTGTGTGGTGAGTTTCCAGAACATAGTATCATGGGAATCAGGAGTGATAGGAACATGAATAATCAGGTCCACAAGATTATGGGGTAGGACCCGGAGGAGTTTATGCAGGTCCCAGCTTCCCTCTCTCCAGAATCTCTTGACTGGTGTGTGATCAAACCAGTCCGAGCCTAAAAGAGAGTAAAGTGGTCCCTCCGGCAGCCACCAATCAAGCCAAAAGGAGATGTTGCCATCTCCCAGGCTCCAGAAGATGTTATTGTGAGCTTCCTGACGAATTTTGCCCAGTCTCTTCCAAGTAGGGGAGTCTTGGATGGAGATTTTGGCTTTGGAGGGGGGGTTTTCCCTGCAGTATTTGTTAAGGGTGAATTTAGCCCAAAGGGAGTTGTTGAGCCTAAGTCTCCACCACAGCTTGAAGGAAAAGGATGAAGTGACATCCCTCAGATTACGAATGTCAAGTCCTCCTTCTGCAGTAGGATAGCAAATGTTATGCCACTTGGTCCAGTGTATTTTTCTATGTGTCCCTAGGGAGCCCCAGAAGAACTTGGCAAATAATTGTTCAATCTTCTGAAGAATGCCGAGGGGGGGGGGGGTTGAGAACTTGGATCAAATACACAGGCATAGAGGCAAGCACACTTTTGATAAGTTGGAGTCTGCCACCGTAAGAGAGATGACAGTGTTCCCACCCACTGATACGGGCCCTGATTTTATCCACAAGAGGTTCGAAGAGGATTTTCTTTTTGTGGCCCTTGTGGAGAGGGGCTCCGAGGTAGATTATGGGAAGGTTTTTCATGTTAAGGGCAGTTATGTTTTTAATTCTGTGGGTGAGCAAGTTAGCTCTTTTTCCAACAACAAAGAAGCTTTTAGAGTGGTTTATTCTTTTACCAGAAATAGCTTCAAAGTGACCTAGGAAGTGCATAAGATTGGTGAGACTGGATTCTTGACAATTGGTGAACAGAATCACATCATCAGCATAAGCTAAGTGGGTGATAGGAATGTCAGTTTTAGTGTGGAACAGCATGCTAGGATTGTTGGCAAAGAGGTTGTCTAGACCTCTAGAGAGGGCTTCAGCAGCAATGATGAATAATGCATGGGATAAAGGATCCCCTTGCCTTAACCCCTGGGTAGATTTAAAGAACCCTGTAGTATCTCCATTGATCAGAGCTGTGAACCAGCAGTTCTCACTGGCATTTTTGATGAGGTGAATGAATCTAGGTGGGAATCCCATTTTTTGGAAAATGTGGTAGAGGAAAAGCCATCTAACTCTGTCGTAGGCCTTAGACATATCTAGTTTAATGAGGAGGTTACTATGTTTAATTTTTAGGTCCAGATGATGGACCATCTCCTGAGCCATGAGAATATTGTCCCCAATAGCCCTGCCCGGGACAAAGCCACTTTGGGCAAGGGAGATGAGGTCAGGGAGGAGGTGGGAAAGTTTGAGGTAAAGAAGTTTGGATAGGATCTTGTTAGTAACATTACAGAGGGAAATAGGTTTGAAGTCACTCCAGGTTTGAGGGGAGTCTACTTTGGGGATGAGGACAATGGTAGTGGCAGTAAAGCTTCTGGGCATAGGAGTGCCACTGAAGAAGTCTTTAACTGCCTCCACCACATCAGGGGCAATAAAATTCCAGCAAGTCTGAAAGAATGAGGATGGGAAACCATCTGGACCCGCGGTGCTGTCTTTGTCAATGCTAAAGACAACCTGTTTGATCTCCTCAGGGGAGGGGGTATTGTAGAGGTTGAGGGCAGCCTCGTCATTGATTCTGGGGAAGGTGAAGGGGAAAGAGGGTTCAGGAACAGGGGAGGAATTTCCTGTCAGGAGTTGTTGGAAAAAGGAAGCAGCAGAGATTTTAATATCTTCTTAGTTGGTTAGGACATTGTGGTTGTCTTGGATACAAAGGATTTTAGACTTGATCCTTTTTTTCTTGACAAGGGAATGGAAGTATTTGGTGTTCCTTTCCCCAGCTTCAAGCCATTTACAAGCACTTTTTTTGGCGCCAATAATCAGATTCGATAGTGAGGGCATGCACCAGATCAGCATTGTATTTATGAAGAGTTTGAAGGTTTTCAGCCGAGGGGTTGTTATCATAGGTTTCCTCAGCCTCAGTGGCTTTGATTTTGGCCTGGCTAACCTGAGTGAAAATGTTACCAAAGGTTTGTTTATTCCAGGCTTTAAGGAGATTCTTAGTTCTATAGAGTTTTTGTTGCAGTCTGTACATGCATGTGCCCTGTATAGGGGAACACCAGGATTGTTGTACAGTGTGAAGGAAAGAGTGATGTCTAAGCCACATGTTCTGGAATCTGAACGAGGAGGGACAAGTTTCAGAGGGGTTAGAGGCAGTGACAAGAAGAGGGTGGTGATCTGAGAGTCTTCTGGGAAGATGTGTGATTCTGGTACAAGAAAAGAGCTCAGACCAGTCTTGGGAGTAAAGGACTCTATCTAAGCGTTTCCATATTCTATTGTTAGTCCAGGTATAAGGTTCTCCTTCGAATCCCCCATCAATGAGGTTAGTGTCAAACATCATGTCATTGAAGTCCTCCATGGGTCCTAGAATATTACTAGTACCTCCCTGGTTCTCATTCCAGTGTAGAATAGTGTTAAAATCTCCCCCTACAAGCCAAGGCACTCTATTTTGAGCCAAATTTTTGAGTTGGTCCCAAAGGATTCTCCTAGGCTGTCTATAGCATTTAGCATATACGAAAGAGCAATAAAACTCACAAGAAAGATTAACAGCAGAAACTTTCACATGCAGCAATTGAGTAGAATCCAACATCACATTAACATTCACATGATGAGAATTAAGACACCAGATTTTATTGCTAGTGTTAGAGACCATGGATCTAAATCCAAATCTACGTGTAAAGTAGTGTGCTCTCATGTGGACAAAAGGATCAAGCAATACCAAAAGGTGAGGCTTATGTTCTATAATCATATTATGTAGCAGTTTTTGTTTATCATCATTCCCAATGCCACGCACATTCCATATTAGAATTTTAATCATTAAAACTGTAGAGAGGATGAAGAGGATGATCTTGTATGCCTCTTGGGGAGAGTTTTGACAGAAGACTTACCTCTGTTCCTTTTACCTTTGCCAAGCGTTGTGTGTGAATCCGGCTTGTGGGGCTCTTCTTGTGATTTGTTCCTCTTGTGCTTGAAGGATGTTGCTGAGTCCCTTAGAAGCTGTTCTTGTAGGGGATTGTGTATGGATGTCTGAGATATCTCAAATGAAGTATCCTCCACTTGTTCACCTACTTGGGACTGGCTGTTTTGGTGATGATGTTTTGTGTCCCCTGCTTCACATGCATTGAGAGTTTCTTCCTCGTGTGATTGGAGGTCAATGAGTTGTGTCTCCTGTTCCTCCATGTTCTGAAGGCTCTGAAACCGATTGAAAAGTGGTGTAACCTCTTCTTCTCTGTCACTGGCCTCCTCAGTCTCTTGTGGTCCAATGGTTTGGTGGGTGCTCGTATCTCCCTTGTATATGGTACATATCCCTTCCTTGTGTGTTTCTAAGAGGTCTGATTCACATTCTTCCAAAGACCAGGCTGGGATGAAAGGGAGGTGCTTGTGAGTGTTGGTACAGTGTGTATACTCTTTTTCTTTAGGTTTCCCACCTTCATTCCCTGGCATAGAGCTTGCAATATCAAAGTGGGCAGCTTTATCCTTGGGGCTGCTTCTGCGTCTAGCAAGTTCCTGATCCCAGTCTTTATCTAGTAACTCAGCAATAATGGGGTCATCATAATTGAAGTCATCCCCACTATCTTCACCAATATCCCCAGTTTGGATGCTAGTCTCTATACCGGTAACTTCAGATTCATATAAGCTCGAATTACCCTTTAGTTTTGTATTTGATTTAGATCCTTTTTGGGTCCCTAGTATCTCCTCATCTGGCTGGGTGTTGCTATGTTTGTCCTCTGAAAACATGACTCTCTTCCCCTTCTTTTGGGAAATGGTATTTGGTTTTGAGTGTGGATGTACCATAGGTTCTAGGCTTTGGGTTTCCAGTGTTGTGGGATTAGGTTCTATTCGTATAGTTTCAGGCTTAGACTTGGATAGGCAATTATTGTGGTCATGCCCCAGGTGTTTGCAAAATGAACAATAGAGAGGGCAGTTTTCATATATAATTGGTTGTCTTAAGGTGTGTTCATCATCTTCAAGACCAGGTAGGGATTCGAGGGGCTGTGAGGTCTAATTCCACACAGACCCTTGCGAGGCTTGGACGAGATAGGTCTGCAGTAGGTTCATCCATTCGAAGTGGTTTTCCAATAAGGTTAGCAATACCAAACAAAGCCCCCTTCTCAAAAAAATGACAAGGTAGTTTTGGGAATTTTATCCATACTGGAGCAATCGGGGATTCAATTTGGGGGTTGAAGGCAGGAGTAAATTTAAACACTCGCATTGGGTAATTATCAAACATCCATTCACCCCTCAGCCATAACCTAGAGAAATCTTCCTCATGCGATAGCCGAATTAAAACATGCTTCACATTTATAGCTCCAACAGTTACAGAACCCCTAAGCCCAAGTTTGATAATCCTTTGTTTCAGGAAGTTTAGGTTGGGAAGGCCATGTGAGAACTTACCAATTAGTGCGAATTTCAGCCTCTCCGATTGCTTGGCAATTTCTTCTCTGGAAAATTTCAATCCCGGGTCACCTTTGTGCCTTGTGACCGTACCCATTTGCGGAAGTTCTTCGTTGTGGAAAGATTTCTTAGCAGCTCTTTCCGGATCGTGTTGAAAGTGGGATGCAGTGGGGTGCTGAACAATGGAAGTGTACGATTTTTTGGCTGGAGTTGGGGGGGGGGGGGGTTGAGGGTTGGGCTGTGAAGAGGGGTGCGGATCCGCCATCTCATCAGGTAGAAGAGATGGGGGGAGGGAGACGGTGATTTTTCGGTGGGAATCCGGCAGCTAGGGTTCAGACTAGCCAACGGTCAAATGCGAGGAGGAGAGAGAGTTTTTCTTTTTTTGGTGCAAAACATGCGGACACGAATAATTTTGAATTGAGGTATGACTTTAATTCAAACTCTACCACACAATTACAATAGGGAACAAACACTTGCGAATTCATACTTTTATATATAGTATAGATAGTATAGATATAGATATTAAAAGAAGTATTTAAGTAAAAGTAGAGTTGTCGTTTCGCAATAAGGAACAAACATTTGCGAATTCACACTTTTATATATAGTATTAATATAGATATAAATTAGACTTCATTAGATCAGGAATCTTTGACTGTGTAAACTTATAAATACATGAGTTAATCACTTAAACTTATTATTCAGTACATTTGATAATTGAATGAATATTTTCTCTACAAATCTTTAGTTTAATACAATTAGTTCATTTTAATTTAGTTGTCCAGCATCATTCATTCTTGAAGTGATTATTACGTATAAGATTACAATAAGCCATGTTCATTTCAAAGCAGAGCAGTTTGATATGTCCCAAGAAAAGCCACCTGAAGTCCTAAACTCATATATACGGTAGAAAACGAACTAATCGTATTTAGGAAAACGTCAAGAATAACTAAAATATAAAACATTTCCATTCGAATCAGGTTTTACCGAACCAAACTACTCACACGGTAAATGTGATATACATGTCATGTGATTGGTCACTTTATTTGAGCTGCACAACAATCACACAGCTAGTATATAACACTTATCATAAAATTCGTTTAGATCCGACCAAATTCGATTTGAATTAAAATTTCCCCTAAAATACACCTAACGTTCACATTTTCCCCACAAGTTAGAAAGATGGAAAACATCTATTGAGTCGGCCTGGCAACTTATAGAACTCATCGCTCCTAATATCTTTGCCATAAACTACAAACTTCTCCCACCAGTAAGAGCCATTATCTTGACGAGTTTCGTCGGTTCCATAATCGAGAGTGCAATCCAGTACAAGGGCGATCACAGCGGCCACAGCTGCGTGTGACGTGAAGACGACAGACATTATGTCGTTGAACTGCAAATCGTAACAGAAAGTTGAAACTGAGGAAGTCTAAATTCGATGAAAAGGTCGAACACGTTGCATATAAATGTGCTTACCCATACTGCAGGTGTCTGAACTGGACCAGTTCCAGAGTTCAGACGATGCTCTCTGAAGTACTGCGGTAGAGACAGTCCGATGAAGAAGGAAAGCCCGAGTACAAACTTTGTCCTAAAACTGTTGAGGTTACAGAACTGAAGAAATCCCAAGCCTACAGATGCTGCATTCGAAAGGATTTCGTAGTAACAACATTAATTATGGTAATATATCAAACAAAAATGCAAGATTTTGAGACGGAGACGTACAAACGTAACCAAAGAAGATGCAGTACGATCCTGCCATAATTGGTAAAGGTATCGAAGCAAAAACAGCTCCGAATTTTCCTGATCCATGACCAAGTTAAGTCGGGGTTAAATTAAAGTTTCGTTATATCTGTGTAGAATCTTGTTACAGTGGGAAATTCACAGAGTACGTCGTTTATAAAAAAACTGGAGCTTACCTAAAACGGAGAAGAGAATCATAAATAGAGATGATATTTGGACAACTCTTCTGCTTCCTGCTTTTGTCAAGGCCAGAAGACCAGCATTTTCACTGAACATGTCACAAAATCTTAGTAAGCGAGGTGAACAAAGCGACAACAACCTTAAATACCGAAATCTTGTACATTGTGCGTGTTTCGTTACATGTGATCAACTATTTTTAAGATATGAAGCCAGTGAAAAGGAGTTTCTTACACTGTTGCAGTGGAACCAGTGATGCTGCCGAAAAGGGCATGAAGCAGAGTCCCGATCCCCTAAATCAGAAAATATAGTCGTAAGTACGCTGATGCAATGAAATGTAGAGCTACATATGTACTAAAACCGTAGACAAGTAGCTCTTCGTCTTACCAGCCAGCCGACACCACGACTAATTACTGAAGGTGGCACCGGCGTTGCACTGCCATAACGAGCTGCTGAAATAAACGAGCCAGTGGACTGCCCATAAATTGAATATTAGGAGGAAAAACGATTACTAGGATATGCAATTAAAGATCCCTATATACAATTTACTCTTTATACCAACTGTCACGGGGGATTTTTCCATCTATAAATTTTCACCCACTGTGCGGCCTGATTCCGCCCCAAGAATCAGCCAGCCTTCACTCAGTCTCACAATTACTCGTGTTTGACATAATACTCTTCTATTGAAGAACTCCAACGAAAACAAGACAAACTTCCATTAAAACGAAAAGTCATGCTCCCATTAGAACATCTGTTGAAAGAATTTATGAACTCAGGTAGCCCATGTACTGATCTTAGGTCTGGTATTCAGACATGCATAATGAAGTAAGTATAACAAGGGAAATTCTTACCCAAACCAATCACAGAATGTATTGCACTTGTCATATAATTGGTTAAGGTTCGACCAAACCTGGTCTGAGTTAGAATTTCCCGTATAACAATCTAGAACATTAGCATATAAATAGGTCAGTTTAACACCTCAAATGAAGCAACAAATGAAGCAACCATTGCTGCAAAGGTTTCTCCAGCTCTAAAAGTGGGAGGTCCCCATTGGAACGGAAACGGCACATATAACCTGCACTTCATGGCAAAACGTGATCATGACGCCCATGATTTCACAATCGTATCTGTAAAACGGTTAGTAATATATGCAACGACATGACATCCTTAAATCATTAGACAGCTAGAAACTTGTCGACAGATCTTCATAGCAAATACAAGGTAGTCGGTAGATTAGACTATACCAGGGAGCTCCTCCAATGAGCCCTGAGCTATCAGTGCGGCAGCTAACATGCTTAGATTTCGTAAAAGCACCACTCCATGTTAGGATTCCTGCATACGTCCACACAATTGCAATCGAGGAAAGCAGCGCGTATCTATTGCAGAGACGCCTCTTTGACGTCATAAAATCTTGGTAAAAACTGCAACGCAATAAACCTTCAAGAATTAGTCCCTAGCACAATAGTAGTGGATGAGGCATCGACGCTTAATAGTACACCAAACTCATTAGCGATTTTTCATAAACGTTCGTCATGTCTTTTGTCCGGTTTCTGTAGTTAGTCACTGTCGCATTGTTACCTGTGAGATGATTATCAGTAAAACCAGCTGTGGTATCCCAACTTCAAGACATGTTGCAATCTACAAAGAAGTAACAACAAATTAGAGTTTAGAAACCACATTGAACATCAATTTTGAGTTTAGCAGTTCATTTTTTATGTGGTGTGTAGGAGCTAAGTTTCTGAATTCCTGAAGATGTGAAACTCAAAACTGATAAACAAAGTCCATTCAGAAGAGGGCCAAGAGTTCTTACTAGTGGGAAGCCAAGATGGTAGAGCCCAAGTCCAGTGAAAGTAACCAGTGGAACCATAGAGAGAGGGGTGAACAACCTAAGACCACAATAAGATAAAGTAAGTGCACAAATATTCACTGTCCTTTGCAAAACTACAAATATATCCCGTGATATCTTAGTTGTAATTTACGTCGACAGCCTAGGGACAAAAACTAACACAAATAATCCATGAGGTAAATTACAACGACAACCCCTCAACTGTGTATTTGTAAGTTTGCAAAGGATAAGGGGAAGTACGCAAACATTCACTTTCCTTTGCAAAATTACAAATATACCCCGCTGAGATCATAATTGTAATTTACGTCGACAAATTCCTAGGCGGAAACTTACACAAATAACCCATGAGGTAAATTACAACGACACCCCTCGAACTATGTATATGTAATTTTGCACAGGGCAAGGGTAAGTACACAAACACTCACCTTCCTTTGTATAATTACAAATATACCCCCTGAAATCATAATTGTAATTTAGGAAACATTGCAATTTACTCCCCTGTGATATTGCAAATGAGCAATTTACCCCTATATGAAAAATAAAATAGCAATTTACCTCCTCGTGTTTTCTAAAATAAAGCAATTTATCTTCCTGTATTTTTTAAAATGAAGTAATTTACCTCCTTAGGCAAGGAGGTAAATTGCTTCATTTTTTAAAAAAAAAATTAGGGAGGTAAATCATTATTTCTTTTTCATAGGGTAGTAATTTGCTCATTTGCAATATCACAGGAGGATAAATTACATTAAACCCTTGTAATTTACACGACACCTCAAGCGCAGGAACTTACACAAAAAAACCCCTAAAGTAAATTACACCAACATCCCTGGGGTGTACTTGTAATTTTGTAAATAGAATAGGTAATTGTGTAATTAAACTTAACTTAAGGGTGTCAATGCAATTTACCTAACAAAATACAATAGCAATTTTTTAGTAGTAAGGCATCAATAATTAGAGTAAAATATCCATTCATGCTTAGCCAACCTTGCTAGATTTCTCCACAAACCAGTGAATCCAATGATCATTTGGAAACATGAAGCAACAATTAAAGCTCCCTGAATTTCTCTCATTGTTTGCACAAATCTCTGAGAACAATCATCGAAAAAAACAAAAAGAGTATTAACATTGTAAACAAACACACATCAATTTCTGAGAAGTAGGAATGATAAAATAGATTTCATCACCTCACCTGCTCGGGGTCGTGTATCTGGCTATATTTTCTTGCATGAATAATTGAGGTTGCCGGAATCAAGAACGCGTAGGAACCACCTATGACTGACGGCAGCCTCGTACCAAAAAGGGAGTGCAACAATGTGTTTACGCCCGAAATGAAAAGTTGGGTTTGTATTACCTTGGCCTTGTCTTCCTGCAATACAAGTGAAAGAAAGGGTGGAGCAAGTGAAAGAAACGGTGGATGAATATATATTCAGTACAAAAAAATTAATTTTTCCTTATGCTATAAATTGATCCTGGGTTAAAAACAATGGTAAATCAACACTATTATTCATGGTTAAACAAAATTAATGCAAATATTTAAATTTTAATCACGAGTAATTAATATTTATCATGATTTTGGTCATGGTTAATCTTTTAGCCATACTTATAGAAACAATAGTTAAGACCGTTGCACAACTGTAATTAATTTATATTGGCCACAAATTTTTTTGTTGTAGTAATTAGTCGTAGCGAAAAATTATATTTTTTTTAGTGAATCATGAATTTGGATAACTAAAAAGGAAGTGAGACTTACATCACTCCCACCCATTGCTGGAACTAGGATACTTGGAATTAAGACAATTGAACCAAGAGCCAGGATATAATGTTGGAATCCCAAAATAACAGCTTCTACTGCATCCAGGAAAACACAAAGAATCAAAATTAGCGGATTAAACCATAAAAACAATATGGAAAAAATACAATTTTAAAAAATGGTCAAATTGGATATTATACCCTTGTGTTTGAAAATTCAACCAAAAGCCCCCTATTTTTTAAAAATAAGCAAAACACGTCTAGTTCGAATGTGGTCGAAAAAATACTTAATTAGCCAAAAATTAACAAATGCTTTGCACATACGCCTTTATTTTAATTTTCTTTTTTATTGAATTATTTTACTAGTTTTGCTGATGTGACAATTTGCCACATCAGCAAAATCGGGCGAAAAATTAAAAATTCTCAAATTAAAGGAGTCACATGTATGCAAATTTCGGACCAATTTAGTAATTTTCACCAAAATTTGTACTAAATGTGTGAAATTTTTTAATTATAGTTCTCAATTGTAATTTTCAAAAGATGAGCAAAGTGTCATCCAAGATAATTATACGACCAACGTCGTATTCTTACACAATATTCCTCTTAAGAAGATCACAATGACCATGAAGAATACAACTTCTAACATCCTAGTAAGATTCTATCTGACAAATTAAGCAACATTGCAGACTAAGTTAATAAATTCATTACTTATTAAGACCATCACAAGAACCAGAAGTATCATATATTCGACAATAGCGGAATGAGAACTCTACAACAAAATGCAATAAAAACGTATTGAAGATGCAGAAATAAAAAAGAGAAACTGATGGAAATATACTTCCACTTAGATAAATTCTTCAGCTAATTAATGGGATAAATGCAATTTACCCCCACGTGATATAAGAAATGAGCAAAAATCTCTCTGTGAAAAAATAATTAGCAAATTACCCCCTGTGTTTTCCCTTGATAGGGGGTAATTTGCTTCATTTCTCAAAACACATGAAGGTAATTTGCTAATTATTTTTTCACAGAGGAGTTTTCGCTCATTTCATATATTACATGGGGGTAAATTGCATTTATCCCGCTAATTAATAGAGAGAATAGGGGAAAAAAGATCATATGAGAACTGACACCAAGGTGGCGGGCTATTGATGCAATACTGGATGCCCGGCAGCTGGTCAAGGACCGGATGCGGCTGAGGCTCGTGTACGTCTCCATTGCTATTGCTGCCGTTGTTTCCATCGCCCGGCATTCTTGCAGGTCGGAGTCTTGCTTCCCGGAGAGTGGAAAACCTCAAGCTAGTGGCCGGAGATCGTCTTGTTTTTTCCTTCTTCTATAAACAACTTGAGAGTATATATGCTCATAAGAGGAACATAATCTTGTGATGATATGTAACTTGCATATTATTAATTCATGATACTGCCCCATGATCTGACAAATTTATTGGAGATTAAATCCCTGAGATCATTACAAATTTTCAATAGAGAAATAATAACAAATTCAAGAATCATAGGTATATATATATATAGGTATTTACTGAATCATTTGAGGGTTTATAGAAGATTGCATGAGGAATAGAGATTCTTGCTTCAAATCATAATATTTTGTTTCATGATGATTAACAGCATCCATGGTTTAACTTTGGCCTAAATGATTCTTAATTATTTTGATTCTGTTGACCAAATTAATTACTGCATTGGATCTTCTCATGATTTGGCAGTCTTTGAAGGTTTCATGTTACTATAGGATACATCACTCGTCCCTCTTGCTTCTGCTGGCTATGAGCATCAATATAAAATGGGAAAAACTACAATTTTAGTCCTGTAATTTAGTGGTGTATTTTTTTATCCTGCACGAATTGATTTTCACAACTATAATTTTAAAAGTTTGGTAATTTTAGTCATTTTTCGATCAATTTGGCTGGAAAAACTGCATTTGATTTGCACATGATCCAATTAAATTTCAATTTTGATCTTGTAAATAAATTCATGCAGGACCCAAAATGTCAACCCTTATGTTAGAATACTAAAATTGCAATTCAATTGATTATGTGTAAGTCACATGAAATTTTCTGATCAAATTGATAAAAAAGAATTAAAATTATTAAAATTTTAGAATTGTAGAATGCAATAACAAACCAATACAAAAAATATCAATCCCTAAATTACATGACTAAAATTTCATTCTTCCCATATATCAAGTGAGACTTAAAGAATGAGGAAGACTCTGGTCCCTTAATATTTTGAATAAAATAATATGAACAGAACTGAGTATCCGACATTCTCTACACATATATTATTCGACATATGTGTAGCACTGGAAGAATAAGAATAGTGGCAATAATGAATAAGCTTAAATGTATTTTTGGTCTCGTAACATAGGTTGTGTGATGTTTTCGTTCTCTAATTTTCTAGGATAGCATTTGGGTCCTTTATTTTTTTTATTTTCATGATTTTAGTCATTTTTTTCGCTGGAGTTCACCATTATCGCCGGAAAAATGCATGTGCGTCGCACGTGGCATATTTAAATTGGGGATTTTATTCCTATTGGGCCATTTCTGCAATTATTTTTATCCTTTAACTTTTTAGGTAGCATTTTGGTCCTATATCTTTTAAATTTTCGTGATTTTGATTTTTTTTTTTTTTTGCCGGAGTTCACCCTTCTTGCCGGTGGAAGTTAACTCCGACGAACAAAATGATCGAAATCATGAAAATTAAAAAGATTTAGGACCAAAATACTACCCTAAAAAGTTAAAGGACGAAAACGTCAAATAATCTAAGTTACAGAACTAAAAATGCATTTAACCCTAATGAATAAACATATCATAATTTTTATTATTAAAAATTATCGTGATATAATATAAATTACATTTCATTGTATACTATATAGCTCATAACTAATTTTTTTATTAAATAACATCTTACTTTACACAAATGATATATTGTCCTCATAATATTTTTTCTTAAACTAAATAAAAAATATTTATTTCTAATAAACGTCATATTCAAATTTTATCCTATAATTCTCTATTTTTTATATGTCATCGTATCTTCCATATCTGTGTCGTACCAAATTCATATTTATGTACATGTGTGTATGCAATATATATGAGCTGCAACTGTTTGGAATTAATGTCGGTTTTGAAGCCATTCAATTTCAACGCCAAGTTGATATTTTTCATCCTATCTATTATTTATTCTATTAAGTATATTACAGCAAGGCAGTCTTTTGACATAATTGCTCATTAATTTTGACCGAATTCTAAATTAGCAGAATGTTTAGTGCTATTTTTAAATAACATGATTATGACTGATTCATCCAAACTTTTAAATTTTTTTTATTAATTTGGAATGTTACTTTTCTATTACATTCAGCAACTTTTATTAACTAGTAATCAATACGTGCCTTGCACGTGAGTCGTATGATTTAATTAAAATAATAATATAATTTTAAAATTTAATAATTAGATGTAAAATATATTAAGTAATTCATGATATAAGGAAATATAATTCTTTAAATATTGATCAATTTGAAAAATTATTTTAATATATAGAAAACTAAAACAAATTGAAAATACTAAATGTAAGTAACTATATTATAACTTAATTGTTATCTAAACTAATGGTTCTATTAGTCTTTATCTTTTTCTTTTTTTTTATGTTGATTGATGGTAACATTTTTTTTCTTGATTTTAATGATTATTGAATAATTTGTTATGAAGATAAATAATAATACTTTTGTATGAAATATTATTTTAAGTCCTTACTTCAACTTTGATTCCCACATAAGTTGTTTAACAATTAAATCATACGGTTTTTTAATGTTAAACAATCAATTAGTAATTTTCTGTCATTGCCCTTATTATTTGAGTCCTAAATTTCAATAAGATCCCGAGGTTCAAAATAGAAAACTTTTATAGTGCTTTTTTTTTCTCGAAAAGTATCTAATATATTATCTTGTTAAGCAAATATTTTAAAAAAAAAGAAAAAGAAAAAAACAACAACAACTAATAATCATAGTGTTGACATAAAATTTTGGAATAATTACCAATTAAAAGCCCAAATAAATTGACTAATAATTAAATTTCAAATTAAAATCCATACTAAATTTTGGCTTTTTTTACATATTTTCGAGATAATAAATTTATACTAAACTTGAGCATTAAGCGTCTTGACAGATTGATTCAAGATAAAACACAAAATAATTCTTTTATTTTGGATTGGTTAAGTGGGTCAAAACATGTTCAAGTACAACTGTTAGGAGACTGATCCATATTAGAGCCCATAATTTCCAAGTTCAAGCTACATAAATCTTGTTCATGCCTATAAAAAGGAATATATATACCTCTCAAAACACACTCACACGCACAAACACACAACCCAAATCCTAACAACTCAAGTCCTAAACAAGTCTAAAACTCTCAACATCTTCCAAAATTATGCAATCGCAAAGGTTCTATGTCTTCCTTAATATTAAAGACTTGATACTATATTTCAAGGTAGCTTATAATTTTCACCCACAACAGGACACACAAGCCAAGGGTTTTTTTGTATCTTCTTTTTTTATTGAATTTCTTTTAACTTTTCTAATTTTACGAGGTGTAAATTGCATTTAACCAAAATCTTAAGTAGCAATATTGTGTTGTATATGTTGAAAATTTCAACTACTTTTTATTTGTTTTATTTCATCAATATTTGAAAAGGTGTGCTAGAATTTTACTTAATTAACAAAAGGTCATTCTTCTCTACTACTATTTTAAGTGGACGACATAATTTTTCAAATATTGTTTTGATTTTACGATAATATTAATGATAATGAATTTTTTTTCTTATTATTGTTTCTTTTTATAATTTTATATTTAACTACATCTATTATTTTTCTTATAGATTTTTTCTTACAATTAAAAACGTTATAACTTAATTTACAAAAAAGTTCAATTCAACTCAAGTAAAAAAGAACTTAACCTAATCCGTATTAATCAAAATGCCCAGAAGAACAAAAATTCTTAAAATGCTAATTTAGATTATCTAACTCCTTTCTTTATCTTTTATTAAATCTTTTATTTATTTATCTTAGTACTTGACAACATTTATTTTTGTCAATTATTTTCTCCCCTTTTAATTGATTCAATATTGTTTTCCTATTCTACATTCTGTTAATTTTTTTCATGAGATTTTCTTTCCCAATATATTATAGATTGCGGCCTTAATGACTATTTTTTATTTTTTATTAAAAATAGTCCTTATGAAAAAGTATAAATATATTTTCACAATGGAAACAAACATTGTCGGGATTCACACTTTAACTATAGTATAATATAATAGAATATATATAATAAAATAGTACTTAATATTTATTGAAGTTTTAGCTTAATATTTACATATACAGTTCATTTAGAGTTTTACCTTCAAATTATATCATATATAACCAAACAAAATATTTTTTTTAGAAAATATTTAAAGTATATTATAAAGGGACGTGAATCCATCCGGGAGCGCGAGCGGAAGCGTGAAGCAATTAAAATTGCATAAATAAAGGCAATAATAACAAAATCCCAAGGGGTGTACCCTTGGGTACTCACCCGAGCATTCAATGTAGGATATGATAACGTAAAAACGCATATATCATATAGAGCATAGATGTAGAAAAATAACTACAATAACGTAAAACCAAAAATTACCTTTGTAGTTGATTTTTCTTGCACGGCTACGAGCGTTGTTCCTCTCCAGATATATCCACAAAGTTCAAACGTATGAACTCTCTAAATGAAATCCACACCACACCGGAAGAGATAGCGTTTCTCTTGCTAGAGAAAAATGGATCTAAGAGGAGAAGATCCAAGAAACTAGAACACTATTATATTAGTGTGTTTTCTTGATCTAGCTTTGTTCTTCAAAATGATCCAAGATCAAATGAAGAACAAAGGGGATAGTATGAGAGTAGAGAGGGGCCAAAAATTAGAGAGGAAAGGGAGGTGTGTTTTCTTCTTTTTCATAGAAAAAGATGAAATGTAATTCTCTTCCATTGATGAGAGTATATACTCATATATATACTAAATTAATGTGATTATTGAAATGTGTCTAGGTTCATCTTAGGATGTCTAGATACATCCCAATCAATTCCACTAATTTATCAATCAAGCCTACCATCTCATAAGGTATGATTTAATCATACCAAGTGAAAGAGGCTTGATTGGAATTGATTTGTTCCTTACCAAAAAGGACAAGTCAACCCTTCATCAAGGCCTTGCATGGCCAATTTTTAGCCGTCCAAAAGAGGCAATTTTCGGTCATGCTAGTTTGGGAAGAAGTCCAACTTCTTCTCATTCCAAAATTGGAATTAACACATCTCTTGGGCCAAAATTTAATGGACCGAGTTTCATTGTAATCCAATTACAACGAGCCCAAAATTAAAAATCCCATTTAATTAAACGTCCACTTAAATAATTCCCATTTAATCTTTTAATTCAATTAAAAGATCCAATTTTCGATTCTCTACATTAATCGATAAATCTCATTTACCGATTAAAACGAGGGCCCAATACAATATCGGCCCGTCCATCCAATGGACGATCCCTTAAGTAATCCAATTACTTATTATCCTCTGAAATTGACTCCAAGTGAATTTCTCCACCTCCTCGGTGATTTGTGTGTAACCCTTTAAGTTCACCCTCAGCTAGGCTTGGGCCCGTGTCCAACAGGAGCCCGTTACCATGGGTGGCCGTCTAGCAACGGTCCGTGGCATTAGAGACTAGGTGAATATTGACGTGAATATTTAGGCACTGATTTCATATGGGTACGGTCCTTCCGTCTACCGCCTCCCAGCCTTAGTCTAAAGTATAGAATAGGGCGTCGGTTCTCATCCTTAACTAGGCGTCTATACTTAATACTCGAGACTACGCATGCCTCATTGTATCGACACAGAAAATCATTCCCTGTTCGATCAACCACTGTGGCCACAGGTTTAAGCAGCATGAACATGTCTTCGAGTGCATAGGAGATACCCCTGTCACATACTGACAGGGGATAGATCCTCTTATTGAAACCCACCGTCCTCGCTACACATTCAAACTGCACTGGACAAGGCTTATAATGATCATCTTACAGAATGACCACCTCTCGCCAAATCCAAGATACAACCATCATGTGCACGTGACTGCCATGGTTCCTTAAGTCTAAGGACTACTCCGTACTATCAAAATCGGGAAAATCCAATCATACCGATCAAGCCTCCAAGGCTTCCATATGATGATCCCCGCGAGTCAGTTCAGTCGGCTCGACCCCAGTCAATCAACCCACTAAGATCGTATATGCGTCCCACGCCTGTCGCCAATAATACATGACACTCATACAATGAATACGACTCTTGGTGCAAGTCTCTATATGACTCTTGATGCCCTATCTCGAGGTCCTCGACTTGAAACGTTTCAGACCCAACTCTTTATCAGTTGGTTTCATAACCACCATCTAATGCGTGGTCCAACTGCATGAGTTGTTAACCGTGATCTGTGGGCTTTGTTGTGATATATGTAAAACAAGATTTAACATATGAAAATGAGCACAACAAAGAAAGTACCAATGACAATGAATACTCATTTTATTCATTACATAATATTACATTACATCAAGTTGTCAAATAGGTTATAAAATGCCAAACCTATTGACTTTTTGGTCACCTATTCTAACATATTATGACAAATTAATTGGATTCAAATAATATTTAATTTTTTTATTTTGTTTGCAATTCTTGTAGCTAGTTAAGTGTTGGTAAATGCATTATGACCGGTTCTCTTTTCCTTTTACTACAGTCTACACATTAATAAGTAATTCACACACACACAGATATGCATATTATTGTACTATATATATATATATATATATTACTATGACTATTAGTATTATTATTTTCACCTCTTTATCAGTCATATTTCTCTATATTTAAAATAATACTCCAATAAAAGTACACATATACATGCATCTTTAGGAATATTTCATACTATTTAACATTTGTAATCGATAAAACTATCCTTTGTTAAATTATAAATAACAATCATAAAAGTACAGTAAAAATATAAACATTCCTATCACTCCAAGTTCTAACAATTCAAGAAGCTACCAGAAAAAAAAAAAAAAAAAAAAAAGTACACAATTTGTGGATAACAAAAATGATATCTTCTATACTTATAAATTTATGTCAGTAATTTCTATCATAATTGTTAGCATTTGAACTTATTGTGATTGTCTATATGTTTTATATACTTTTATGACTATTACTAAAATTTAATAGGGGATAGTTTAGTCATCACAAATATTAAAAACTATGAAAAAGAAATCATTATTATTTTCAAAGTACTGCACTACTATGTATGTATACAGAGTTTACTTACAACTGTCACATATTTAATCTTTTTTAATTAAATGTACATAAACATTACAAAGTAAAATAAAATAAAATAAGAATTTAATAAGTATGATTAACCAATTGTTCATTTAAATTTTGATACGTGTCAAGTTAATAACTCTTATACCAATGTCAATAACTTATTGAATGACGTATTTGATAATTGTTTTTAAAATATCTATTACAATCTTATTAAAACATATAATATAAAAAACTTAAAAGATCTTTTGAATCATTCAAACTTTTTTATAATAGTATAGACAATGTTTATCAATGATTACATGCCCATTTTATCTCTCTCTCTCTCTCTCTCTCTCTCTCTCTCTCTTTCTCTCTCTTTTCTCTTCTTGTTTTTTTGAAAAACGGATATGTGTGGTGATAGGTTAGGAGTAGGATTTACACCTTTTAATATTTTGTTTTACAATGAGCGATTTCTGTCGTAAATTGTAGAAAAGATCAAATCTTGTACACTGACATTATATTTTATTTTATTAGAGATTATTAAAAAATTATATAAATTGTCTAGTAATTATACCTCAAATGCTCAAATCACATTTTAGTCTATCTTACTACAAAAAGTATTTCGTACATGGTTAGTGATTTATGATTCTCAATTTTCATTTAGCCTATGTTACTCTTCAAAATATTTGCTTTATATGACAGTAATTCAATTAATTGCTTTTTATTTGTCATCTAACATATCTTAATATGTCAAGTGATCTAACTAATTCTCATTTATATCTATGTGAGAAAATTGCTCCACACTAAATCCTTTCAATTTCTATTAATTTTTCTAGTCATTCCTTGTTACAGTAAAACCTCTATACATTAATAACCTTGGGGCCATAAAATTTTATTAATCTAGAGGGATATTAATATATCGATAAATTAATATTTTATTAATTGAAAGAGAGACTTTTTAAATTCAGCAAATTTAGTACATATGTATTGAAAATAAATGAATTCATATATGTTTCATTGATTATATTCATGCATCAACCAATTCGTTGTAATTAATTAAATATATTCATATATAATATCAATTCATTGTATACAATTAACTATTATATTCATGGACGCATGTATCAATTCATTGGAATGAGTTAAATATACATGTTTACATTAATTCGTTGCACTTAAATAACTATTTAGCCAATTAAATATATTCATGCATGATGAATGAAACATATACTATATAAATCTCAATATGGAAATAAAATAATTCATAACACCCAACCATGTCTTCTCATCTAAAAGGCTCGCAAAATAATCCATGAATGATTAAATACGTAAAGCATTATGTGAGTATAATAAAAATCATCCCACATGCACTCAAAAAGATTTACAAGAGTGGGTTGATGAAAAATATAGTTTGAAAGTTAGTCAAGTTATAATATCAAACACTCTCAAGAGATCATCAGAGTACCTTGCAGCCAACTTTGAGAAGGGTGGGGATATTAAGTGACACAATTCGACAAAATATCCAGATACTGTATTTATAATTGTAATACTTATGAATTATTAATTTAGAGTTTTAATGGGACCTAATATTTATAAAGGGATTTTTCGAAAAATTATTATCTTATTATCTTATCGAATTTGAGGATTTTTTACAAAGACCCAAGTCGGGACCGGAAGATTTTATTCTTTTAGAGAGTTTATCAATTTATAGAGTATTAATTTATAGAGGTTTTATTGTATATCATAAGGGTATTTTTTATCTAATAAGTATATTATGAATATAATACACTAAAGAATGATGTGTAAATATATATGTACTATATGAAAAGTAATTAATAGGAATAAATATGGATAATATGAAAAGTAATTAATAAGAATAAGTATGTGTAATATGAAAAATAATTAATAGAAATTAATAAGCATCTGATTTTACTTTTTGTCCTTAAAAAATTAATATTACAAGATTAATTTAATCCAATCAAAAAAGAAAAGAATTTTTTTTTGAGGATTCATACTTTTATATAGATATAGATATAGATATAGATTGATAAATAGATATAGATATAGATATAGATATAGATAGAATATAGATAGATAGATATAGATTGAATTTAAATTTTTTGAAAAAAGGTAGCTAGTAATAAAATTAGAAGTGTTTGGAAATTAACAAGAGAAGTATTTAAAA
Organism: Sesamum alatum; assembly: GCA_034509735.1. Lineage (NCBI taxonomy): Eukaryota > Viridiplantae > Streptophyta > Magnoliopsida > Lamiales > Pedaliaceae > Sesamum > Sesamum alatum. The sequence goes on from JACGWO010000004.1 coordinate 16,914,394, forward strand.
AGTGAGAGTGTTTGATAAAACAACTTATATTTTGAATTATTCGATAAAAGACAAAAACATCCCTACTTTGTATAATTTTAACTTTTCTTTTTCCTTATTTCTCATGTTTTTCTCCCGGATTTCCTATGCATGTTCCCAATTTTTTGGATTATGTTTCCTTTTCCGAAATTAAAGTTATTTAACCAAATGAGGATATGATACCTGAGAATTAAATTTCCAAAACAAATGCCATATCTATCAAGTTGTTTAGAGACTCTAGCCGACTTTCTCAAAGGATGTGTAAAATCAAAAGGTTCATTGTGAGTCAGTATGTGTGTCATTTCTGCCATATGCGACGCATCACTCGACTCTTCGAATTGCACCTCATTGTTTTGAGTATCCAAAGGAAAATCCTTTTCTAAGAACACTGCATTTCTCAAAACAAACACGTTTTGTTCTAAGGGATCATAGAAGTAGTATCCTATAATGTCTTTCGGATATCCAACAAATCTCATAAGATGAATCTCATATCCAACTTATCTCTCACTAGTCTTTTGACATATGTGGGACACTCCCACCAAACAATCTAGGCCTCAGTGCTTATAAGTATTATAACTTCTGCCCAAAACTGGCTAAAATTATACTTTAGGGTATGTTTGATTGGAGGAAAAAGTGAAAGTATAAGAGAAGTTGAAATAAAAAAAAAGATGTATAAGAAAAAGTTTAATGTTTAGTTTGGAGAAAGAGATAGAGGAAAAGTAAACCTAGATGTATATAAAATCCCTCCGGAGTCCAATTTTGTTTCCATCCAAAACTGAGCGGAAAAGTGAAAGTATAAGACCAAAGAGAGAAAAAATACATATTTTATTTTTATTTACCTCATTGCTTATATTTGAGGACGTTGGTAGTAATTTTTTATTTTATTTAAACCGAATAATTTAAAATAAATGAATAATATTTGTTTGATGAATATTTTTATTAATAAAAAAATCATTGTTCTTGTTTGATAAATATTTTTATTAATAAGGTTTTTAAATCTTTGTGATACTAAAATTATATTAGAATAATATTAACTTGTTTATTTTCTAATACAAAATGAAGAAAAAAGATTAAACAGTAAAATTACAAAAATTATTCTTTTCTTCTCATTTTATTTTTCTTGTACCAAACAAGGGGAAATATTTGAGATTTACTCTCCTTCCAATCATACTAAACAACTTGAAAGAAAACTATCATCTTCTCCCCTCCCCCTCCCCCTCCCCCTTTACTTCCCCTTTCCTTTCATTTTAACTAAACAAATCCTTAGAAAAGCTAATGCAAAAAAATCAAATACGGAAAACACATTATATTTGTAAATTTCGTTTACACATTTTGCTAAAACTTTGAAAATTGGCAAAAAAAAAAAAAAGAATGCATGCAAGTCATGTGTCCTCAAAATTTAAGTCCACACGAAGTTGCACATGTCAATTCCAGCACATTTAGAACTTAACAGTAAACTGTGTTATCAAATCACGATATTTACAGAAATAATGGACCAAATCACAAATTTCATTCCTTAAAGGACCAAAATAGCAAACGCCTAAATAACAGTATCAAAATTGTAACAGAGCCCAAAATCTTATATCACGAATCACAGTCAAATACATTAACAAAAGGAAGGAAAGCAAGAGAAAGATATCTCTTTTGCTAAAATGTAAGCACAATTGTTCATCTTTTTCCTTTCTCTCATTCTTAGTCTGATATTAAGGTAAATCAGGCACTCAGCTCTCATACTGAGGGAGAAAGCATGAGAGTGTATGTCAACTAGGGGTGTGCAAAAAACCGACCGGACCGAAAAAAACTGGCCGAACCAAAAATTCAGTTCCAACCAAAAACCGCACGAAAAAATCGGTTCAATTTTTGGTTTATTTTTTTTAAATTTTCGGTTTTCAGTTCGGGGTATATGGTTCAGTCCACCGACCGAACCGAAACCGAGTTTTTTTCAACACAGTGTTTCAAGTTTAGTTATGCACACCAAACACCAGTTACTTCAAATTACAATCATATGATCCACTGCAAACCTTAGTTCAACTGCAATTATCATTCTAACCAAAATACCTGTAGACGTATTGGATGATCAGAGACGATAAGTGCAAGTAACATGTTCGGCATATATCTCCCGTTTCTGAAGTATATACAGAATAGTGAATCGACACAGAACTAAGAGATATGTTAATCCCGGATAAAACATCATTACAAGTAGAGAATAGCAGTTATAAAGATCATATTTTATCCGTTACCATGGTGAGAAACAACAGAAACGAGGCTTTCAGCAAACACCAACAACATCTTGATAGACATTACAAATCCAGAAAGCCTTACTGTTGTGGGCTATAGTTACCCCTAATCCACTGAAATTCCTGGAAAAAACAATAAATCAAATACGTGATTTTCTTCCACAAAGAGCTTAAGAGATTATCGAATTAGAAACATTCTGCTACTTCAAACCAGGATGCTTGGAAATATAGGCAGCATTGAGAAAATGTAAAGAGTACAGGCAAAACCAATGTATTTATCTACCTCCATATCTGCCTCTATATATGTAGGCACACATACTGAAATGGTCTGCAAAAACACGCATACAATAACCGCATGGATGTGACACCAATGTGTAATACTAAAGTGGGATCTCTCACCGAAACCTATACACACACTACTACCGTGTTTCCGCCACACAATCGACTCCCACCATCACAACCATTGATCTTTCCATAGTCACTAATTTGTATTACATAATTGTTCATTCCAGTAAAGTTGAATGCTTATGGCTAATGGAAAACTAAAGTTATATCATGTGAAGATGTGGTGACACAGATGCAAACCATTTGAAGGGTCAATCTCTACCAGCTGCCAACTGAACCTCTTGTGAAATAAGTTGTCAAAGATAGATCCTAGAACACTAACTGCAAGCTATGTTCAAATAAAGGAAGTGAAGGAATTGTAAGTTTGTTTAGCATTAGCATATACAGAACTGATCCCCTATACTCAACCACTGAGTCGTCTCATCAAACCTAAACAATTTGCTCAAGTTGTTTGTCTTGTATTTTAGCCCCTTGCTAGCCATCTTTTTTCAATTAATCTAGTTAATAATGCACAGACAAGTGCTAACTTCACAGTACAAGTACTGAAGCATATGGGAAAACACAATCCTAACTATCAACATTTGGGATTCAGTTGAAGTTTCACATAGCATCACCAAATTATAGCATGCCTGGAGCGAATTAAACTAATCCCAACATTATTCACAGTTAACAGTTGCACAAACAGATGGATACCAGAGGAGCCAACTTCAGCAGCATCTGTACCCAACTTCTCTTCCTTTCTCACCCACACCATACCACTCTCTCTCTGCTTTTTTTCCCAGCTATCCTTATATCTTCCTGAGCTCGCATACCTCCTTGTGTCACCAACATTCACTTTCACTTTTGATCTCACATTATCTGCTTTCCGGTCAATAAAAGCTGAACCCCCAAGCTTTCGTCCAGTGTTCCCCCTCCAGTTCCCATGTCTCCCAAATCCATTTTGGCCTCTACCCTTTTCACCATTTTTGGCACTCTCCACATCCAAAAGCTCATCCTCAACCTTCTTCCCCAATGCTACCGTATTATCATTCAAGCCTTCCTCTTCAACTCTGTGCTCTCCAATCTTGCTCCTTACATTGTCGCTTTGCCCCAATAATCCATTTTCATTTCTTCCATTCAGACCACCTGTTTCACTGCAAACCTCCAAACTTTCATTCTCTGCCTTATTTTTTGATTCCGGTTCCACTTCATTACATTTCACACCAACTCTACTTTCCTTCAACTGACAATAAGTCTCCCATTGCCACCATTTCTTCTCCCTCTCCCCTTCTTATCATACTCTTTTTCACCCTCCATCTTCTTTTCCGAAGCCAATTTCACTCCAGTCGCATCAAGTTTAACTCTATACTCTTTTTTACTCTTGTACCCAAATCCCCTATCATTGCCATTTCTCCTTAGCCCACATCTAAACGCCTCTTTTTTCACACTGGGAATCTCCTCCCTCACTCTATTTGTGGGCATAACATCCACCTTAGACACACTCACTCTTTCCTGAATCCCTTTCAACTCACCATAACTTTCATCTCTTCTACTGCTATCCTCACTCAAAACCCCTGGAAATCCCACCTTCACCTCATTTCTGGGAATTATCTGCACTTCTTCACTCCCATCTCCCTCAGTCTTTCCCGTTTCCCCATCTACTGCAGATTTCTTCTCGAGATTCCTCTGTTTCTTCATCTTACTTTTCTTCTTCCTTCGCTCTCTGTTCCCAAAACCACCAAACTCTGTCTCCTTCCCCTTTCCTTTCACTTCAATCACACCCATCTCTCGCCCATCTTTTTCCACTCTTCTCGAACCCACACCTCTTAGAGACCCATCCCCCATTTTCCCATCCCCATCATTCTCTACCCCTCTCTGATCCTGATCCTGCTTCTGGGTCCTCGCTCCTCTCTCATTTTTCTCCTCTTCTACTTCATCTTTCAGCTTCTTTTCTTGTTGCCTCTGGATCCATCGCTCTCGGAGTTGGGCTAACGAAACGTAGTCTGGTGGAAGCGCTGGGTACTCTCTCTTCTCTGCGTCAACCATGAATGCCTCCCCAACTTAAACTTCAAAAATCAAACCGAATCAGTCAAGAACCAAATGCCCTTTTAAAATCCGGACCCTTGAAGGAAGTATCGTTGAAATCTTCGCGGTTTTTGATTCTTCTCACATACTCCCCGTTGTGTGGACTCGCATATAAGTGAGAAGAAAAGGGGAAAGTTGTTGGGAGCAAAGGGAGAATTGTTGCATAAGTTTGGTGAAACCACTCACTGTACTCTATATTTTGTTGGTTTAATGGACGAATCAATGTGTATTTATGGGCGGATAAAGCCATGCAAAGACAATTTTCCTTTACACCAGTCATCACTCATGATGAGAGGGATTCGGATGAAAAGACTCCATTATCAATAGAAATCATAATTATAAGCTTAAACGGAAGAGTTTTAATGACATTGAAATTCGTGTAATTACACACTTCTCCCGTGAAATTTCATGTAAGTGTAATTACAGGTATACCCGGTATAATTTGGAAAATTATATTTACTATTCTTAATGTTTATTTCTATTTAATAAATAGGTTCTGTTTAAAATTTTCTTTCAAAACTATGAAATAAATTTCATTTTCAATTTTGTGAAAACGAAAATATATTATAGTTTCAAAATTATTTAGTTTCCTTCAAAATACTCTATTTTCCTTAATTATCCTACGAAATTTTTGAATATCCTAGAAAAGTTTTTATTTTTTCTTAATTTTTTAGCGAAATATTTATATCATTGTTTTGGCTAAAAACACATAAATTACTAATTTCACACATAAATATTTTATTCAATGATAACTGATTTAATATTATGCTAAATTTTGTAATGTTATAAATATTTTATTAAATGATAAATGATATAATATTACAATAAATTTTGTGATGTTATATGCATATATATATATATATCAATGTAACGAAACCATTTTATATCACATAGTTAATAAAAGAAATACTATATTGTTAGTTAGTTTCAATAGAGATTGAATCAAACAATAATTCTAAATGTATAAGTATACTACATGATAATAAATTATCTTAAATTCATATAAATGATAAGAAGTTAAAATAAATATATTTGAACTAAAAAGAGAAAGCTAATATTTTTAAATGTTGTTTTTATAATTATTTTAATTTTTTTAATTTTATAATTTTTCTGTAGTGCTTTCAAAATGCTTTCAAAAAGATTATAATATTTATTAACTCATGTTAAAAATTAAACTTTAATCCGTATTTAATATAATGAGAACACACGTTTAGAGTTGCTCAAGGAGCATTAATAAACATGACTTCGTTCCATTTTAGCTCTGAACATGTGTTCTTCTTATGCTAGTACCTTGGAGAATTTCTGTTTTCCTTCACTTATTACCAATGTTTTGAAAATCAAACTAGAATGAAAAAATGGATTAACTCGAAATGTATTATATACATGTATACAATGTATTGAAAATATGCAATTAATTCAATATAACAAATGCACAATTTAAAAAATAAATATATAATTCACTCCCTACAATAGTAGTAATGTTGAATTAAAAAAATTATGAAAAAATGCCTAATTTTAAAATAAATATTATCATGTATTCTCGACAATAGTAGTAAACTGAATTTAAAAAATATTTCAACCACTCCACAACCGTCCCCCACTTCCATTTTTGCAAATGCAGCCATATTTTTAGGCAACTTCTGCACAGAGCTTTCCCAAGTTCCATATACCTCGTCTCTAGTCGCCTTCAAAGCCTGCCAAGCCTTATGATAAGAGATTTTGAAATCAAATCGATCTTTCACATTCAACTGGAGATACTTGATGTCATATGCTGGGTCTTGACGAACCATACTAAGCGAATGTGTTGCAATCATACTCTTATCCAAGTTACGATGGTTAACAGAAAATCTCATTCATTAGGCATGTATGCGGTCCCACGTACTTGGTAATCTTAAATAATCTCATGCTGGACTTGAATATCCCTCATAGCATCCAATTACACCCACTCCCTGCATCAAATTTGCATCGAACCTTCCACAGTTTTGGTTTGCTCTCAACCACATGGTATTATCGTCTTGTAAAATGCACTGAGAAATCTTGGACACTCGCTTTCAAGTGGTCTTTATTCTTGAAAACCATTCCACATGTGAGCTCTCCAGTGTTTCGGTCGTAAAAATTACCCCAATTACTAGTGGGGATATTGAACGAGTCAACGGGTACCTCTAGATGTGCTGTATTGAAAAATGGAACAACAGGATATAGAGAGGGTGGTTCCAATGCGTCGGGCATGTCGAAATCAATTGCCTCTTGTTGTTGGCTTGTCGACGCATTACTATTACCTCCAAGCACATCCAACATAATTGGAATGTTAACTTCATTCATCATTTTCAGGATTATCATCAATTTGACCCTCTACTTTTAGCTCATATGGTTCCCAGTCCATTGGATCATTATTTAAGAAACAAATCAGCTTCTGGGTCAACATTCAAATACTTATTGTCTTGTTGGTTGTATATAGATGAACCTACATAATCTTCATTAATCCCAACCCTGCCCATCGCTTGAGTTACTACTGGGAAGCTGAGTGAATCATGTGTTAACATAGACATTCCCCAATCTCTAACAAATGGGTCATTTGGTAGAATATTTTCATAAACTTTCTCTACCCAACAAAATATCAATGGGCATATATCCATTCACTGGAGTGAAAAAAATTTGCACATCCCGATCTGTCTTAATTGGCAACACCATCTCCAGTCTTCTAGCAACATTATATGTTGTGTATTTCAAATATATCTGTAACTTAAAATTACCCTACAGAGGCCGAGCTCTTCATACAAAATCCACTCCAGTTCAACAAATATAGTATTACAACACATTTTCATAAATTTGACTGGAGGCCGATCATAATTCACACAATCATATGATCAATTCATTGACCTCCAAAATATATAACAATATCAATATTATTTTGCTCCACTATATCTTCACTATGAATAAAATATATATAAAAAAAACTGAGTTAATAACAATGTTCCTACGAAAACAACCAAATGTATAAACATAAGAAAATTTTAGTAAAAGCAAGTTACTATATTAGTCTTGATTAGAAAAATCTTCGACTGACATTCGTCCGCTGCAGCCCGTTTCCACCAAAAAAAGGAAAACAAAAATTTCGCTGGAACTGAGAATTTTTTCGTACGAAAACAAGCACAATGGGGATGAAGGGTGGGTGTTAATACATAAAAGATCGCAATTACAAATATCAAATTTGTGAAATTAATGGGAAGCATGTGTCCCATCCGATAGGCTGACTTGTCAAAATCGGTGTTACAAACCTTGGTTCTTGATTCATGCATGCGTCAAACCACTGAAACCTTGTCGATTTCAGCGATATTTTTTTTTTAAACAAATATCAGAACCGCCATATGAAAAAATAACACTTTTCAAATCATGCTATTTTCAATTTTTTTTGGTTTTTTTTACATTTTAAAATAATTTTGCCCTTTAAATGAGCCATAATTGGGTCCATTTTTAAATTCGAACCCAACCTATGGACCAGCCCTGTTGAGGCCCGGATGTGCCTGTTTATTTTTTCTATAAAATTGAGGTGTTTATTAATAAATTTATAATTAGAAAAAAAAGTTAAGACTATAACATGAAATCTATAATAATTGATTCGCAAGCTTATAATAATAAACATAGATGATAACAAATTCAAAAAGCATTTAAAATGAACTTTGAAAAAGTAAACAACGAGTATTAATAAATGAATTTACTAAAACTTTAGAAGTAGAACAAGAAAGATAAAAAAATTTACAGTTTCAACAATATAAAAAACCTACTAGTATAGTCAATTTAAAATAATAAATAAAGAATATATGCCATGAATTCAGGGGCAAAACCAAGCCCTGTTGAGCCCATGCGGCCGATAGGGCCTGGCTCAGAGCCAGCCCATTGCACTATGCCCTTAATTGTTATATATATATATATATATGTGTGTGTGTGTGTGTGTGTGTGCGCGCGCGCGCGCGCGTATGTTAAAATGGGCTTTTAGTTGACAGTCAACTAAAAGCCCACTTTAGGGCCTTCAACTTTTTTTTTTTTTGTGGTTAACCTACTTTAAGGACTTCAACTTTAAGGTAAAAGCTATTAAATATAAGAAGAAAACTGACGGCTGCTATTAACCCACTTAAAAAACTGATGGCTGCTATTAACTATACCACCATAAAATAAGAAAATTCAGGGTTGCTTTACAGTCACGACTCACGAGAGGAAAAATTGAAGCCAAATTTCTAAAGTTATTGTCTTCTTCCTCACAGTCATGGAGAGAGTCACGAGCAGCTGCTATGCAAGGAAAATAATATCCACAACTTCTCTTGTCAAAAGGTTTGGTCCATATTCTGATTTCTCAACACCAAGTTATAATTCTTCCCAAAATTTTTATTACTTTTATATTTATATTTACTTTATATTATTTTATCCAAGTCTCTCAGAACAAATAAACAAGCTTAGATATAAAAATTGATTATAAAATTTATGATTATAATTTATATAAATATAGATTTTAATTTTTCAGGGAATGGATAAATTGTTATTAAGAGACAACAAAACTTAGTGGAATCTTTTGCTACACTGCCTGTAGAAGCAACACCGAATATGGAATAGAAAACATATATTTTTAGTTCATCTAAAAGTACTATTACACAAAAAAAGTCGTGATGAGTTTAATTCACATCATATCGTTGTTGATCCTGGTTTTCGAAAACCAATTGATGAGATTGATGTTGCAATTAGAGTTAGGGTTAGGGGAGAGTATTTAAAAGTTGCTTGTTAACCAGCTGAACAAAATTTTTCTAAAAAAAAATATGGAAACGAATGGAGGGGATTAGAGCTGCGTGGTTTGAAAATAATGATTGGTTGGAGTATAATGTACCAAAAGATGCAACATTTTGCTTGTATTGTTATATTTCCAAACAACCAAGAAAAAGTGCAAAACATGGGGGTGACGCTTTCTCAAAGATTGGCTTTGGCCATTGTAAGAGGGCAATCAGTGCCTTTAAAGAACATGTTGGTGGGGTTGGTAGTACTCACAATTGTGCAAGGCGACAAGTAGAGGATTTTATGAAACAAAGGTAGAGTATATCTCATGTATTTTCATCTCATGATCGAAGGACGAAGGAAGCTTATCGAACTCGAATTACAACTATTTTACATGTTGTGAGACTTTTATTAATGCAGGGTCTTGCTTTTTGTGGTCATGATGAGTCGGTTACCTCCAAAAATAGGGAAAATTTCTAGAAGATACTTAGTATGGGAAGAGGGTTGATAGTGTTGAGAGTGTGCTTAATAAATATGCACCCAAAAATAATCAAATGACTTCTTCACAGATACAAAAAGATTTTGTGAGAGCTTGTGCAATAGAGACGACGACAAATATTATTAGTGAGATTGGAGATAGTTATTTTTCTCTTCTTGTTGACGAGTCCCGAGATAAATCAATAAAAAGAGAAGATGGCTGTGATTGTAAGGTTTGTGATTAAAAAAGGGACAAGTCATTGAAAGATTTCTTGGTGTTGAACATGTTGGCGATACTTCATCTCCTTTTCTAAAAGCAACTATAGATGGTATGCTTGCTCGTTATGGTTTATCTATTTCTAGATTAAGAGGTCAAGGATATGATAGTGCATCAAATATGAGAGGCCAATTTGATGGTTTGAAAACACTAATTCAGAAGGAAAATTCATCTGCCTTTTACATCCATTGCTTTGCCCACCAGTGACAATTGGTGGTTGTTTCTGTTGCAAAAACTTGGCTATTTGTGATTTTTTCAATTATATTAGTATAATTGTGAATGGTGTGGGTGCTTCATGTAAAAGAAGAGATGCACTGCTTCAAAATCATCAAGAAGATTGTAGATAAATTAGAAAAAGGTGAGATATTTTCCAGGATGAAGCAAACATCAAGAGACCACTATTGCTAGACCATGTGATATTAGGGTTCTCATCATATAACTCTAGTTTGTCTCCCTAGTATGTGGGATTTAGTGTTGGAAATATTGCAATATGTGTGTGATGATGAAAATATTTTGGTAAAAAGAGGAACTACATCAGGCTTGGTTGATAAATGGAAAGTTTTGAATTTGCTTTAATCTTGCATTTGATGATAAGAGTGTTGTGAATGACAAATGAATTATCTAATGCCATGCAACAGAAAGATCAAAACATTGTTAATGCAATGGGGTTGATTTTCATAGTCAAAGATTGTCTGCAACACTTGAGAGATAATGGATGAGATGCATTCGTGAAAGAAGTTGAGATGTTTTTTGGTAAAAAGTCTATTTTAGTTTCAAAGATGGCGAATACTATTCCTATCCGAGGTCGTTTAAGGCGTGAGGGGCAATGGGTAACTTTTTTATCACCATTATTATGCTGAGATTTTTCTTGCTGCTATTGATTTAATTACTATTGAAATCAGTAATCTATTTAGTGAGACATCTACAAAACTATTTAGATGCATATCATGTCTTGACTCGATAAACTCCTTTGCTAAATTCAAACGTGACATACTCATTCGTCTTGTTGAGATTTATTTTCATGATTTCTCTTCTTGTGATATTGTTTTATTGAAAAACCAGCTCGAAACATATATTTTCGATATGGGACAAAGTTATGAGTTTTTCAAGTTGTCATTATCTTTCAAGTCTTATTGTCAAGATGGTTGAAACTAGAAAACATGTGATTTTTTTCCGTTTGTGTATCGCCTTATTGAACTGGCGTTGATATTACCGATGGCAACAACATCTGTAGAAGGAGCGTTTTCAGCAATGAATATCGTCAAAACTGAATTGTGAAATAAGAGAGGTGATGAATAGCTGAACAACTTGATGATTTGTTATATTGAGCGGGAGATATTTGTTGATATCAATGATGAGGTGATTTCGCAACATTTCCAAAATCAAACTCGTAGATTTCAACTTGCCCCTCGTTGTCAGAGTAATAGTGATAGGAATTAGTTGTACTTATATGATGATATATATTTAACTATGATGAATAACAGTAATTTAATTTTTTCGATGAACTTGCAATGTCTGTTAAATTTTGACAGGGCTAAGCCAATTTCTGGCTTCGCCCCCACATGCATTATTAGAAAAAAAAAAGGCCCAATAGGCCCGATACAGGACCAGGCAGTCTTGGGCATTGGGTCGGGTCGGTCCTAGGTATCAATACTTGGAACCGAGCATCGGTCCCAAGAGGGCCTGGCAGAAAGTGTGGATCAGCCCGGGAGTCACACGGCGGAAGCGTGGAAAGCGACAAAATATAAAATAAACAGAATTAAAATATTTTTAAATTGGAAATCCCTTGATTCTCTTGGGAGTTCGGTGTGTCTCATGAATTAAAGAACAACATGCATAATTTCATGGACGCCCTAGGGTAAATAAAGAGAACAAGAAAACGTACATCGAATCTTACCTTTGTAGTTATCTTCACCGGCTATACGTGTTTCTGTAGATCTCCACCGCCAAGGCTCTTCTTATAGCACCTCCAAAGAACGCCCACGCAATCCACCGGAATGCTTAGAACCTTCGTGCTAGCAAAAGATCTAAGGGGAGAGACAATTGATGAAACGTTATGAATTAACAAGATCAATTGGTCGTAGTTCATCGATGATCGAATCAAGAAGAACTAGAGCACTTTTGGAGGAGAGGCAAGAAGGGGGGACGAGAGAGGGAGAGGAGATGGTTGCTGTTTTGTGTGAAAAGCTGATCGTGTGTGCATGTGTGTATATTTTGAGTATTTATGTTTATGTGACTAAGTCACATAACCTACTCAAACTCCTCCAAGGAGACACACTACTGGCAACTACTCGGGATTGACCTAGTCAAATACTCTTCTAGGATTAATCTTGGCCATCTATCTCATACTCTCCATGATCGAATCTCATGCATCCATTCCTGATGGGCTTTATACCGGACTCATTTAAATCTAATTCAAATAGTCCAAAGGTCTAATGGACTATGTATTAAAATCCAATTTAATACTTAAGGCTATTTAAATAATTCCATCCTTTTAGCCTAATTAAAAGGAAAAGCCCAACATTTCAAATTCATAAGTCTAATTTATGAATTAAGCCCGATTAATTCAATTAATCGATGACAGCTCGACACTCCAAGAGATTAATTTAATCCTATTTTGTGTGACTCTTTTAGGTTCACCCTTAGCTAAACTTGGGCTAATTCCCGATTATCCCATAACCAAAATTCGCCCCTTACCATGGGTAATCGTCTAGCAATGGTCTATTGCACTAGAGACTAGGTGAAAATACGGTGTGCACGTTTAGGCTCCCGAATGCACACAGTATGGTTCTTCCATCTACCATCTCCCGACCATAGTCTAGGGCATGAAATTGGGCGTCGGTTCCTATCCTTGACTAGGCAGTTATAAATAAGGCTCGAGACCCTCGTTTACCCCACTGATACGTCATAGGGATCCCATCCCATTGTTCAGTCACTGTGGCCACAGATTCTAAGGGAAAACGAGTCTTAGAGTGTATGGGAGACACTACTGTCATATCACTTACAAGAGACATATTCTTTCTTGGAGCACACCTTCCTCACTACATATTCTGACTGCACTAGATAGGGCTTATAACAACCATGTCTTTCGACACAGTAGCTTCTTGCCAAATCTAAGACACAGGCATCGTGTGCATGTAACTGTGGTTCATCAAGTTCGAGGACTAATCTCGTACTATCGGAGCCGGGAATCCCAATCATACTGGCCAAATCCCTATAGGTTTCTATATGACGATTCCGACGAGTCATCTCAGTCAGTCGACTGCCTAGCCGGCCAACCCACTAAGATTGCATGGACGACCAACGTCTCCTGCCGATGAAACACAATTGCAATCCTTAGTTCAAGTCTCCCTCGGACCCGATACCCAATCTCAAGATCCTCGACTTGCAGCGTTTCAGACCGATCCATAGAAGTTAGCTTCATGACTGCCAACCTATGTGTTGTCCAGCTTCTTGGATTCACAAATCTAGTCTGTGGACTTTGTTGTGCAGTTAACAGTAATAAACGAATAGAACTGAACACAACAAAGTATGAGTTGCCATGAAACGAATATCACTTTTATTCAATACGTAAATATCATATTACATCAAAATTGTTAGAAAGTGGTTACAAAAGCCCAATCTAATTGGCTTTTACGGTCACCTATTTTAACAATCTTCTAATTGACCTAAAGTCAATCACTCATATGCCTCAAATGAAGGACAAGCGGATCCGCCCGGGAGCGCGAGCGGAAGCGAGAAAAGCGAGAAAGTGTGCACAAATTTAAATCAAATTTAAATATGCGAATCCCAAGGGGTGTACCCTTGGGTGCTCAACCGGGCGTTCGATGTAGGATGTGTAAATATTAAAACATATATTTAAACACATAGGGCATAGATATATAAATGGAATCAATCAAAGCGTAATAAAACCATTACCTTTGATTGTTTAGCGTATGCTCCCGGCTACTAGCGTTGTTCCTTCTCCGGAATGCTCACGAAATCCAAACGTATGGATTCTCCAAAGGTGATCCACACCACACCGGAAGAAACACACGTTCTTCTTGCTAGAAAAGAACGGGTTTAGAAAGGAATCGGTTTAAGAGAAGAACACTGTGAATTAGTGTTCTCTTAAACATACTTTGTTCTTCTTCTTGATTCAAAATCAAGTGAAGAACAAAAGTGTAAGAGAGGGAGGGAGCACGAAAATTGAGAGAGAGGAGAGGATTTTTGTCTTCTCTTTTTCCTAGAAAAAGATGAATAATGAATCACTTATGCTAGGTGTTGTATATTCTAATATATATACATAATTAATGCGATTATTGGAATGTGTCTAGGTTCATCCAAGGATGTCTAGATTCATTCCAATCAATCACCATCAATTCTTCAATCAAGCCTACCAAAATTTATGGTATGATCAAATCATACCAAAAGGGAAGAGCTTGATTGGAGTTGATTTGTCTCTTTCCAAAAGAGACAAGTCAACATACCACCTAGCATGAAACATGGCTGATTTTGCTTCCTCCAAGGGAGCATGTCGGCTATGTTTAATTAAGGAAAGAAGTCCAACTTCTTCCTATTCCAAATTAGGAATTATTTTTCCTCTCGGGTATAAATTTAACGGACCGGGTTTTATCGTAATCCAATTACGACGAACCCAATATTAAATCCAATTTAATGTCCACTTAAATTATTCCCGTTGATCTTTTAATCCAATTAAAAGATCCAACGTCTCAACATCTCAACTTTCCATATTTAATCGAAAATCCAATTTACCGATTAAATGAAAGCCCGATACAATATCGGCCCGTCCATCCAATGGACTTTCCCTTAAGTAATCCAATTACTTATTTTATCCTTCGAGATTGACTCCAAGTCGATCTCTCAACCTCCTCGGTGATTTGTGTGTGACCCTTTAGGTTCACCCTCAGCTAGACTTGGGCCCGTGTCCCACAAGGGCCCGTTACCATAGGTGGCCGTCTAGCAACGGTCCATGGCACTAGAGACTAGGTGAATTTGGCGTGAACATTTAGGCGCCGATTCCGTACGGGTACGATCCTTCCGTCTACCGTCTCCCGGCCTTAGTCTAGGGTATGGAATTGGGCGTCGGTTCCCATCCTTGACTAGGCATCTATGCTTAATACTCGAGACCACGTATGCTTCATTGCATCGACACAGGAAACCATTCCCTGTTCGACCAACCACTGTGGCCACAGCTTCAAACAGCATGTACGTGTCTCCGAGTGCATAGGAGATACCTCTGTCATATACTGACAGGGGACGGATCCTCTTCTTGGAATCCACCGTCCTCGCTACACATTCCGACTGCACTGGACAAGGCTTATAATGATCATCTTACAGAATGATCACCTCTCGCCAGATCCAAGATACAGCCGTCCTGTGCACGTGACTGCCATGATTCCTCAAGTCTGAGGATTACTCCCGTACTATCGGAACCGGGGAATCCAATCATACCGACCAAGCCTCCAAGGCTTCCATATGATGATCCCCGCGAGTCAGTCCAGTCGGCTCGACCCCAGTCGACCAACCCATCAAAATCGTGTAGGCGTCCCACGCCTGTCGCCGATGAAAACACGGCACTCATCCAATGAACACGACTCTTGACGCAAGTCTCAATAGGACTCTCGATGCCCTGTCTCGAGGTCCTCGACTTGGAACGTTTCAGACCCAACTCTTAATCAGTTGGTTTCATGACCACCATCCAATGCGTGGCCCAACTGCACGAGTTGTTATCTATGGTCTGTGGGCTTTGTTGCGATATAAGTTAAACACCGTTTTAGCAAATGTAAGATGAGCGCAACAAAGAAGGTACCATTGGTGACGAATACTCATCTTATTCATCACATAATAATATTATATTCACATCAAGTTGTCGGATAGGTTACAAATTGTCAAACCTATTGGCTTTCTGGTCACCTATTCCAACAATCTCCCGCTTGACCTAAAGCCAATCACCCATTGACCTCGAACCTCTTATTCAGATGGTGAGTATGGGCAATTTGCGACATGAGCTTAGCAAGTGGATCTGCTATGTTTTCTGCGGAGTTGACTCGGTCCAACCGAACATCAGTTCTGCTATCCATCTCTCTAAGTAGATGGTAGCGTCTAAGAATATGCTTGGATCGTGATGAGATCTCAGTTCCTTTGCTAGCGCTATCGCCCCGTTGTTATCATGAAAGATAATTACAGGCTTAGCAATGCTAGGTACTACATCCAACCCTTGGATGTAGCTCATCAACCAAACCACTCCTTAGCAGCTTCCAAAGCCGCTATGTATTCAAAACTCTATGGTGGAGTCCGTCGTGGTAGCCTATTTGGAACTCTTCCAAGTAACCACGCCACCATTTAGTCTAAATACAAAACCATACTGAGACTTGGCATCATCGTCATCCGACTGGAAGCTAGCGTCGCTATAGCCTTCCAGTATCAACTCTCTACCGCCGTAGATCAAGAACATGTCCTTAGTCCTTTTTCAGGTACTTCAGGATAGTCTTGACTGCACTCCAGTGATATCGGCTAGTTACGCTCAAAGCGAAAGCCACATCAGGTCTAGTGCACTGAACAGCATACTGTATGCTGCCTACGACTGAAGCATAGGGGATGTCCAACATCCTTTTAAGCTCCTCATCAGTCTTAGGAGACTGCTTCTTGGATATCTTAATTCCATGCCTCATAGGAAGGAATCCTCGTTTTGAGTTCTCCATCTTGAATCTCTTCAAGACTTTCTCAATATACGAGGACTAGGCCATTCCTAACATCCTTCTAGATCTATCCCTGTAGATCTTGATGCCAAGGATGTAGGATGCCTCGCCCATATCCTTCATGGAGAATTGCATTGATAGCCAAGCTTTAGTGGTACCCAACATCTTAGCATCATTCCCAATGAGCAAGATGTCATCCACGTAAAGCACCAGAAACGCAACTGAGCTCCCACTGATCTTCTTATATACACAAGGATCGGACTCGTTCTTGATGAAATCATATCCCCGTATGACTTCATCAAAAACGTATGTTCCAGCTTCGGGTTTAACCCCTTTTGGTGGATCTGCTAGGGTCCAAACCTTGTTTGTACCCATCGAGTCCATCTCGGATTTCATGGCCTCAAGCCACTTGTCCGAATCGATGTCCGACATCGCTTCTCCGTACGTCTTTGGATCATTATCCAACTGACTGGTCAGGCCCAGAAATCCATACCTATCAGGTGCATGGGATACTCTGGCCGACCTACGGAGGACTGGAACAATATCAGTGGGAACCACTGGCTCAGATGTCACTGCCGCCTCATGGGGTGCCTCACTTGATTCCTCAAGGAGCACCTCATCGCGTCGACTATCCGATGGGAAACCTTTTTCCAAGACCACTGCATTTCGCGAGACAAAAACCTTTTGCTCGGAGGGATCATAGAAATAATACCCCGCAGTTTCTTTCGGATAGCCGATGAACCTGCATAAACTAGACCTCGAGTCCAGTTTATCTCCCACTAATCTCTTGACATATGCGGGGCAACCCCACACTTTCAAGTATTTGTAGGAGGCAGGCTTGCCATTCCATATCTCATATATGGCGTCTGGGATACCCTTTTAGATGGCGCCAAGTTCAAAACTTTGGCCGCCGTCTTAAGAGCGTATCCCCAGAAGGAAAGGGGTAGTTCGGTAAAACTCATCATGGATCGGACCATGTCCAACAAGGTCCGATTCCTCCTTTCAGATACACCGTTAAGCTGCGGTGTTCCAGGAGGGGTCCACTGAGAGAGAATCCCATTCTCTTTTAGATAATCAGTAAACTCACAACTCAAATACTCTCCACCTCGGTCCGACCGAAGGGCTTTGATCTTTCGACCGGTTTGGTTCTCTACTTCAAGTCTGTATTCTTTAAACCTTCCAAAGGCTTCAGACTTGTACCTCATCAGGTAAACATAACCATACCGTGAGTGATCATCGGTAAAGGTTATGAAGTACGAGTACCCACCTCTAGCCTGAGTATTTAGTGGACCACAGACATCTATATGGATCAAATACAACAGACCACTGGCTAGCGTACTTTGTCCAACAAAGGGTTTCTTGGTCATCTTTCCCTTTAGACAGGATTCGCATGTCGGTAGGTTGTCCAAATCGTCTATTTCTAGACTCTTTGAGTCCACCAACCTTCTTATCCTATCTTTAGAGATATGACCTATCCTCGCATGCCATATCTGTGCGTTATCATGATCATCACGTTTCGTTTGTGTTCTGCAGTCATAATCCAATTAGACTGTTAAAGTATGTACAGACCGTTGACCAATGTACCAAGCAAATGAGAAATACCATCTTTGATAATGAAAAAACCGTTTTTATTGATGGTAAATTCATATCCCTCCTTATCAAGGACCGGGATGGAAACAATGTTTTTAATCATGCTAGGTACATAGAAACAGTCGTTCAGTACAATCCTAACATGACTACTAATGGCTAACTCTAGTGATCCTACGGCCTCCGCAGCAACGGCCTTACCATCGCCTAGCCTCAGGATCATCTCATCCTTGGTTAGCCTTCTGCTTCTTTGCAGTGCCTGCAAATCATTGCAGATGTGAGCACCACACCCGGTATCCAATACCCATGAAGCAGAATTAGTAATCATATTAACTTCAACCACAAACACACCTGGGTTGGAGAGGAGTTGTGGGCACTCCCTCTTCCAATGCCCTTTCCCTTGGCAATGCATGCAGACATCATTTGTCTTGGACCGCTGAGAACCACGGGCCTTCCCTTTCCCTTTGCTCAGTCCAACCGGAGCAACAGGGACGCCCGGAGCGTGAGCAGGGGCAACAACCGTCTTCCCTTTGCCCTTCTTCCTCTTCCAGCGTCCGGCCCTCTTGCCATTCGCCTTGGAGGTTGAAGCCTCTCCTATCAATACCGCCGGCGCCGACTTGTGGGTCGTTGCCTGTCGTATTGGACCAGCATGTTGATCAACTCATGAATAGACTTCTCAAGTCCGTTCATGTTGTAGTTTACAACAAACGGGTCATAGGATGGAGGAAGCGACTGGAGGATCATGTCAATGTACGTGTCATTGTTAAGCCCAGCTTTAAGGTCCTTGAGTTCTCCACTAGGGAGAGCATCTTGACCCCATGACTCTGTACAGACGCTCCTTCAGCGAGCTTGGTGCCAAAGAATGCTTTTGTGGCGGCATATCTAATATGCCTATCCGGAACCACATAAACCTCGTTCATGCGGAGCATTATGGCGGAGATGTTGTCCAGCCTCTCATACTGCTTCTGGATGTCGTTAGACATCGAAGCCAGTATGATACTGCGTACTTTCTGATTGTCCTCATGCCATTTCTCGAACGTCAAACGTTCTTCAGGCGTGGACCCCTCCGGTAAGTTTCTCGGTGGCGGCTCGTCCAAGACGTAGCCTTGGTTCTCAAAACCGAGGACAATCCTCAGGTTTCTCAGCCAGTCCGAGTAGTTCGTTCCGTTGAATTTGTTAGTCTCAAGAATCATGGTTAACGGGTTCTTAGACATATCTACATTAATGAAAATGTAAAGCAGAAATTAGCAGATGATGGTAATATTATTGTTCAAGTTGAAGACTTGGTCTTTTAGTCTTTAACCCCCCCACTATTTATACGAAAGTCCGCCACTCTCAAGCGGAGTTTCGAGAAACCATTTCCTAGTGGGCTTGGGATCCACAAGCGTAATCTCCATGCCCCGCTTTTACGATTCACATGAAGAAGACCTCGTGGGAGATATCCAATATCATTCTCATCCAATGAGATTCCCAAGATATTTTGCCTCACCTATTCGCATGGTTCCGAGGACTCCAAGCGAACCATGTTACTCAGTGTTAGGCCCGACCCATCAACCAAATCATGCCTCAAATTGTCGCCTCCCACGACTCGTGAGACAGGGAAACAGCGAGCGCAGTCTTTTTGTTCACAACAATAGTGCAGCTTTCCCCTAGTCCAAGTGTGCCACGACTCGTGAGACCACACTTGGGTAGTGGTAGCTTCCTCACCACATTGCTGTGGATGGAAGGCTCGGACAGACCAAAATACCATTTTGATCCAAGTCCGTTCTGGGCCTAATATTTAATTTGGTCCAACCAAATGAGAGTTTAAGTGTGACCGAGACCTCATCACATTATTGTGTTTTAGCATGCATAAATATCCAATATTTAAAGCGATAAATAAAAAAAACGCCGCATGCATAAAACATAGCATACCCCTGTTAGGATGATCACAAGCCCAACCTATGCGACCCACTGAGCCCGCAGTGAGTCTATGGTCTGTCTAGGGTGGTCCTAAATTATTACAATAATAATAAACCCATTGTCATTCCAATGGGCCTTGAAGTGCTTCTTGTTTCATGCCTTGATGCTCCTCCTTGGGGTCTCCGACTCCAATTGCTTGTTAAAATTGAAACCTCACAAATCCTATCTACTCTCATTACAACTGAAAGTAATACATTGGTAATAAGGAAAACAAGCCTTAACATCATGAGGCTGAAAATACGGGAGATGATAGTCCAAAAAACAAGAGGCACGCAGGCCCCACCCAACAGAAAATAAATGATCATACATTCATCCATACACAAGGTCTAGGGCTCTTGTGATCATCCCATGTTGATTCCATCAACTCACATATAACATAATTATTCCAAATAATCATGCATAAATAACCAATGGATATTCCAAATACCCAAGTGATGTCCAACATCACAAAAGCATAAATATACAAATAATATGCAAACTTCAAATTTTAAATTTAATGGACATTTTAAACAATGCATCCAATGCATGTATTAATCACAAATTAATTAAGCAAATTTAATCCAAGGAATAATCCAATTATTCCAAAATCAAAAATGCAAAATTAACATATTTTCAGAATATTGTGCAGAAAATACAGAAAATCGAATTTTCCGGAAAAAGTCGAAAAACGGCACAAAACGGCACAAAACGGCCCAGCCGTTGTGCTGGCCGGCCGCCCGCGCGCACAGGGCAGCGCTCGCTGGCCCTCGGCCAGCAGCGGCCGGCTGCACACAGCGCGCGCGCGCGCCCCTGCGCGCGCGCCTGTGCGCAGCGTCCGCGCGCATGGCGCGCGCGCAGGCGCCCGCCTGCGCGCGGCCACTGCCGGCCCGACCAAATTTTTTTTTTTTTTTTTTTTGTTTTTCAAAACTGTTTCAGCATAATAAAATTAATATTATTCTGAAAATAAGCATGCAATTTTAGATCCAATCTAACAAAATTAAGCATGCCAAAAGTCCATTAAATCCAAACAATTGAATCATCATATTATTCATATATTTATGTAATCTAACATGCCAATAAAGCCATTTAAAAGCAAGTAGATCATGCCAAACACATAGATCTATGCCCCTTACATCGAACCGGGCTCTGATACCACTTGAAGGACAAGCGGATCCGCCCGGAGCGCGAGCGGAAGCGAGAAAAGCGAGAAAGTGTGCACAAATTTAAATCAAATTTAAATATGCGAATCCCAAGGGGTGTACCCTTGGGTGCTCAACCGGGCGTTCGATGTAGGATGTGTAAATATTAAAACATATATTTAAACACATAGGGCATAGATATATAAATGGAATCAATCAAAGCGTAATAAACCATTACCTTTGATTGTTTAGCGTATGCTCCCGGCTACTAGCGTTGTTCCTTCTCCGGAATGCTCACGAAATCCAAACGTATGGATTCTCCAAAGGTGATCCACACCACACCGGAAGAAAACACACGTTCTTCTTGCTAGAAAAGAACGGGTTTAGGAAGGAATCGGTTTAAGAGAAGAACACTGTGAATTAGTGTTCTCTTAAACTTACTTTGTTCTTCTTCTTGATTCAAAATCAAGTGAAGAACAAAAGTGTAAGAGAGGGAGGGAGCACGAAAATTGAGAGAGAGGAGAGGATTTTTGTCTTCTCTTTTTCCTAGAAAAAGATGAATAATGAATCACTTATGCTAGGTGTTGTATATTCTAATATATATACATAATTAATGTGATTATTGGAATGTGTCTAGGTTCATCCAAGGATGTCTAGATTCATTCCAATCAATCACCATCAATTCTTCAATCAAGCCTACCAAAATTTATGGTATGATCAAATCATACCAAAAGGGAAGAGCTTGATTGGAGTTGATTTGTCTCTTTCCAAAAGAGACAAGTCAACATACCACCTAGCATGAAACATGGCTGATTTTGCTTCCTCCAAGGGAGCATGTCGGCTATGTTTAATTAAGGGAAGAAGTCCAACTTCTTCCTATTCCAAATTAGGAATTATTTTTCCTCTCGGGTATAATTTAACGGACCGGGTTTTATCGTAATCCAATTACGACGAACCCAATATTAAATCCAATTTAATGTCCACTTAAATTATTCCCGTTGATCTTTTAATCCAATTAAAAGATCCAACGTCTCAACATCTCAACTTTCCATATTTAATCGAAAATCCAATTTACCGATTAAATGAAAAGCCCGATACAATATCGGCCCGTCCATCCAATGGACTTTCCCTTAAGTAATCCAATTACTTATTTTATCCTTCGAGATTGACTCCAAGTCGATCTCTTCAACCTCCTCGGTGATTTGTGTGTGACCCTTTAGGTTCACCCTCAGCTAGACTTGGGCCCGTGTCCCACAAGGGCCCGTTACCATGGGTGGCCGTCTAGCAACGGTCCATGGCACTAGAGACTAGGTGAATTGGCGTGAACATTTAGGCGCCAATTCCGTACGGGTACGATCCTTCCGTCTACCGTCTCCCGGCCTTAGTATAGGGTATGGAATTGGGCGTCGGTTCCCATCCTTGACTAGGCATCTATGCTTAATACTCGAGACCACGTATGCTTCATTGCATCGACACAGGAAACCATTCCCTGTTCGACCAACCACTGTGGCCACAGCTTCAAACAACATGTACGTGTCTCCGAGTGCATAGGGGATACCTCTGTCATATACTGACAGGGGACGGATCCTCTTCTTGGAATCCACCGTCCTCGCTACACATTCCGACTGCACTGGACAAGGCTTATAATGATCATCTTACAGAATGATCACCTCTCGCCAGATCCAAGATACAGCCGTCCTGTGCACGTGACTGCCATGATTCCTCAAGTCTGAGGATTACTCCCGTACTATCGGAACCGGGGAATCCAATCATACCGACCAAGCCTCCAAGGCTTCCATATGATGATCCCCGCGAGTCAGTCCAGTCGGCTCGACCCCAGTCGACCAAACCCATCAAATCGTGTAGGCGTCCCACGCCTGTCGCCGATGAAACACGGCACTCATCCAATGAACACGACTCTTGACGCAAGTCTCAATAGAACTCTCGATGCCCTGTCTCGAGGTCCTCGACTTGGAACGTTTCAGACCCAACTCTTAATCAGTTGGTTTCATGACCACCATCTAATGCGTGGCCCAACTGCACGAGTTGTTATCTATGGTCTGTGGGCTTTGTTGCGATATAAGTTAAACACCGTTTTAACAAATGTAAGATGAGCGGAACAAAGAAGGTACCATTGGTGACGAATACTTATCTTATTCATCACATAATAATATTATATTCACATCAAGTTGTCGGATAGGTTACAAATTGCCAAACCTATTGGCTTTCTGGTCACCTATTCCAACATCAAACCCATCTTCCCAAAATGCTAAGCATGAGCGACCTGTGACATGGGCTTAGTCAGTGGATCCGCTGTATTTTCTGCTGAGCTGACTCGGTCCATCCAAACGTCACCTCTTCCCACCATCTCCCTGAGCAGGTGGTAGCATCTACGAATGTGTTTGAACCAGTGATGAGATCTTAGTTCCTTCGCTTGCGCTATAGCCCTGTTGTTATCAATTCCGCCTTTTCTTTCACATTCCTTTTTCTTTTATTTCTCCATTCTTTGTATTATTCTCTTTCTCCTCCATTTTTTCCCAATATTTTCTTTCCGTCTCTTCTTTTTTTTTTATTTTTTCTCAAAAAAATTTGGAATGATGCAGTTGAATCATTTACTAATGAGGAAAATATTGCACGAATGATTCATCCAATCCTTTAATATGTGGTTCAAAGGTCTAGGAAAAAAATGGTTACTAAGGTTTGTATCTGGCTTAATGACAAAGAATAAGACTAAGGTTCAACGTGGCTACTAAGAGTATGGAATTTATGTAGGTTTTTCAGAAATTCAAAAGGGTTAATCCTAATTGCCCTTACTTTTCACTACACCTCATTCAACAGTGCGATCTCGACTTGTATACCAGAGCAAGTTTTAGAAAAATAAACCATGCATGACAATAATACATCTGAAAAGATCATAGAGCATAATATCGTGGGTGTTCATAGGCTCAAAAGCTCACAAAAAAAAAAAAAGGGTTAATGTGCATTACTCTTGTGCACCATCCAAATCAAGACAATCACTGAATATGTAGAAGTATGAACCTTTCCTATTCATGTCAATTTTTAATTCTAATCCAAAGTGATTTCATAAGCTATGTCAATGCAATTTAATATTGGGAAGAAAATTGAACGTGAAATAGGGGTAGATGTAAAATCATAACTAATCAAGTGGAATTCAATCACAACAAGTACCAAAAGCAATAAAAGTATTTTGTGCCCCAAACTCTTGAACATCCCCCACACCTAACGTCTACATTGCCCTAAGTGTAAGAAATACAATTCAAGGATAATTGGCAAAGATGAAAAATATGATGAGTTTAGAACTCTTTTTATAAAACAGAGAAAATATAAAAATAGTGCGGAGGATGGGGGGGGGGGGGAGGGGGTAAGCTAGAAACGCTTTTTCCCTTAAGACGTTGGCACAAGTTAAGTCTAAAGGGCTTCCATCTGAACAATTATTTTCTTAAGCCCCATTTGAGGGTAAAATGTGTAGCGAATGACCATTAATTTTCTCTCTTCTTTGACCCACATTACTTTAAAAAACCATGACTTGTTTATATAGAGCCATACGATACCCTGGATTTAAAGAGTATAGATAAGTGGGTTCTCAACAACTGAGGCCACTCTTCACTATAAATAGGCCTCGGTTTTGCTTCATTTTCATTTAAGTGATTTTAAGTGAAGGACAAGCGGATCTGCCCAGGAGCATGAGTAGAAGCAAGAGATGCAGAATTTAAGGATATTTAAAACGCATATCATAATTAAACATACCAAGGGGTGTACCCTTGGGTGCTCAACCGGGCGTTTGATGTAGAATATGACAACTTAAATCAAGTATATCATATAGGGCACATAGACACTCATAAAAAGAACTACATATAGATAAACGGCGGTTACCTTTGTAGTTATCTTCCGTGCACCGCTACTAGCATTGTTCCCTTTCAAATGGATGGCAAACGCTCACCAAGATTCAAACGTATGAATCTTCTAACGTAGTCCATGCCACCACATCGGGAGAAGTCATGTTTTTCTTGCTAGAGAAAAACGAACCTAAGAAGATGAGATCAAGAAAAGGATTGCACTATCGAATTAGTGTATCCCTCTTAATCTAGATTTGTTCTTCAATTGATCTAGATCAATGAAGCAACAAAGTGAGCGGAGAGAGAGCAAGAGGCGGCCGAGAGTGAGTGAGAGAGAGAGAGAGAGAGAGAGAGAGAGAGAGAGAGAGATATGAGAGTTCTTCATCTTTTTCTAGGAAAAAGATGAATAATGATAATCCTCTTGTTGATGACTGTATATACTCATATATATACATCATTAATGTGATTATTGGAATGTGTCTAAGTTCATCTAAGAATGTCTATATAATATATTGAAAATATACAATTAATTCAATATAACAAATGCTCAATTTAAAAATAAATATTATAATTCATTCCCCACAATAGTAGTAATGTTGAATTTAAAAAATTATGAAAAAATGCATAATTTTAAAATAAATATTATAATGTATTCTCGACAATAGTAGTAAATTGAATTTAAAAAATTATTTCAACCACTCCACAACCGTCCCTTAGTTCTATTTCTGCAAATGCAACCATATTTCTAGGCAACTTCTGCACAGAGCTTTCCCAAGCTCCATATACCTCTTCTCGAGCTGCCTTCAAAGCTTGCCAAGCCTTATAATAAGAGACTTGAAACCAAATCGATCATTCACATTCAGCTGGACATACTTGATGTCATATACTGGGTCTTGACGAACCATACCAAGCAAATGTGTTGCAATCATACTATTATTCGAGTTACGATGGTAAACACAAATCTCATTCATTAGGCATGTATGCGGTCCCATGTACTTGGTAATCTTAAATAATCTCATGTTGGACTTGAATATCCCTTATAGCATCCAATTGCACCCACTCCCTGCATCAATTTTGCATGCAACATTTCACAGTTTTGGTTTGCTCTCAACCACATGGTATTCTCGTCTTGCAAAATGCACTGAGAAATCTTGGACACTCGCTTTCAAGTGGTCTTTATTCTTGAAAACCATTCCACATGTGAGCCCTCCAGTGTTTCGGTCGTAAAAATTACCCCAATTACTAGTGGGGATATTGAACGAGTCAACGGGTACCTCTAGATGTGCTGTATTGAAAATGGAACAACATGATATAGAGAAGGTGGTTCCAATATGGCGGGCATGTCGAAATCTATTGCCTCTTGTTGTTGGCTTGTCGCTCATTACCATTACCTCCAAGCACATCCAACATAATTGGAATGCTGACTTCATCATCATTTTCAGGATTATCATCAATTTGACCCTCTACTTCAACCTTATATGGTTCTGAGTCCATCGGATCATTATTTAAGAAACAATCGGCTTCTGGGTCAACATTCAAATACTCATTATCTTGTTGGTTGTATGTAGATGAACCTGCATAATATTCATTAATTCCAACCCTGCCCATCGCTTGAGTTATCGCTGGGAAGCTGAGTGAATCATGTATTAACATAGACATGTATGTTTCCCACTCACCAACAAATGGGTCATTTGGTATAATATTTTCATAAACTTTCTCTGCCCAACAAAATATCTCCGGGCACATATCCATTCACCAGAGTGAAAAAATTTGTACATCTCGATCTGTCTTAATTGGCAACACCATCTCCCGTCGTCTAGCAGCATTATATGTTGTGTATTTCAAATATATTTGTAACTTAAAATTACCCTACAGAGGCCGAGTTTTTCATACAAAATCGACTCCAGTTCAACAAATATAGTATTACAACATATTTTCATAAATCCGACTGGAGGCCGATCATAACTCACACAATCATATGAATTAATTCATTGACCTCCAAAATATATAACAATATTAATATTGTTTTGCTATGCTAAATCTTCACTATAAAATAAAATATATATGAAAAAAAACTGAGTTAATAACAATGTCACTACGAAAACAACCAAATGCATAAACATAAGAAAATTTTAGTAAAACTAAGTTACTATATTAGTCTTGATTAGAAAAATCTTTGATGGACATTCGTCCGCTGCCGCCCGTTTCCACCAAAAATAGGAAAAAAAAAATCTCCGCTGGAACTGAGATTTTTTTCGCAGGAAAACAAGCACAATGAGGATGAAGGGTGGGTATTAATACATAAAAGATTGCAATTACAAATATTGAATTTGTGAAATTAATGGGAAGCATGCGTCCCATCCGATGGGCTGACTTGTCAAAATCGGTTTTACAAACCTTGGTTCTTGATTCATGCATGCGTCAAACCGCTGAAACCTTGTTGGTTTCAGCGATATTTTTTTTAAGTATCAGAACCGCTATATGAAAAAATAACACTTTTCAAATCATGCTATTTTTGTTTTTTTTTTTTAAGTTTTTATATTATTAAATAATTTTGCTCTTTAAATGAGCCCTAATTGGGTCCATTTTTAAACCCAAACCCAGCCCATGGACCAGCCTTGTTGTGGCCCGGATGTGCCTGTTTATTTTTTCTATAAAATTGAGGTGTTTATTAATAAATTTATTATTTGAAAAAAAAGTTAAGACTATAACATGAAATCTATAATAATTGATTCACAAGCTTATAATAATAAACTTTGATGATAACAAATTCAAAAAGCATTTAAAATGAACTTTGAAAAAAGTAAACGACGAGTATTAATAAATGAAATTACTAAAACTTTAGAAGTAGAACAAGAAAAATGAAAAAAATTAGAGTTTCAACAATATAAAAAACCTACTAGAATAGTCAATTTAGAATAATAAATAAAAATTATATGCCATGAATTCAGGGGCGAAGCCAAGCCTTGTTGAGCCCATGCGGCCGACAGGGCTTGGCTCTGGGCCAGCCCATTGCACTATGCCCTTAATTGTTATATATATATATATGTATGTATGTATGTATGTTAAAGTGGGCTTTGAAAGAAATCGGTGGATCGTCCCGGGAATTGCGCGAATGCGGAAGCGCGATAAAAATAAACATACAAAAATTAAAGCATGCTTTTAATTTAAAAGAACACGCTCAAGGGGTGTGCCCTTGAGGTTCCCGGGCGTTCGGTGTATCTCATGATCATAAAGCATGTAAAGAAATCATTGAGGCCATAGAGTTGAAAATTAAAGAGGGACGAAAAAGTAAAACGAGACCTACCCGTTGTCGTTTTCGTCTTCAACGGCTACTCGCGTTGTTCCCCGTTTTGCACCGAGATCTCGTTCTTGAGACCCTCCAAATCGTGACACACGATCCACCCACGTATCTTGCATGTCGTGCTAGCAACGAACAAGTGTATAATTTTTGGAGTGGATGAATCAACAACACGTTATCAATTAACGGTATTGATTCATCTAAGTTCTAATGTTCCAAGAACAAAAGAATTAAGAAAAAATATTTTCTTGTTAGAGAGAGACGGGCGGACGAGAGGTGAGGAGAGGGGAGAGTGTGTGTTGTGTGTGTGATTTCAAGAATCATCATCCTTCAATTGTTTGGAGGCTAGAGGTTTATATAGAGGAGGAGTTTAATCCTCTTTAAACTCCAACTCTAAGAGCTCTAATTTGACTAGGATTTTGACCTAGTCAAAGTCCTAGTCAAACTAGTGTTTGACCTAGTCAAACGAATCCTAGCCTTCCATCTCCCCTTTCCATCTCAACCGTTGATTTTAATTTAATGGAATATTTAAATCCCATTAAATATTCCAAAAGGCTAAAAGAATAAATATAATATAATAAATAAATATTAATATTTATTCTAAGCCCATTAAATCAACCCTTTAATAAATCCTATTTATTAATTTAATTCCCTTTATCAAATATAAGGAATTAATTTCTCCAAGAAAATATAGGACCCGATTAAATCTAAATTTAATCATTCCTTTACTCCAATATTTAATCCCAAATTAAATATTAAGTGTGTGTGGATAGTGTGTGACTCTTTAGGTTCACCATTCAGCTAGACTTGGTCGGATTCCTAGAATCCGCCCGTTACCATGGGTGGCCATCTAGCAACGGTCCATGGCACTAGAGACTAGGTGAAATATTCGGGGATGAACATTTAGGCTCTAACAGTACACTTGTCCTTCTATCTTCGGTCTCATCACTTAGGGTCTAGGGCACGGAAAATGCAGGTACCCATTTTGGACCTAAGTGTCGGTCTGTCCTTACTAAACGCCGCAAAGGAAACCTTTCCCTTCTGTTCAGTTACTGTGGCCACAGATTTTAGGGACAAGACACAGAGCATACATGAGACTCAACTGTCAATACCTCTTGAAAGGAGACGGATCCTTTCTTGGAAACTACTGTCACTTTGTACACACGAGCTGCACTAGACATGGCTTATGACTACTCAAGAGTATTTTGGCAATCTCTCACCATATCTAAGATATAGACCTGATGCACAGGTAAACTCAGCAGTTCCTCAAGTCAAAGGACTTGGCCTGTATCGTTGGAACCGGGAATACACGTCATACCTTGCTGACCATACTCAAGGTCCTCCGTAAGAAGGTTCCCGCAAGTCACCTCAGTCAGCTGCTTCCTAGCATGCTGACCCACTAACACTGCTTAGACGACCTTCGTCACCCGTCGATGAAATACGACAGCAGATGCTTAGTGCAAGTCTCAAAGGGAATCCCGGTACCCATCTTCGGGATTCCTTGACTTGGAGATTTCCGGACTGATTCGGTGAGACTGATTTCATGGACCTACCTCCAAGCGTAGTCCCACTCCCCGAAATCGTTTCTCAGTCCGTGGGCTTTGTTTGCGTAGTGAACAGAAATGTAAACGCAGATAAGTGAACGTAAACAAAGTATTGCCATATGAATTTTCACTTCTTTATTCATAAATGGTTTTATCAAATACCAAAAAATTGTCTAGACATAGGTTACATATTCTTGCCAAAATTGGCTTACATGGTCACCTATTCTAACAATCTCCCACTTGACCTTTAAAGCCAATTGCCCATATGCTTAATCCCCATCTTCTCAAGATGTTGCGTATGAGCGCTCTGCGACATAGGCTTTGTCAGCGGGTCTGCTGTGTTGTCTGCCGAGTTGACTCGGTCCATCCGGACGTCACCTCTTCCTACCATTTCTCTAAGAAGATGGTAGCATCTAAGAATGTATTTGGAACGGTGATGAGATCTCGGTTCCTTTGCTTGCGCTATAGCGCCGTTGTTATCACAGAAGATGACAACAGGCTCGGCGATGCTAGGCACCACACCCAACTCTTGGATGTAGTTTCTCATCCAAACCGCTTCCTTAGCAGCTTCTGAAGCTGCTATGTATTCAGCTTCTGTGGTGGAGTCAGCAATGGTTGCTTGCTTGAACTTTTCCAAGCTACTACTCCTCCATTGAGTTTGAATACGTACCCCGATTGAGACTTGGCATCTTCGTCATCAGACTGGAAGTTTAGCGTCGCTAAAGCCTTCCAGAATTAGTTCTCCATTGCCGTAGACTAGGAACATGTCCTTAGTCCTCCTTAGGTACTTAAGGATGCCCTTAACAGCATTCCAATGTGCCTCTCCTGCACAGGACTGATAACTGCTTGTTACGCTCAAAGCGTATGCAATGTCAGGCCTATTGCAGTGGACCGCATATTGTATGCTACCTACGGCAGAAGCATAGGGGATGACCTTCATCCTTTCAAGTTCCTCATCAGTTTGTGGGGACTGTTTCTTGGATAACTTGATCCCATGCCTCATTGGAAGGAATCCTCGTTTGGAGTTGTCCATTCGATATCTCTTTAGGACTTTCTCCATATACGAGTTTTGGGTGAGTCCTAACATCCTTTTAGATCTGTCCCTGACAATCTGGATGCCTAGGATGTAGGAGGCTTCACCCAAGTCCTTCATGGAAAACTGGGTTGACAACCATGCTTTTGTGTTTCCTAACATTCTAACGTCATTACCAATGAGCAGAATGTCATCCACATAAAGCACTAGGAACACTATTGAGCTCCCACTGACCTTCTTGTATACACAAGGGTCGAATTCGTTTTTGATGAAGTCATAACCCCGTATTACTTCATCAAAGCGAATGTTCCACTTCGGGAGGCTTGTTTGAGGCCATAGATGGACTTCTGGAAACGACAGACTTTCTGCTCTTCTCCAGTGACCGTGAAACCCTGCGGCTGATCCATATAGATCTCTTCTTCAATGAAACCGTTGAGGAAGGCCGTTTTCACGTCCATCTGCCATATCTCATAGTCATACCATGCTGCTATGGCGAGGAGAATCCGAATGGACTTAGCCATGGCTACTGGCGAGTAGGTATCCTCAAAATCGACCCCGGGTCGTTGAGTGTATCCCTTAGCTACAAGCCTAGCCTTAAAGGTTGTGACTTCTCCATCAACGCAAGTTTGCGCTTGTAGACCCACTTACAGCCGACTGGCTTAACACCTTTCGGTGGATCTACAAGACTCCAGACTTTGTTCTCGCTCATGGAGTCCATTTCGGCTTTCATGGCCTCAAGCCATTTCCCAGAGTCGATGTCAGACATCGCTTCTCCATACGTCTTAGGATCGTTATCCAAAAGATCGGTCGCACCTAGAAAGCCATATCTCACTGGAGGTCTGGACTCTCTAGTGGACCTACGGAGAACGGGAACGTCAGTGGTGACTGTAGGCGCTGACTGTATCGGAGCCGGCGGTTCAGGAACCGGGACTGGCTGTTCCTGAGGCTGTCCTTCATGCCTAGCATGTTGGACTTCTCGAGGTTGGTCAGCCCTTCGGCTGTTAATCCTGAATCCTCTAAGTGAGGGTTCCGCGGCCTCCTCTGATGGCTGGATTCCATCACTTGATTCCTCAAGGATCAGCTCATCAGGTTGGATATCCTCCGGGAAGCCTTGCTCCAAGAATACTGCATTTCTTGAAACAAACACCTTTGTTCCAAGGGGTCATAAAAGTAATAACCCGCAGTTTCTTTATAAAAGTAATAACCCGCAGTTTCTTTAGGGTATCCAACGAACCTGCATAAGCTAGACCTAGATTCTAACTTATCTCCCACTAACCTCTTGATGATGCGGGGCTACCCCACACTTTCAAGTAGTTGTAGGATGCAGGCTTGCCGTGCCATATCTCATATGGCGTTTGGGCCAATGTACTAGTAGGCGCTAAATTCAACAATTTGGCCGCCGTTTCTAGTGCGTAGCCCCAAAACGATAAGAGCAATTTGGTAAAACTCATCATGGACCGAACCATGTCCAACAGAGTTCGATTCCTCCTTTCAGAAACACCATTTAACTGCGGTGTTCCTGGAGGTGTCCATTATGATATTATACCATGTTCTTTTAGATAATCTAGGAACTCCGTACTAAGGTATTCACCGCCTCGGTCTGACCGAAGGATTTTAATTTTGCAGTTGGTTTTGGTTCTCCACTTCAAGTCTGAATTCTTTAAACCTCTCAAGAGCTTCAGACTTGTACCTCATTAGGTAAACATAACCATACTGTAAATGATCATCGGTAAAGGTTATGAAGTAGGAAAAACCCACCTCGGGCCTGCGTCCTTAGTGGTCCACATACGTCTGTATGGACCAAGTCTAACAGACCTGTGGCAAGCCTGCTTTGTCCTACAAAGGGCTTCTTGGTCATTTTCCCTCTTAGACAGGACTCACAAGTTGGTAGATCGCTCAAGTCCCCAACCTCTAGGTTCTTTGAGTCTACCAACCTTTTCATCTTATCTTGGGATATGTGACCTAGCCTAGCGTACCACAGACGTGCGTTCCTATTATTATCTAATTTTCATTTGTGTTGTGCATTGAGGAAGAAATTCGTTTGTTGCAAGATATAGAGTCCGTTATGCAACGTACCAAGTAGATGAGCATTTCCACACCTCATCAAATAAAAGCAATTTTTATTGATTCTAAACTCATAACCACTATTGTCCAACAATGGAATGGAAATGATGTTTTTAATCATACTGGGTACAAAATAAACTTGCTCTAAATCTATGCTAATACTATCACTAATCACTAGAGTGGCGGATCCTACTGCTTCTGCCGAGATGGCCTTGCCATTCCCAAGCTTCAGGATCATGTCCCCGCTACCCAGTTTTCTGCTTCTTTTCAACACCTGCAAGTCATTGCAAATGTGAGCTCCACAGCCGGTATCTAATACCCAAGAGGCAGAACTAGTGACCATATTAACCTCAATCACATATATACCTTGGTTCGAGAAGAGTTTGGGGCACTCTCTCTTCCAATGCCCTTTCTCACGGCAGTTGATACATATGTCATATGCCTTCGACTGTTGCTTGGAGACAACCTTTCCCTTTCCTTTGCCTTTCCCCTCTTTGGCAATGGGAACACTCTTAGTGTTCGTAGCTGCTTTGACGGCCTTTCCCTTCCCTTTCTTCTTCTTCCAACGTTCGGCACCCTTGCCTTTCGTATTAGAAGTCAAAGCACCTCCAAACAATACGAAGGCGTGGACTTCTTAGTCGTTGCCTCGTATTGCACCAACATATTGATCAACTCATGAATGCCCTTCTCAAGTGCGTTCATGTTGTAGTTGACGATAAATTGGTCAAAGGAGGGTGGGAGTGACTGAAGGATCACATCTATGTACGTTTCATTATCGAGACCTGCCTTTAGGTCCTCGAGCTTTTCCACCAGGGTAAGCATTTTAACCCCGTGCTCTTGTACAGAGGATCCTTCTGTCATTTTCATTCCAAAGAACGCCTTGGTCGCGACACACCTAGTATGCCGGTCCTGGACTGCATAACAATCCTTAAGGCGAGCCATAATGGAAGGGACATCGTCTAGCCTTTCATATTGCTTCTGAATCTCATTGGTCATCGAAGAAAGTATGATGCTACGGACCTTCCGGTTATCCTTATGCCAAGTCTCGAACGTCTCACGTTCTTCTGGCGTGGATCCTTTCGGTAAGGTCCTAGAGAGAGGCTCGTCCATGACGTAGCCTTGGTTCTCGAAATCTAGGACTATCCTGAGATTGCGCAACCAGTCGTTGTAGTTTGTTCCATTGAATTTGTTTGTCTCAAGAATGGTGGAAAGTGGGTTCTTAAACATTTAAAATCTACATTTTAGAAAACAGCACACGATCAACAGAAAATAAAAGACGGTGGTTTGATAAAGTAATTAAATGCATGGACTTTAGTCATTTAATCCTCCCACTATTTATACGAAAACACGGTACTCTCAAACGTGATTTTCGGGAAATCCTTTTCAAGTGGGCTTGGGATCCACAGCGATTTTTTCCCGTACCCCGCTTTTATGATTCGCATGGAAAAGATCCTGTGGGAGGTATTCCATACTATTCTCGTTCCACGATATTCCCAAGATTATTGCCTCACCTTTTCACATGATCCCGAGGACTCCAAGCGAATCATGTTAATTGGGCGTTAGACCCAACCCAATCGACCGAGCCACGGATCCACTGGTACCCCCCACGACTCGTGAGACAGGTAGCAGCAGCCCGTTTTTCGTTCATGACATAATGCAGCTTCCTTTAAGTATAATAACGTGCCACGACTCGTGAGACCACGCTATTGACCCAAAGCAGCTTCCTCACTATGCCATGGATTGGAAGGCATGGACAAACTCCTAGAGTTTATGTCCACTTTGTCTAGGGTCTAATATTTTGACATTGGTCCAACCAATGTGAGAGTAAGAAATGACCGAGATCTCAAATAATTAAATATCTACACATATATCCATAACGCGTAAATAAACCATCCATAGCAGTTATACGATAAATAAACAACCCATTCATCCATCATCACAACCACATGCAAAAATTAAAGCCTAGCACGCCCCTGTTGGATGATCACGAGCCCGAATCCTATGCGACCCACTGACCCCGAATCTATGGTCAATCTAGGGTTGGTCCTATACTATTACATTAATAGTAACCCAATCATCATGCTGATGGGCCTTGGTCTCTTTTTCTCTTTCTTCACTTCATGGAAAACTCCAAGGGACCTCCTGTCTGGGCTCTCCATGTGGTCCTTCCTTCTTCTCCACCAATTACAAAAAGAAACCTCACTCCTAGTCTACTCTCATTACATATTAAAAATTAGAAACCCCAGCGAAAACCCGGGGGGAGTACATAAGGAGGGAGGTAGAATGCCTTATTATTCCAAGGCAACTAGAAAGAGAGAAGGAGAAAGCAGTAAAAGAGGCACACAGGCCCAACAGAAAATAAACCATACATCCGGTCTAGGGCTCGCGACCATCCATTTCAATTCAACACACATAATCACATGATCCAATCATATAATTACAATATACTAACAACATATGATTTCCAATCATAAATATCCAAAATAATAAATGAATATCTGCACAACGTGTGAAAAATAAAACAAAAATATTGGTAATAATATTTTCTCGTTTTAGGAAAACCTTTCCTCATTATTTTAAGTAAAATAACCCCGTGATTCCAAATCCAATTTATTTTACTCCTAAAATAATGTCTTTAGAAAAAATAGGCATAATTGAATCAAAAAACGATTTTTCAGAATTAACTCAAAATTAAAACTGAAAATAATTAAAAAAATAAAAGAAAAAACACTGCTACGGTTTGAAACCCTAGCAGCAGCAGCCGCCGCCGCCGCCACGGCAGCGGCCCGCCGGCACGCGCACAGGGCAGCAGGCTCAGCCTGCCAACCCTGCGCGCGCGCAGGCACTACCTGGCTGGGCGCGCGCGCCTGGCCGGCAGTGCGCTGCGCGGCCTGGCATTCCGGCAGGCCGGCGCGCGCGCAGGCTCCCTTGCCTTGCGCGCGCGCTGGCCTGCTGGCTGCCGGCCGTGCCGTGCGCAGTGCGCGCGTAGACGCGCATTGGGAACGCCTGCCGGGCGCGAGCGCGCAGACTCCTCCGTCTGCGTGCGCGCGCGCCTGGAGGCGCTGCCCAGAGCCCGTCCGCGCGCGGACTCGCAGGCGCGCAGCCTTGCGCGTGCGCGCGCGCATGAACGCGCATGCCGGGCGCGCGCGCGCATGAACGCGCATAAGGTGTCTCCGCGCGCGCGCGCCTGCGCGCAACCTTCGTGGCTGCGCGCAACCTTCGTGGCTGCGCGCTGCCCTGCGCGACCGGCTGGGCGGGCTCGCACAGGCCTCCCTTGCCTGCGTGCGTCTGCCCTGCCGGCAGCGTGCGGCTGCGCGCGGCCAGCCCTCCCGGCTGGCCGGCTGCGTCGTTTCTCGTTTTTCCATTCAATTTTTCACCCCGTTTCCCAAGAAAAACAGAAAAATACCAACATTCAGAAATTCACACAAATTAAAAGCAATAAAACCGACATGCTTAAAATCAAGAACAATCAAGATTTAATATAAAACATGCCAATATCACGTTTCATGCTTAAAACGCACATTAACCCTAGGCCTATACACCGAACCGGGCTCTGATACCACTGAAAGAAATCGGTGGATCGTCCCGGGAATTGCGCGAATGCAGAAGCGCGATAAAAATAAACATACAAAAATTAAAGCATGCTTTTAATTTAAAAGAACACGCTCAAGGGGTGTGCCCTTGAGGTTCCCGGGCGTTCGGTGTATCTCATGATCGTAAAGCATGTAAAGAAATTATGGAGGCCATAGAGTTGAAAATTAAAGAGGGACGAAAAAGTAAAACGAGACCTACCCGTTGTCGTTTTCGTCTTCAACGGCTACTCGCGTTGTTCCCCGTTTTGCACCGAGATCTCGTTCTTGAGACCCTCCAAATCGTGACACACGATCCACCCACGTATCTTGCACGTCGTGCTAGCAACGAACAAGTGTATAATTTTTTGCAGTGGATGAATCAACAACACGTTATCAATTAACGGTATTGATTCATCTAAGTTCTAATGTTCCAAGAACAAAAGAACTAAGAAAAATATTTTCTTGTTTGGAGGCTAGAGGTTTATATAGAGGAGGAGTTTAATCCTCTTTAAACTCCAACTCTAAGAGCTCTAATTTGACTAGGATTTTGACCTAGTCAAAGTCCTAGTCAAACTAGTGTTTGACCTAGTCAAACGAATCCTAGCCTTCCATCTCCCATTTCCATCTCAACCGTTGATTTTAATTTAATGGAATATTTAAATCCCATTAAATATTCCAAAATGCTAAAGAATAAATATAATATAATAAATAAATATTAATATTTATTCTAAGCCCATTAAATCAACCCTTAAATAAATCCTATTTATTAATTTAATTCCCTTTATCAAATATAAGGAATTAATTTCTCCAAGAAAATATAGGACCCGATTAAATCTAATTTAATCATTCCTTTACTCCAATATTTAATCCCAAATTAAATATTAAGTGTGTGTGGATAGTGTGTGACTCTTTAGGTTCACTATTCAGCTAGACTTGGTCGGATTCCTAGAATCCGCCCGTTACCATGGGTGGCCATCTAGCAACGGTCCATGGCACTAGAGACTAGGTGAAATATTCGGGGATGAACATTTAGGCTCTAACAGTACACTTGTCCTTCTATCTTCGGTCTCATCACTTAGGGTCTAGGGCACGGAAAATGCAGGTACCCATTTTGTACCTAAGTGTCGGTCTGTCCTTACTAAACGCCGCAAGGGAAACCTTTCCCTTCTGTTCAGTTACTGTGGCCACAGATTTTAGGGACAAGAAACAGAGCATACATGAGACTCAACTGTCAATACCTCTTGAAAGGAGACAGATCCTTTCTTGGAAACTACTGTCACTTTGTACACACGAGCTGCACTAGACATGGCTTATGACTACTCAAGAGTATTTTGGCAATCTCTGACCATATCTAAGATACAGACCTGATGCACAGGTAAACTCAGCAGTTCCTCAAGTCAAAGGACGTGGCCTGTACCGTTGGAACCGGGAATACACGTCATACCTTGCTGACCATACTCAAGGTCCTCCGTAAGACGGTTCCCGCGAGTCACCTCAGTCAGCTGCTTCCTAGCATGCTGACCCACTACCACTGCTTAGACGACCTTCGTCACCCGTCGATGAAATACGACAGCAGATGCTTAGTGCAAGTCTCAAAGGGAATCCCGGTACCCATCTTCGGGATTCCTTGTCTTGGAGATTTCCGGACTGATTCGGTGAGACTGATTTCATGGACCTACCTCCAAGCGTAGTCCCAGTCCCCGAAATCGTTTCTCAGTCCGTGGGCTTTGTTTGCGTAGTGAACAGAAATGTAAACGCAGATAAGTGAACGTAAACAAAGTATTTCCATATGAATTTTCACTTCTTTATTCATAAATGGTTTTATCAAATACCAAAAAATTGTCTAGACATAGGTTACATATTCCTGCCAAAATTGGCTTACATGGTCACCTATTCTAACAGGCTTTTAGTTGACAGTGAACTAAAAGCACACTTTAGGGCCTTTAATCTTTTTTTTTTGGTTAACCTACTTTAAGGCCTTCAACTTTAAGGTAAAAGCTATTAATTATAAGAAGAAAACTGACGGCTGCTAGTAACCCACTTTTGTTAACCTATTTTAAAAACTGACGGCTGTTATTAACTATACCACCATAAGATGGAAAAATTGAACCAAAAGTCATTATCTTCTTGCACAAGCCAATTAATTGTTGTGGCTTAAATAAAATAAAAGTAAAAAAAACCTCAGGGTTGCTTTACAGCCACGACTCACGAGAGGAAAAATTGAAGCCAAATTCCTAAAGTTATTGTCTTCTTCCTCATAGTCATGGAGAGTCACGAGCAGCTGCTGTGCAAGGAAAATAAAATCCACAACTTCTCTTATCAAAAAGTTTGGTCCATATTTTGATTTCTTAACACCAAGTTATAATTCTTCCCAAAATTTCTATTACTTTTATCTTTATGTTTACTTTATATTATTTTATCCAAGTCTCTCAGAACAAATAAACAAGCTTAGATATAAAAATTAATTACAAAATTTATGATTATAATGTATATAAATATAGGTTTTAATTTTTCAGGGATGGATAAATTGATTAAGAGACTGCGAAACTTAGTGGAATTTTCTGCTACAATGCCTGTAGAAGCAACACCGAATGTGGAATAAAAAAATACATATTTCTAGTTCATCTAAAAGTACCATTACACACGAAAAGTTGTGATGAGTTTAATTCACATGATATTGTTGTTGATCCTGGTCTTCGAAAACCAATTGATGAGATTGATGTTGCAATTAGAGAGAAGTTTAGGAGAGAGTATTTGCTAAAAGTTGCTTGTTAACCAGCTGAACAAAATTTTCCTAAAAACCAATATGAAAACAAATGGAGGGAATTAGAGCTGCGTGGTTCGAAACTAATGATTGGTTGGAGTATAATGTAGCAAAAGATGCAGCATTTGCTTGTATTGTTATCTTTCACACAACCAAGAAAAAGTGCAAAACATGGGGGTGATGCTTTCTCAAAGATTGGCTTTGGCCATTGGAAGAGGGCAATCAGTGCCTTTAAAGAACGTGTTGGTGGGGTTGGTAGTGCTCACAATTGTGCAAGGCGATAAGTAGAGGATTTTATGAAACAAAGGCTAGAGTATATCTCATGTATTTTCATCTCATGATCGAAAGACGAAGGAAGCTTATTGAACTCGAATTACAACTATTTTACATGTTGTGAGACTTTTGTTAATTAATGCAATGTCTTGCTTTTTGTGGTCATGATGAGTCGGTTACCTCCAAAAATAGGAGAAATTTTCTAGAAGATACCTAGTATGAGAAGAGGGTTGATAGTGTTGAGAGTGTGCTTAATAAAAATGCACCCGGAAATAATCAAATGACTTCTACACAGATACAAAATATTTTTGTGAGAGCTTGTGCAGTAGAGACGACGTCAAATATTATTAGCAAGATGGGAGATAGTTATTTTTCTCTTCTTGTTGACAAGTCTCACGATAAATCAATAAAAGAGAAGATGGCAGTGATTGTAAGGTTTTTGAATAAAAAGGGACAAGTCATTAAAAGATTTCTTGGTGTTGAACATGTTGGCAATACTTCAGCTCCTTCTCTAAAAGCAGCTATAGATAGTATGTTTGCTCGTTATGATTTATCTATTTCTAGATTAAGAGGTCAAGGATATGATAGTGCATCAAATATGAGTGGCCAATTTGATGGTTTGAAGACACTAATTCAGAAGGAAAATTGATCTGCCTTTTACATCCATTGCTTTGCCCACCAGTGACAATTGGTGGTTGTTTCTATTGCAAAAACTTGGTTGTTTGTGATTTTTTCAACTATATTAGTACAATTGTGAATGTTGCGGGTACTTCACGTAAAAGAAGAGATGCACTGCTTCAAAATCAACAAGAAGATTGTAGATAAATTAGAAAAAGGTGAGATATTTTCAGGATGAGGCAGACATCAAGAGACCACTATTGCTAGACAAGGTGATATTAGGGTTCTCATCATATAACTCTAGTTTGTCTCCCTAGTACGTGGGATTTAGTGTTGGTGATATTGAAATGTGTCTGTAATGATGAAAATATTTTGGAAAAAAAAGAGGAACAACATCAGGCTTTGCTAAATTCGAACGTGACATGGTCATTCGTCTTGTTGAGATTTATTCTGATGATTTCTCTTCTTGTGATATTATTTTATTGAAAGTCTAGCTCGAAACATATATTTTCGATATGGGGTGAAGTTAGTTTTCAAGTTGTCATAATCTTTCAAGTCTTACTGTCAAGATGGTTGAAACTAGAAAACATGTGATATTTCTGTTTGTGTATCGCCTTATTGAGTTGGCGTTGATATTACTAGTGGCAACAACATTTGTAGAAAGAGCGTTTTCAACAATGAATATTGTCAAAATTGAATTGTGAAATAAGATAGGTTATGAATGGTTGAACGGCATGATGATTTGTTATATTGAGCGGGAGATATTTGCTGATATCAATGATGAGGTGATTTTGCAGTATTTCCAAAATATGCAAACTCGTAGATTTCAACTTGCCCCTCATTGTCAGAGTAATAGTGATAGGAATTAGTTGTACTTATATGATGATATGTATTTACCTATGACGAATAATAGTAATTTAATTTTTTGGATGAACTTGCAATGACCGTTAACTTTTCACAAGGCTAAGCCAATTTCTGGCTTCGCCCCAGCATGCATTATTCAAAAAAATAAAGGCCTAGTAGGCCCGACATAGGACCAGGTAGTCTTGTGCATTGTGTTAGAATAGGTGACCATGTAAGCCAATTTTGGCAGGAATATGTAACCTATGTCTAGACAATTCTTTGGTATTTGATAAAACATTTATGAATAAAGAAGTGAAAATTCATATGGCAATACTTTGTTTACGTTCACTTATCTGTATTTACATTTCTGTTCACTACGCAAACAAAGCCCACAGACTGAGTAACGATTTCGGGGACTGGGACTACGCTTGGAGGTAGGTCCATGAAATCAGTCTCGCCGAATCAGTCCGGAAATCTCCAAGTCAAGGAATCCCGAAAATGGGTACCGGGATTCCCTCTGAGACTTGCACTAAGCATCTGCTGTCGTATTTCATCGACGGGTGACGAAGGTCGTCTAAGCAGTGTTAGTGGGTCAGCGTGCTAGGGAGCAGCTGACTGAGGTGACTCGCGGGAACCGTCTTACGGAGGACCTTGAGTATGGTCAGCAAGGTATGACGTGTATTCCCGGTTCCAACAGTACAGGCCAAGTTCTTTGACTTGAAGAACTGCTGAGTTTACCTGTGCATCAGATCTGTATCTTAGATATGGTGAGAGATTGCCAAAATACTCTTGAGTAGTCATAAGCCATGTCTAGTGCAGCTCGGGTGTACAAAGTGACAGCAGTTTCCAAGAAAGGATCTGTCTCCTGTCAAAAGGTGTTGACAGTTGAGTCTCATGTATGCTCTGTGTCTTGTCCCTGAAATCTGTGGCCACAGTAACTGAACAGAAGGGAAAGGTTTCCGGCGTTTAGTAAGGACAGACCGACACTTAGGTCCAAAATGGGTACCTGCTTTTTCCGTGCCCTAGACTCTAAGTGATGAGACCGAAGACAGAAGGACAAGTGTACTGTTAGAGCCTAAATGTTCATCCCCGAATATTTCACCTAGTCTCTAGTGCCATGGACCGTTGCTAGATGGCCACCCATGGTAACGGACGGATTCTAGGAATCCGACCAAGTCTAGCTGAATGGTGAACCTAAAGAGTCACACACTATCCACACACACTTAGTATTTAATTTGGAATTAAATATTGGAGTAAAGAAATGATTAAATTAGATTTAATCGGGTCCTATATTTTCTTGGAGAAATTAATTCCTTTTATTTGATAAAGGGAATTAAATTAATAAATAGGATTTATTAAAAGGGTTGATTTAATGGGCTTAGAATAAATATAATATTTATTTATATTTGTTCTTTTAGCCTTTTGGAATATTTAATAGGATTTAAATATTTCATTAAATTAAAATCAACGGTTGAGATGGAAAGGGGAGATGGAAGGCTAGGATTCATTTGACTAGGTCAAACACTAGTTTGACTAGGACTTTGACTAGGTCAAAATCCTAGTCAAATTAGGTTACTTAGAGTTTGAGTTTAAAGAGGATTAAACTCTTCCTCTATATAAACCTTTAGCTTCCAACATTTGTGAGATTGATGATTCTTGAAAACACACACAACACACACTCTCCCCTTCCTCCTACCTCTCGTCCGCCCCTCTCTCTTTCTCCAACAAGAAAGTATTTTTTCTTAGTTCTTTTTGTTCTTGGAACATCAAGAACTTAGACGAATCAATACCGTTAATTGATAACGTGTTATTGATTCGTCTACTCCAAAAATAATACTTGTTCGTTGCTAGCACGACTTGCAAGAATACGTGGGTGGATCGTGTGTCACGATTTGGAGGATCTCAAGAACGAGGTCTTGGTGCAAAACGGGGAACAACGCGAGTAGCAGTTGAAGACGAAAACGACAACGGGTAGGTCTCGTTTAAGATTTTCGTCCCTCTTTAATTCTTTCAACTCTATGGCCTCCATGATTTCTTTATTTGTTTTATGATCATGAGATACACCGAACGCCCGGGAACCTCAAGGGCACACCCCTTGAGCGTGTTCTTTAAATTAAAAGCATGCCTTTTATTTTAATATGTTTATTTTTACCGCGCTTCCGCATTCGCGCAATTCCCGGGACGATCCACCGGATTTCGTTCACATTGGGCTGGGTTGGTCCTAGGTATCAATACTTGGGACCTGCCCGGTCCTAGGTATCAATACTTGGGACCGAACCTCGGTCCCAAGTGGGCCTTGGCAGAAAGTGTGGATCGTCTGGGGAGTCACACGACGGAAGTGTGGAAAGCGACAAAACATGTGAAATAAACGGAATTAAAATATGTTTAAACTGGAAATCCCTTGATTCTCGGAGTTTGGTGTGTCTCATGAATTAAAGAACAACATGCATAATTTCGTGGAGGCCCTAGGGTAAATAAAGAGAACAAGAAAATGTAAATCGAACTTACCCTTGTAGTTCTCTTCACCGGCTATACGTGTTTCTGTAGATCTCCACCGCCAAGGCTCTTCTTAGAGCACCTCCAAAGAACGCCCACACAATCCACTGGAATGCTTAGAACCTTCGTGCTAGCAAAAGATCTAAGAGGAGAGAACAATTGACCAAACATTATGAATTAACGAGATCAATTGTTCGTAGTTCTTCCTTGATCGAATCAAGAAGAACTAGAGCACTTTTGGAGAAGAGGGGAGAAGGAGGGACGAGAAAGGGAGAGGAGATGGCAACTATTTTGTGTGAAAAGCTGGTCCTGTGTGCATGTGTGTGTATTTTGAGTATTTATGTGACTAAGTCACATAACCTACTCAAACTCCTCCAAGGAGACACACTACTAGAAACTACTCGGGATTGACCTAGTCAAATACTCTTCTAGGATTAATCTTGGCGATCTATCTCATACTCTGCATGATCGAATCTCATCCATCCATTCTTGATGGGCTTTATACCGGACTCATTTAAATCTAATTCAAATAGCCCTAAGATCCAATGGACTATGTATTAAAATTCAATTTAATAC
Source organism: Sesamum alatum (assembly GCA_034509735.1). NCBI lineage: Eukaryota > Viridiplantae > Streptophyta > Magnoliopsida > Lamiales > Pedaliaceae > Sesamum > Sesamum alatum. The sequence continues at coordinate 16,958,882 of JACGWO010000004.1, forward strand.
TTAAGCCTATTTAAATAATTCCATCCTTTTAGTCTAATTAAAAGGAAAAGCCCAACATCTTAAATTCATAAATCTAATTTATGAATTAAGCACGATTAATCTAATTAATCGATGACAGCTTGACACTCCAAGAGATTAATTTAATCCAATTGTGTGTGACTCTTTTAGGTTCACCCTGAGCTAAACTTGGGCCAATTCCTAATTATCCCATAACCAAAATTCGTCAGTTACCATGGGTGACCGTCTAGCAACGGTCCATTGCACTAGAGACTAGGTGAAAATACGGCGTGAACATTTAGGCTCCCGAATGCATACCAGTATGGTTCTTCCATCCACTATCTCCCGACCATAGTCTAGGGCATGAAATTGGGCGTCGGTTCCATCCTTGACTAGGCAGCCATAAATAAGGCTCGAGACCTTCATTTACCCCACTGATACGTCATGGGGATCCCATCCCACTGTTCAGTCACTGTGGCCACAGATGCTAAGGAAAAACAAGTCTTAGAGTGTATGGGAGACACTACTTTCATATCACTTACAAGAGACGGATTCTTTCTTGAAACAGACTATCCTCACTACACATTCTGACTACACTAGATAGAGGTTATAACAACCATGTCTTTCGACACAGTTGCTTTTGTCCAAACCTAAGACACAGGCATCGTATGCATGTGACTGTTGTGGTTCCTCAAGTTTGAAGAGTAATCTCGTACTATCGGAGCCGGGAATCCCAGTGATACTAACCAAGCCCCTGCAGGCTTCTATATGACGATTCCGACGAGTCACCTCAGTTAGCTGACTGCCGAGCCGGCCAACCCACTAAGATTGCATGGACGACCTACGTCTCCTGCCAATGAAACACAGTTGCAATCTTTAGTGCAAGTCTCCCTCGGACCCTCGATACCTAATCTCGAGGTCCTCGACTTGAAGCGTTTCAAACCGATCTATGGAAGCTAGCTTCATAACTGCCAACCTATGTGTTGTCTAGCTTCTTGGATTCACAAATCCAGTCTGTGGGTTTTGTTGTGCAGTTAACAGTAATGAACGAAATAGAACTGAACACAACAAAGTACGAGTTTCCATGAAATGAATATCACTTTTATCCAATACGTAAATATCATATTACATCAAAATTGTTAGAAACTGGTTACAAAAGCTCAATCTAATTTGCTTCACGGTCACCTATTCTAACAATCTTTCAATTGACCTAAAGTCAATCACTCATATGCCTCAAACCCGTCTTCCTAAGATGCTGAGCATGAGCGACCTGTGACATGGGCTTAGTAAGTGGATCTGTTGTATTTTCTGCTGAGCTGACTCGTCTACTGAACGTCACTTCTTCCCACCATCTCCTTGAGCAGGTGGTAGCGTCTACAAATAGGTTTGGACCGGTGATAAGATCTCGGTTCTTCGCTTGCGCTATAGCCCCGTTGTTATCACAGAAGATAACTACTGGCTCTGTAATGCTAGACACCACACCCAACTCTTGGATGTAGTTTTTCATACAAAATGCTTCCTAGCAACTTCTGAAGCTACTATGTATTCAACTTTAATACATATCCCGATTGAGACTTGGCATCGTCGTTGTCCGACTGAAAGTTAGCATCGCTAAAGCCTTCCAATATCAACTCTCTGCCATCATAGACCAAGAACATATATTTAATCCTTCTAAGGTACTTAAGAATGGTCTTTACTCTACTCCAGTATGCCTCACCAGCGCAGGCGTGATATCTGCTCGTTATACTCAAAGTGTAAGCGACATCAGGCCTCGTACACTGTACGACATATTGGATGCTGCCTATGGCAGAGGCATAGAGGATGTCCTTCATCCTTTTAAGTTCCTCATCAGTCTTGGGAGACTGCTTCTTGGATAACTCAACCCAATGCCTCATGGGAAGGAAACCTCGTTTGGAGTTATCTATCTTGAATCTTTGCAAGACTTTCCCAACATACATGTTTTAGGTCATTCCCAACATCATTCTAGATCTATCCCTGGAGATATTGATGCCAAAGATGTAGGAAGCTTCACCCAAATCCTTCATGGAGAATTGAGTAGACAATCATGCTTTTGTGTCACCTAGCATCCTGACATCTTTTCCTTCACTTTGTTGCTTCATTGATCTAGGATCAATTGAAAAACAAAGCTAGATCAAGAAGGATACACTAATACGATAGTGAAATCATTCTTTTGATCTCATCTTTCTAGCAAGAAAAACGTGACTTCTCCTAGTGTGGTGTGGATACCGTTTGAGGATTCATATATATGAATCTCGGTGAACGCATAGCATTTGGAAGAGAGGAACAATGCTAGTAGCGGTGCATCAAACACAACTACAGAGTAACATGGTTTATCCGTATGTAGTTTTCTTTCATTATTCTCTACGTGCTCTTTGTGATATACTTTCCTTTATGTTATCATATCCTACATTGAACACCCGGTTGAGCATTCGAGGGTACACCCCTTGGAACGTTTTATTGTAACATGCATTTTAAATACCGTTAAATTCCGCATTTTACTTGTTTCTGCTCACACTCGCCGAGCGGATCCATGTCCTTCAATTTGCACTCGACTGTGTCTGCGAACCAACCTTTTCTTTTTCCTTCCTTTTCCCAACTTTGGCAACGGGAGCACTCTGAGCGCTTGCAGTAGCTGTGACGGCTTTCCCCTTATCCTTCTTCCTCCTCTAGTGTCTTGCCCTCTTGCCTTTCGCCTGAGAAGTTGAAGCCTCTCCTATCAATACCGACGACACAGAGTTTTTGGTCGTTGCCTCGTATTAGACCAGCATACTTACCAACTCATGAATGCCTTTTTCAAGCGCATTCATGTTGTAGTTAATAATACATGGGTTAAAAGATGGAGAAAGTGACTGCAGGATCACATCAATGTACGTCTCGTTATCGAGCCCTTATTTGAGGTCCTCGAGCTTTTCCACAAAGGTAAGCATCTTGACCCCACGCTCATGTACAGAGGATCCTTCGGCCATCCTGGTTTCAAAAAATGCCTTCATTGCAATATACCTAATATGCCATTCCGGAACTGCATAGTAATCCCTCATACGAATCATTTCAGAGGAAACATCGTCCAGTCTCTCATATTGCTTTTGCATTCATTGGTAATTGAGGCGAGTATGAGGTTGCGGACCTTGCAATTATCCTCTAGTCATTTCTCGAACATTGATGTGGAAGCCCGTGGAAGCGGCTTGTCCATGACATAGCCTTGATTCTCATAATTGAGGACTATCCTCCAATTACGCAACCAGTCATTACAATTGTTTCATCGAATTTGTTTGTCTCTCAAGTATGCAAGATAAGGAATTTGTAGACGTTTTAAATCTACATTTAAAAACAAAACAAATAATCAACAGATGATTATGATATTTAATAACAAGTTAAAGACTCGGAATTTAGTTATTAACTTATTTCTACGAAAATGCTTCACTCTCAAAATGCCGTTTTTTGAAAATCCCTTCCTAGTGGGCTTGAGGTCCACAAGAGAAATTCTCCATATCCCATTTTTACGATTCGCATGAAAAATAACCTTGTGGGAGGTCTTCCATATCATTCTCGTCTAGTGAGCTCCCCCAAGATGTTTTACCTCGCCTCTTCACGTGATCCTGAGGACTCCAAGCGAATCATGTTACTCGGCGTTAGACCCAAACTCATCAACCGAATCATAGCACTCACTGTCCCCCCCACGACTCGTCCAACAGGGAGATAGGAGTGCATTCACTTCATTCACAACAACAATGCAACTTAATTTCAATCCAAAAAAACGTGCCATGACTAGTGAGACCACGTAATAGGTGAAATCAGCTTTCTCACTCTGTCGTAGATGGAAAGTATGGACGAAAGATGCATGCTCAAGTCCATTTTAGGGGTCTAATATTCAACTTGGTCCAACCAAGTGAGAGTTTTTATTTTTAAAGATCGAGACCTCAACACATATTTAAAGTGTTTTACATGTTTGAAATATGATAAAAATATATCCAAATATCCATCAATCATTTCGCCTGCAAAATAAAGCCTAGCACGCCCCTGTTGGATGATACAAGCCCAAAAACCTAGGCGATCCATTGAGCCCGCAGTGGATCTATGATCAATCTAAGGTTAGCCCTATACTATTACAAGTGTATTAAAAACCCATCAATACTATGATGAGCCTTGCCTCTTTATCCATCGGGCCTCCATCTCTCATACCTTCGGGCCTCCGTGGTCTCCTCCTTCTTGGGCTTCCTTCGTTTTATATTTATTCAAAATAAAAATAAAACCTCACCACTATCTACTCTCATTACAACTGAAAAGAAACCCCGACGAACACCCAGGGGGAGTACATAGATAGGAAAGAAGAATGCTTTATTATTCCAAGGAGAAAGATGAAATACTAAGGAAAACTAAAGATGCACGTAGGCCCCACCCAACAGAAAAATAAACCATACACACGGTCTAAAGGCTTTGTGATCATCTATCCGTTAATCCAATTAACTCAGATAGCATAATTACATATCCCACGTAAAACATGCTAATAAATCATGATATCCAATATCATAAAATTGCAGAAAATAAATGTAAAAATTTCACACAAGAACATTGATCATTTGTGCAACCATTGCAAAATAACTCTTGTTAGGAAAATCCCTTCCTCATTAACAAGACAATATTAAATTTTGGGAGGTTCCCAACCTCAAAAAAAGAAAAAAAAAAATCTCACGTTAATGGTTTAGAAAATATGCAGAAGATAATCAATAAAATTTTCAGAAAAAGTAGTTTTGAAAAAATAGCACGAAATAGAAAAATAGTCATGGTGGTAGCACGACGCCTAGTGCCCAGCTGGGCATGCGCGCGCATGTGCGCGTAGGCTTCCCTTGCCTGCATATGCCCTACGCATAGCATTAGGTGTCCGAACGCAGGCGCTGCACATTGTCTGCACATCGCCTACGCGCCGGGCGCGTTGGCCGAGCAGCAGCGCACAGGCTCCCTTGCCTGCGCGCGCCAACAGACCCTGCCTATTACGCGTTTTTCCGTTTGTGCGATTCTTTCTTGCAATTTTTCCAAACAACAAGAATTCCAAGCCAAATTCAAGAACTCCAAGATCAAAATATTCAAGTGCAAAATTAAATGCAAATAATTCTACAACACAACATGCTTCCATACATAAAATTAAACACGTAGAGCATGCAATCAACACGTATATCACGTTTAACCCTAAGCCTATATACCTAACCGGGCTCTGATATAACTGAAAGTATGGATCAACCCAGAGTCACGCGGCAGAAGCGTCGAAAACAACAAAACATGTGTAATAAACGGAACTAAAACATTTTAAAACCAAAGCAAAGGGTGTTCTCTTGATTCTCCCGGGCGTTCGGTGTGTCTAGGGCAAATAAAGAAAACAAGAAAACGTAAATGGAATCTTACCCTTGTAGTTCTCTTCACCGGCTATACGTGTAGAGCACCTCCAAAGAACGTCCACGCAATCCACTGGAATGCTTAGAACCTTCGTGCTAGCAAAAGCTTTAAGAGGAGAGAACAATTGACCAAACATTATAAATTAACGAGATCAATTATTCGTAGTTCTTCCTTGATTAAATCAAGAAGAGCTAGACACTTTAGGAGGAGAGGGAAGAAGGAGGGACGAGAGAGCGAGAGGAGATGGCGACCGTTTTGTGTGAAAACGAACGGAGCGGAAGGGATCATAAGTTCCAAGGAGAAGTTAAATAAGACGAGCCATGCTTCCCTACTGGGTTGATATCCATCTATCCGCGGTTTATATCTTTTCCTGCTAAGCTTAAGACACAAGACTCTTGTCTTCGGTGATAACGGTATAACCAAAAGAAAAGGGCGAAACCGAGGAGTAAGTTGAATGTAGTGAGGGTCCGAAGGAGAAGGTGGTACTGAGGATCAAAGGGCCTACTTGGACATCGGCAATCAGCCTGCCTCTTGCAAAAATCTTTTGTAAGCTCTATTTTGATGATAATACCTTTCATATAAATATACCTACTCGAAACCAAAACACATTTATTAGGCGCGGCTATTATGGTGGTCATGTGGACGTATATAAACCCAATGGTGAGAATCTTTACTACTATGGTAAACTCTTTATATCCTTTTATTATGAAATCATATCCTATGCCTTTTGGTGAACCGGGGCGCCCATCGACATGGCGGGGAAGCCTAGCAGAACGGCTATCCCACACTTGGCTGCATGTGTGTATATTTTGAGTATTTATGTGACTAAGACACTACTAGCAACTACTCGAGATTTCACCTAGTCAAATACTCTTCTAGGATTAATCTTGGCCATCCATCTCATACTCTCCATGATTGAATCTCATGATGGGCTTTATGGACCAGACTCATTTAAATCTAATTCACATAGTCCAAAGGTCCAATGGACTATGTATTAAATCCAATTTAATACTTGAGCCCAATTAAATAATTCCATCATTTTAATCTAATTAAAAAGGGAAAGCACAACCTCTTAAATTCATAAATTTAATTTATAAATTAAGTCCGATTAATCCAATTAATCGATGATGGTTGACACTCCAAGAGATTAATTTAATCCAATTAAATTATCTCATCTTCCGGAATTAATTCTAAACTAATTTCTTCACTTCTACTGAATTATGTGTGACTCTTTAGGTTCACCCTAAGCTAGATTTGGGCTAATTCCCGATTGTCCCATAACCAAAATTCTCCTTTTACCATGGGTGGATGTCTAGCAAAGATCCATGGCACTAGAGATTAGGTAAAAATACGGCGTGAACATTTAGGCTCCTAACTGCATACGAGTACGGTCCTTCTATCTACCATCTCCCAACCATAGTCTAGGGCATGGAATTCGACGTCAGTTCCCATTCTTGACTAGGCAGCTATACATAAGGCTTGAGATCCTCGTTTACCCCACTGATACGTCACAGGGATCCCATCCCATTGTTCAGTCACTGTGGCCATAGATTCTAAGAGAAAACGAGTCTCAGAGTGTATGGGAGACACTACTATCATATCATTGACAGGAGACTGATTCTTTCTTGGAACACTCCGTCCTCACTACACATTCTGACTACACTAGATAGGGCTTATAACAACCATGTCTTTCGACATAGTCAGCCGACTGCCGAGCCGGCCAACCTACTAAGATTGCATGGATGACCTACGTCTCTTGCCAATGAAACATGGCTGCAATCCTAAGTGCAAGTCTCCCTCGGACCCTTGATGCCTAATCTTGAAGTACTTGACTTCGAACGTTTCATACCGATCCATAGAAGCTGGCTTCAGGACTGCAAACCTATGCGCAGTCCAGCTTCTTGGATTCACAAATCCAGTCTGTGGGCTTTGTCGTGCAGTTAACAGTAATGAACGAAATAGAAGTAAACACAACAAAGTACAATTTTCCATGAAATGAATGTCACTTTTATCCAATACGCAAATATCATATTACATCAAAATTACCCAATCTAATTAGCTTTACGGTCACCTATTCTAACATGGACCGGACCAACCCGCTATTTCATTAGGTCGAACCGGCTGGTTTGGCCCGGGTTTAATAACATTTCTTATTATGATTCTTATCTACGAAGCTATATTCGGCTTGTGTGTTTGGTTCTATTATACCGAATAGAAATGAAAATGTGGTACATCAAAATAACATACACAATACCAAACTGAATTTATCAAATCGATTAGGTAAATAATTTTTTTTTGTTCGAATTAGTTAAAAATTGAATTAACCAAATTTTAGAAAAAATCTAAAATGGCAAAATTTCAAATTTACCTTTCACAACTAAATCATTCTAGTTTCAAATTTCAATCACAAATACAAGAGAAAGTATAATAAAATAGAAGAATCCAATTCCAATGTTAAAATCAAACACAATAGACAATCATAAAGAGAACTACATATAAATAAACGACGGTTACCTTTGTAGTTATCTTCTGTGCACCGCTACTAGCATCGTTCCCTTTCAAATGGATGGCAAACGTTCACCATGATTTAAATGTATGAATCCTCTAACGTAGTCCACACCACACCGAGAGAAGTCACATTTTTCTTGCTAGAGAAAACGGACCTAAGAAGATGAGATCAAGAAAAGGATCGCACTATCGAATTAGTGTATCCTTCTTAATCTAGATTTGTTCTTCAATTGATCATAGATCAATGAAGCAACAAAGTGAGAGAGAGAGAGAGCAAGAGTCGACCGAGAGTGAGAGAGAGATATCAAAGTTCTTCATCATTTTCTACGAAAAAGATGAATAATGATAATCCTCTTGTTGATGATTGTATATACTCATATATATACATCATTAATGTGATTATTGGAATGTGTCTAGGTTCATCTAAGGATGTCTAGATACGTTCCAATCGATCCCCATTAATTTTCAATCAAGCCTACCACTTTACAAGGTATGATTAAATCATACCAAGTAAAGGAAGCTTGATTGGAGTTGATTTGCTCCTTTCCAAGAGGAACAAGTCAACCTCTTCAACAAGGCCTATATGGCTGATTTTATGCTTCTAAAAGAAGATAAAAATCGGCCATCCATATTTGGGAGAAGTCCAACTTCTCCTAATTCCAAAAATGGAATTAATATCTCTCTTAGGCCAAGATTTAATGGATCGGGTTTTTATTGTAATCAAATTATAAAAAACCCAGGAATTAAATCTAATTTAATTCGGTCCAATTAAATAATGTCTATGGATCTTTTAATCCAATTAAAAGATCCAAGCCCTTAGTCTCTACTTAATTGATAAATCCATTTATCGATTAATCGAGGGCCCGGTACAATATCGACCCATCCATCCAATGGACTATCCCATAAATAATTCAATTATTTATCATCTTTCAAAATTGACTCCAAATCAATTCCTTCACCTACTCGGTGATTTGTGTGTGAAGGTGAATGTTGGCGTGAACATTTAGGCATCGATTCTGTACGGGTACGGTCTTTCCGTCTACCATCTCCTGGCCTTAGTCTAGGGTATGGAATTGGGCGTCGGTTTCCATCCTTGACCAGGCAGCTATGCTTAATACTCGAGACTACGCATGCCTCATTGCATTGATGTAGGGAATCATTCCCTGCTCGATCAACCACTGTGGCCACACCTTTAAGCAGCATGAACGTGTCTCCGAGTGCATATATGATACCTCTGTCACATACTGATAGGGGATGGATCCTCTTCTTGAAACCCAAAGTCCTCGCTACACATTCTGACTGCACTGGACAAGGCTTATACTGAACATGTCCACGACATGAACACCTCTCGCCAGATCCATGATACAACCATCGTGTGTATGTGACTGTCGTGGTTCCTCAAATCGGAGGACTACTTCTATACTATTGGAACCGGGGAACACCAGTCATACTGACCAAGCCTCCAAGGCTTCCATATGATTACCCCCGCGAGCCAGCTCAGTCGACTAGATCCCAGTCAACCAACCCACTAAGATCGTACAAACATCCCATGTCTGTCGCCAATGAAACACGGCACCCATCCAATGAATATGACTCTTAATGCAAGTCTCCATAGGACTATCGATGCCCAGTCTCGAGGTCCTCGTCTTGGAACGTTTCAGACCCAACCCTCATTAGTTGGTTTCATAGCTGCCATCCAACGCGCGACCCAACTACATTGGTTGTCCAATTGGTCTGTGAGCATCTATTGTGATGTTAAAGCATCATTTAATGTAATCGGTAAGCACAACAGATACATGTACCAATGGCGAACACTTACCATGTTCATCAATACAAAGTTACTTTTTAATAAAGATTGCTGAATAGTTCCCAAAACCGCCAATCTAATTAGCTTTCTAGTTACCTATTCCAACAATAAATATGTTGTTCCAACTCTTTTCTAGGAGTGCACATATTGAAGAGTAGCTCTGTTAACCTTGGGGGCGAATGGTACTATACAATTGCATCACAATCGTGCCGAAATTCGCTTTTAGGGCAGTGGCTCATCCACAACAAACATTATTGATTCTAAGAATTTGCAAGTAAACCTCTAATTTATTTCTAGTGACTATTCGTAACTCAAAAAGCCTTGTTGGATCTGTCAAAATTGGAACCATTAGATGGAACCAATTTCAAATGATGGTCACAGAAACTCTTAATTTTCTTCGAACAACTAGAGGTTTATGTGTTATTCACAAACCCACCAGAAACCTCTACCGTGCTTATAAATCCTAACACCACTCCACCAACTGACAAAACCAAGAAGGTTGACGAGGTAGCCAATGTGAAGTTCGATAAGGATAACAAGACCATAAGGGATCATATCATTAATCACATGACGAACTATTTGTTTGATCTATTCATTAGCCAGAGAAATGCAAAAGCGATTTGGGATATGTTGGAGAAAAGGTATAGGGGTGATGATGTGGGAAGAAAGAAGTATTGTGGTTCGGAAATGGCTCTAGTTCGAGATGGCTGACAACAAGTCCGTAATGGACCACGTCCAAGAGCACGAAACTATTGTGGCAAATGTACTAAGTGAAGCATGAAAATATGTGAGTTCTTGCAAGCAAATGTGCTCTTGGAAAAATTTTCACCCACTTGGAGCGACTATAGAAATCACCTAAAGCACAAAAGAAGGAATCTTACACTCCAGGAGCTGATCAAGCACACGAGAACGGAGGAAGCAAATTGGTTGAAAGATAAGAAAAACTCAATATCTTCTATTTCTCTTGAAGCTAACTTAGTTGAATATGTTGGATCTTCTAAAGATAGATTTCAACACAAGGGCAAAAAATTAAGAAAAGAAGGACAACAAAATTTATCCAAGGGAAGAGATGGAAAGATCTAAATAATAAATAGCTCTGCTATTGCTTTGAAATATCAGACCACAAGGCATAGCAATGCTTCCATAGGAAAGACCAACAAAAGAGGATTAGATACTAGCATCTCAAGCCACTGACGAGAACATTGTTGCAGCAGTCGTGGAGGCAAACTTGATGGAGAATAAAACTTGTTAGGTGTTAGCCGCAAGTGCTTCAAAGCATTTATGCTCCAAAAAGGAGCTATTCCAAGAATTCCATGAAGCATCCGATGATGAATGCGTCTTCTTGGGAAACTCTTTTGCCGATGGAGTTCGGGGTAAAGGAAAGATTTTTCTCAAATTTATCTCTGGAAAAATTTTATTAAATGATGTGTTGTATGTGCCATCACTAAGTAGGAATCTAATTTCTAGTAGTCTTCTAAATAAGGCTGGTTTAAAAATAATGTTAGAAGCTGACAAGGTTATAATCATCAGAATTGGTTATTTCGTAGGAAAGGGATACCTGTCAGATGGATTGTTTGTCCTAAACACAATGCGACTATTTGTGATGTTCACAGATTTTTATACATAATTGAGGGGCTAATTGTTAATTATTAAGAAAATATAAATTTAACTATAAATTATATATTAAAATTTATCTATATTAAAACTTGAAGAGAGTAGATTGAAGTTTTATAAAATATTTGGGGCTAAATTATACAATTTTAGAAGTTAAGGGGATAAAACTGAAATTTCTTGCAAAATAAAAATAATAATAATAAAAGCGGGGGGGGGGGGGGGGGGAATAATGTTAAATAGGCATTAGGTTGGTAGAAGTGTGTCCACGTGTCATTCACTCATTTCCAAAGCTAAATGCACACACACTACTACTTAATATATATATAATATATGTGTGTGTGTGAGTGTGTGTATGCTAATTATCAATCATTCACACAAACCAATGATTGGCTTATTACTTTGTCATTCTTCGATAATTCGCAACAGGTAAGGAATTTTAATTTTAAATTCTAAATTAATTATTATATTAATATTATTTAATTAGTTCATTTATTAAATATAATTTGTACTATTCGATTTAGTATTTAATCAAAAAATTTAATGAATTCGATTATTTATACAAATTAGTGTTTGGATAAATATTTAATTGGAACTGGGGTGTTATAGCTAGTAAATTATAATTCTTTTAATCTATTAGATTTAGTCGTTGTTATAATGGATTACTCAAATTAATTAAAATTATTGACAGAATACATAATTATATGTACTAGTGCTTGAGTAATTATTATAATAGAGAAGAGTTCGGCAAATATTAATAGAAATACTAGAAAATTATGTTTGAGAAATATTAAAAAATTGTATTTGAGAAATATTATATTTATTGAAAAAGAATATGAGATTTTTGTAATAATTTCATTTAGGGATATTATGGGGATGATGGTTATAAAAATATGAGGGATTTGATAAACTAACTCTTATGAGTTAATAGATAAATTAGATATATATTTAGAAGGCCTAGAATGTCTAGTTGTTTAGAAGAAAATGAAACGAAAATTTGAATTTCAATATAAATGAAATATTGAAAGATTGATGGAAAATGTACAAATATTATGTAATATTTTATCTAGAATTTACGATATTTTTGATATATTGATTATACATATCATATCCTATTATAGGACACAAAGATAAAATAGAGGGCTGAGTAGTTCCTTCTATTGACGTGATCTTTTGAGTTTGAGGTAAGTATAGTTAATTGGATTATATATATATATATGTATGTGTGTGTGTGTGTGTTGCTGGTATACATGATTGTTAGTGTTGGGTATTTGTCTAGATTATATGGCTGCTTTGTGAAATTATATTATCATGTGCTTAAATGTAGTTATGGTGTACGGAAGTCGGATGGATGATTGTGTGTACTATATTTGATTGTTGAATGAAATTAAATAATGGCGTTACTGATGGGATTTGATTGTGAATGAAAATGAATGATGAGATTATTGATGAGAATATTGAGAATTGAGATAAAGAGATGACTTACCTAACTGGGGGGCATACTGCAATGGCTTACGATGATATGGTTAATGAAGAGCTGTGTGTTGTCATTGATCAATGGAGAGATAATGGGGTATCATACAATCTGTGTGCTGTGTGATATAATTGATGATGTGACATATCATACGAGTTGTGTGTTGTGTCATAGATATAATTGATGATGCGGTATCATACGAGCTGTGTGTTGTGTGATATCAGAGAAAAAAGGGATGAGATATTGTGATTGAGATGGTGATAGCGGGCAAAGCCTACTGAGTGATGCACTCCAACATGGGTAAGCAGGGTCCTAAGAAAATAAACAATAACGTCGAGTATTATGTTGTGATATGATTATTGGTATGTGTTACTTCTTATATTTGTTGTGATTGCATGGCTAGTATTCGTTGGTTAGTGTCATTACATAATATTTGTCTTGTGGTTTATGTATATATATAACCTAATTAACTATATTTATTGATTAGGCAGCTCAATCCTTGCCATATATTTTTCAGGATAAGTCACAGTGACTAGCTGAATTGAATCTTAAGTCGTGCTACCAGTCTTATTAGGTGGGTCAGCAGTGTCATATTGAATTGGGAGTTCTAGTTGCATAATTACACAGATTCTAGATTTTAAGTAAAATTGTATCTTAAGTTTCATGATGCCAAGAACTTTACATTTCAAGTTATTTAACATCTACCATTGCTTAAGAAACATATTATATTGCTAAAAATAGAATTTGTCTTATTGGCTTTTGTGAAAATATCTTGTAGAACGGGTTTAATTATGGAAGATGTATTATAAATAGTGGTATTTAAGCATGATGTTGTAGGGGGTGCTACACTATTTCGAAGAAAAGCTCCTCAAGTTCGGCTTATATGGTTGAATCTATAAATGTGTGGCATCGTATACTAGGAAATGTTAATTTTGCTTCAGTTAAAAGACTGAAAAGTATGCTTCTTATAAACACATCAAATAGAAATGATTTTTCTAAATGTTCAATGTGTGTAGAATCAGAGTATGTCAAGAAACCTTTTAAAACTATCACAACTAGAGCACTGAATTGCTTGAATTGATCCATTCGAATCTAGTTGATTCAAGGAACACACTAAGTAAGGGTGGTAAAAGATACTATATTTATTTTGTTGATGACTTTTCTAGATAGACTAAGATTTATCTACTAAGAACAAAAATTGAATCCGCTAAAATGTTTTTGAAATACAAAACTGAAGTTAACTAGATAAAAAGTTTAAAAGACTTAGGTCTAATAGAGACGACGAATATGGAACTAATTTCCTTAAGGATTTTGTGAAACTAATGGTGTTATCCATGAGACCAGTGCACCTTATACACCTCAACAAAATGACATTGGTTAACAAAAAAAAAAAAATTCTAAAAGAAGTGATTAATGCAATGCTACTAAGTTTTGGGATGCCAGATAATATGTGGGTGAAGTTGTTCTATCTAAATGTTATATATTTTGTTAATAGAGTCCCACATAAAAAATTGGATAAAACTCCTTATCAAATGTGGATAGATTTTGCACCTATCTGAACTACTCTAAAGTGTGGGGGTGCTTGGCTAAGGTTGCATATCTAGAAATTAGGAAATTAAAATAGGACCTAAGACTTGGATTGTGTCTTTATTGATTATGCTCAAAACAGTGCTACCTATAGGTCCACGTCTTCTTCTTTTCCAAGTGTGAATGAACTTACAAGGAGTAAGAGATGGAAAACAAAATTAGTTTTTTGGACCATATTTCCTAACTGTGTTTCTAGTCGAAAACCTTGATAATATAAATGAACATTCTATGTCAGAATTTCTGGTTGATGAAAACCTTGAAACATATGTCGAAGCAATAACTTCTATAGACTCTATTTTCTAAAAAAAAAAAGCAATTAAAAGCAAACTAAACTCTATTACGACAAAGCGTACTTGGGATTTAGTTTATTTCCCATAGAGAGTAGGCCTATTAAATGCAAACAGGTCTTCGAAAAGAAAACTAGACCAAATAGTGTTAGGGTAATGCCTGTTAGAATTGGTGAGCCAAAAGTTAATTGGATTGGCCTTTATGGAATATGTTTTGAAAATTTTAATGTAATTGTAATATTGTTTGTGAATAAAGTAAATATTCATACTTTGGCAATTGTATTTGTTGTGCATAGTAATTATGTTTAAATGCTTTAACATCAAAACGAAGCCATAGACCAAACGAACAATCGATGACAGTTATGAAACCAACTTTTGAGGGTTGTATTTGAAACGTTCCAAGTTGAGGACCTCGAGACAGGGCATCGAGAATCCTATTGATACTTGCAATAAATATTGCATTCATTTGATGAGTGCCATGTTTCATTGGTGATAGACGTAGGACATCTATGCAATTTTAGAGGGGGGTTGACAAGGGTTGTCAAGTCGACTGAGGGGGAGTTGTCATATGGAAATCTTGGAATCACGACAGTCACATACATATATATGACAACTGTATCTTGAATCTGGCGAGAGATGATCGTGTCATGAATGGATTTATAAGCCGTGTGTAGTACAGTCAGAGTATGTCGTGTGCTTGGTGGTTCCAAAGTAGGATCCATCACCTGTTAGTATATGAAAGTCAAGTCTCCTATACACTTTGAGACGGTTTAAGCTCTTTAACTCTGTGGCCATAGCAATTGGTCGAGTAGGGAATGGTTTCATATGCTGATCAATAGAGTAAACGCGTCTCGAATTATTGAGTGTAGTTGTTTAGTCCAAAATGAAAATCAGTGCCCAATGCAATGCCATAAACTTTAATCAGGAGATGATAGATGGAAAGATCGTACCCATATGGAACTCAGGAGCCTAAATAGTCACGCCAAAATTCACCTAATCTCTAGTATCATGGACTGTTGCTAGACTGCCACCATGGTGACGGGCATCTATTAATGGTTAATCGAAAATAATTAATTAAATTGAATTTAATTAATTAATTGTGTCTGACACAAGCCCAAGTCTAGCTGATAATGAACATAAAGAGTCACAGATAATTCACTATGGAATTGGTAGGATTAATTTGGAATTAATTTTAGAAGAAACGAATTAATTTAATTTGATTAATTAATTCAAGGAGAATATCGATATTCTATTCGATTGATGGCCCAAGAATTAACTAATTGGATTAATTAAATTTGGGCTTAATACCTTTGAATTAATTGGATTAATTTATTGGATTTGGTCTAATTAACTGATTGGATCAATTAATTAGTGTTTGAGTTTATATTTATTTAATTGGACTAAATAAAATATTGAGTTTCAATTGGGTAAAAATTAATTAGATTAATTTAAGGCCCAATAGACTTTGGTTGGGCTGATTTGATTTGATTACACCAATCCGGTCCATGACTTGAAGTCCTAGTCCAAGGAATTAATGCAAGTTGAGTAGGAGTTAGAAACTCCTCCATGAAAAGTGAGTGATGGCCGGCCATGTGGGGAAAATGTGCACTAGTGGTAGATGTTCATGGTTGGAGGTTATTGCACATGTTGTGTATGTGTAGAGTTACTTGGTTTTTGAAATCGGATTTTTGAAATCGAAGGTGAACATAGGTAGCACTGTCTTGAGCATATTGTGTATGTCATTGTTCAAAGTGTTGCACAGACAATATATAATCTCTTTTGTTATTTTATTATGAAAGTTGTGATAAATTTGAAGTTTTCATTTAAAAAGATTTTCCTAAGTATACTAGAATCATTTATTGCGCATAAATTAGCTTTTGACTATCTTTAACGTTATTTTTTTTTTTTATATTTTGTTCGCAAATTTTCCCTCTTTGTTATTCTAATTTACTCCACATTAGGGGTTCTATTGCATTCTATATTTTTTTATTACTTTTTTTTGTTGAATTTATCCATGTTTTACAAAAAAAGAAAAACAAAGAAAATATTATTGGTAGTAGTTTAGCCTAAAATCTTGGTATATGTTTTTTCACTAATGATTAATTGTAGCCATATCGTAATTTTAACAATAACTATATTATTATGTTTAAGTTATTAACCTCTTATTAGGAAAAATGACTCATACCAACACACTTAGTGTTGATGGAAATCTATATTTTGGCCAGTACTATTTTTAAGATTCATTCCACTACAAAAAAAATTAATTTATTGCTACGGATTTTGGAACAACCGAGTAAGAAGTTGTAACGACTTTCTAAATTTTGTAACCATTTTGTAACGGCTAGATTTTCGCTCCAAAAACATGAGTTCATAAATAATTGCAACGGCAACCGTAAAAGCCGTTCCAATTTTCCGCAAACCGTATTACGGATGAAGAGACCGTTACAAAAATTGAGCTAAAGCAGAAATTGATTTTGCAGCTCTATTTGGAACGGCCAGTGTGAATTAATAAGATAGTTATTTAGTACGGCCTCTGTTACACGAAATGTGATAATAGTGTATTACAATTGGAACGGTCGTTTCAGCTGTATTTGTAATAGTTAAGCCATTCTTTTTATAACGGTGTTTGTAGTTCTTATTGTAATGTGTATGTTACCACAATTGTAACGGTCTTCGTGACACATCTTGCGCATGTTTGTTATGGGTTTGGAACAGTTTTTTCAAGCATTTTTTATACCAATATTTGGAAAGGTTATTTAAACAGTGTTGTACCATTCCTTGTAACTTCTGTACATTTGGTGTTTGTAACGGTTTGTGGTTCTACATGTGTCTTTTGGGTACCAAACATCAACCGCCCCTACTGAGATTAGGTACAATCGCTCCACAACGGCTGGTCAGTAGAGCGCACTACATCAAAAAAAAACGGTCTGACAATCCTGACACATAATCATATGGCCCACCCTGTACCAAGATCTAGGACTGGCATCAGTAGGCATGACCTCGTACCATCATCAGGAACACTCTCGTGGTAAGAAGAAAAATAAGCCGGGCCGACTGCATCATAAACCATCCTCTGTGCCCAATCAATCTGTTGTTCATCACTCCAATGCGAACTACCCTCCTTCTGAGTAGTTGGGGTTTGCTCCTCCTACGCTTGAGGGACGGGCACAACATCAAAGTACTCCTGAACCATCTCCTCATCGTGAGAAGTCCAATTATAATATTCCGGCATAAACCGGCGCCTATATAAGTCAAAATTAACTTCGTCAAGTGTTTTGAACCTTCTATTTTTGCACTTTGCACACGGGCAGCTAATCTTATTTTCGTCCATATGTCAACGCTGAGACTAAGCCCACTCTATTAAAGTCTTAACACCATCCTCAAACTCTGGCATAAGGCCCGCCTTATTCGGGAGGTTCTTCTCATACATCCATCTCCTCAATAGCCTTAACATGATGATCGCTACATATAGACAGACATATATATATATAGAATTGTGTTTCAACCTATAAAAATAACAAAAAGGCATCTAGTTTAACAAAAAGGGTTTAAGTTGTTACCTAGTCAGACCAACTCAATAGATCAACGGTAACCGATCAAGAGTATGTGCACAAATTGTGGTCGAGAGAGATTGAGAGTGTGTGTGGTTAATCAAGACTAGAACAAATGAAATAAATTGAAAACAACATGGAACATAACATATAAGTGATCATGTACCGACTTTTGGAACGACTATTGTGGCAAAAAAAACTAGCCGTTGAAATATGACCGTTTAAATATAGTTGTTAGAGACATATATTATGGGAACGACTTTTGGAGAACTAGTTACTACTGGATACAATCGTTTCAATTAAAATGAGTTTTTAATCGATTACTATTACTTACATTTTCATGCGGTTTTTGATATTCTAGTTGTAACAGCTATGCTCCCTTCTAGGTAGTCGTTACAATAAAACCATACCGTTACAAAGTTCACAACAAATTTGTAGCGGTTCGTCCTGTTGGAACAGTAGTTGTATAGGTAGTATAAACTAGCCAATTTGGAATGACTCCATTGTGCAGAACTTGGAACGACCACTTTTCGCATGACGCATTGCCGTTACAAGGTGAACCAGGCATTCCAACAACCGTTGCAAACTGTAATTATTATATTTTTGCAACCACCCTATGCATACCAGTGTTTTATAACAGCTTTTTCAGCGATTTTTTTGCACTACAAAATTATTCATTCCATTCAGCCTAATTGTGACGTCAACAAACTGTTACCGTTTCAAAATGGTTTCAAAGGCCGTATGTATTGGAACAACCACGTGTACGTTACAAAAAATCGTTATAAGTCCCGCATTTTTTGTAGTGTTCATTATCTAATAATAGTTATATTCACTTATACATTTACCTTTCTTATATAATTTTCTTCATGTTCTTGTATTTTCTCAAACTTCAAACTTTAGAGATATAATTAA
This sequence comes from Sesamum alatum, assembly GCA_034509735.1. Classification (NCBI taxonomy): domain Eukaryota; kingdom Viridiplantae; phylum Streptophyta; class Magnoliopsida; order Lamiales; family Pedaliaceae; genus Sesamum; species Sesamum alatum. The sequence goes on from JACGWO010000004.1 coordinate 16,978,025, forward strand.
TGGGCTACTGTAGCAATTGGCAACATAACAAAGGTTATAGGGATAATTACAGTTTCCTGCCTTGATATTTGGTGTACAAGTAGGTCTCTTATGGTTTGGAAAATTACATGTAGTATCCCTAAAATTCGCATTTGTCTAATAAATAGGTCCCTCCATTAGTTCAAAATTCACCTAATTTGTTAATATTAGCAAAAAACTGAATGAATTAATTATTTATTGCTAGAGAATTTGTTAATATCACCCTCATGATGCCATAAGTCCCATTAGCTAATATTGCTAAACCTATGTACAATCCACATAATCACTGCATGATTAGACCAAATTCATTACCCCTATAAAAATAAAATAATTATTTCCTCTATTATAAATTATTAGAGTTTCTTCAACCCTTCAGCAAATCTGAACAAAATCAATACATTTGTGGCTGAGTAGGGCCCTTATATATATATATATATGAATAAGAAATCAAACCTAGATTATATTTAGATAATCATGAGACAAAGCGGGAAGCACACAATCAGGAGGGTCACACCCTATTCCTTCTTTCCTATATAGGTGGACTTGGACAAGTTATTTTTCATTTAGTTATTCTTTGATGCAGTTGATATTTTCTTTATTTATGTCTCACATGAATATATATGTAGCACAAATAAATATAAGGGCAAGTTATATCCACAACCCATCAAGTTACACTTAATTATACAAAAGTCATTGTAAAATTACAGATACATCCTTTGAGGGATATTAGTATAGTGCACCTTAGGGGTTGTGTATAAGATTTCGCAATGAAATATGTATACTTATAATTACAACTACGACCTCAAGGGATGTACGTACTTTTAATTTTATAAAGAGTAGTGAGTATTCGTGTAATTAGACCTAACATCAATGGATGTGAATGTTATTTACCTTAAATATAAATCATACTTGAACGCAAACTGCAAGGTATATGATTGATATCATTTCTTCATTTTTATGTTATTAATTTTTGTGAGTTTCTTCTTTGCACGTTTCTAGCTTTTTTGCTCGATAAGTCACTCGCCAAATTATTAGCCCAAGTATTGAATTTCTTTAATAGCTTTTTAAAATCATTTCAACACAATAGATTGAAAAACATAAAAGTTATTTTCGATAATCTAAACGCAGTTAAATATTATATCCTATCAAAGTTGGTTTTTCTTGCATTGCAATGCCTTAGCAAGAATGTGCACTTATTTAAAAAGTATATCAAAATATTTTATTTTGGTATTTGTTGACATCGAAATATTTTAAAATAAATTACCAATAAGAGTCCAAATAAATTTGGGCTTCTCATAGTTTCAAGACAAGAAATTCATAAGCCCACACTAAAGTTGGGTCTTATGTATTTTTATGGGTTGATCTAGAATAAACATATATTTATTATTTTGAACTGGCTAAATTACTATCAGAAGACTAATCCATGTCAAAGCCTATGGTGTTCAAGCCTAACAAAAATGAGCCTAAGCTACTGTAGCCCTGCTCATGCCTATAAATAAGGCCCTCCACCACACCACAAGTCATGGGATTCCATCAAACATTGAAGTCGGCATTCAAGACAAGTCCCTACATGCAACACACAAGACACAACAGAGCAAAAGACCCAAGTCCAAAACTCTCTGCCACAACGAAGCACTACAACCTCGAACGTTCCACGTCTTCTACAGTATCAAATCTTCAAGCCTCGATACCAAATTTCAAGAAAAAGTAGTCCGTTCCACAAATCCACACCTACATCTAAGAACAAGCTTCAAGACCTTGATCGACACTGGGAAGGAAGAATTAGGGGATTACATTCAGTACATAGATTGTATCCACTTTCCTCTAAATCAATAAAATTCATTTGTCCATATTTTTCTTTTCTCGTAATTATTTATGCAGACACGAAATTTTGTATGAGCAAATTTCTGACACGCCTAAGGGGACAATCTTTGGCCCTGATCTAGTCCTCCTACATGATAGTTAAAGCCATCATTTCAAAGCGCTCAATGGCACCAAGAAGGATCAAGTTGCCATGAACGAAAAGAACGTCGTCGACGCCACTATCGATGGTCAATCTTCCACTGGGGGCAAGATTGTTGACACGAACTGTTAGAATAGGTGACCATGAAGCCAACTTTATGAAGCGAATTGTAACCTATGTCTGAACAATTTCAGAGTTTTAATAAACCTTGATGAATAAGAAAGTGATGCTCATCTGGCTCATACTTTGTCTGTGTTCACTTTACTGCTTTATAACTGTTCATTTCCCAAACAAAGCCAACAGACTGAGATCACATTTCGGGAACTAGAACTACACTTGGAGGTAGGTTCATGAAATCAGTTTCGCCGAATCAGTCTGAAAATCTCCAAGTCAAGGAATCTCGGGAAATGGGTATCGAGAATCCACTTGAGGCTTGCACTAAGCATCTGCTGTCGTGTTTCATTGATGGGTGACGAGGGTCGTCTATGCAGTGTTAGCGGGTCGGCTTGCTAAGGAGCAGCTGACTGAGGCGACTCGCGGGAACCGTCTTACGGAGGACCTTGAGTAGGGTCAGATAGGTATGACTTTAGTTCCCAGTTCCAAGGGTACAGGTTAATCCTTGGACTTGCGGAATTGCTGAGTTTACCTGTACACCGTGACTGTATCTTAGGTATGGTGAGAGATTACCAAGACATAGTTATTGAGTAGTCATAAGCCATATCTAGTGCAGTCATGATGTGCAACGTGACAGTAGTTTCCAAGAAAGGATTTGTCTCCTGTCAGAGCGCTGACAGTAGCATCTCACTGTGCTCTGAGTCTTGTCCCTAAATCTGTGGCCACAGTAACTGAACATAAGGAAGGATTCCCTGCGGCGTTTAGTGTAGGCCAAGACCGACACTTAGGTCCAAGATGGGTACCTACGTTTCTGTGCCCTAGACCCTAAGTGGTGAGACCGTATGCAGAAGGATAAATGTACTGCAGAGCCTAAATGTTCACCCCTATGCATATTCACCTAGTCTCCAGTGCCATGGACCGTTGCTAGACGGCCACCCATGGTAACGGACGGATTCTAGGAATTCGACCAAGTCTAGTTGAAAGTGAACCTAAAGAGTCACAAACAATCCGCACGCATAACGTATTGAATTTAGAATGAAATATTTGGAGAAGGATGGGATGATTAAATTAGATTTAATCATATCTTTATTTTATTGGGAAAATAATTCCTTTAATTGGATGAAAAGGAATTTATCTAATAAATTTGATTTATTGGAATTTAATACAAGGGTTTAAAATAAATATTTCTATTTATTTTATTTTATTTCTAGCCCTATGGATTATTTAAATTAGATTTAAATATTCCATAAAATTAAATGGATGGTTGAGATTGAAAGGAGAGATGGATGGCTAGGATTGGTTTGACCAGGTCAAAGTGCTACTTTGACTAGGACTTTGACTAGGTCAAAATCCTAGTCAAAATACTCTTCCAAGAGTTGGAGTTTGAAGAGGAATGGATTCCTCCTCTATATATACTCCTAGTCCTTCACTTGTGAAAGATGATGAGATTCAAGAAAAACACACACATACACACATCACACGTCTCCCCTCTCTCCTCTCTCGGCCACTCTCCCTCTTTTCCCAAGAAAATATTCTTAGTTCTTTTGTTTTCATACAATTGAACTTAAAGGAGGGTTGATCACGTTAACTCATAGCGTTTGATCAATCCGTCCTCTCTAAATAATATATACACTTGATTTTTCGCTAGCACGAGGATCAAGATATGTGGGCAGATTGCGTGTACGATTTAGAGGGTCTCAATACGAGATCTTGGAGCAAAATCGGGAACAATGCAAGTAGTGGCTCGAAGACAAAACGACAACCGGGTAGGTTTTTCTCGTTTTGTTGGAATCGATTTTTTCAACCCTATGGCCTCCATGACTCTCTTTATTTATTTCATTCATGAGATACACCGAATACCCGGGAGGTTCAAGGGAACACCCCTTGAATGTTTATATTTAATTCTTGTTTATGGCATGTTTAGATTCTTGCAACTTTAATCATACCGCGCTTCCACATTCGCGCTCCTCCTGGGATGATCCACATGCCTATAGGCTTTCACGAACCCTTTAGATGGTTCAGACTCAGCAAGTCTTATCGAGTCAACTCCAAATCTACGCATTTTGCTATCCTCCCAGCTATGATAACCATTGTGACTGCAATGGAGAAACAACTAGTACAAATGGCCCAAGCCATCGCTAATTTCCAAAAGATCGTCGAGTACAAAGACCTCCAGATCGCGAAATTGATTAACAAACTAAAGCTTACGAACATTGAAGAACCCAATGATAGCCATAATCATGCCTCCTTCCCCAGACATGTTGAAAATGAGAAGTAAGTGGATAAAGCACAACTAACGCATGACTCTGTGCAAAAGTATACATATCCTGAAATGTCTATTGCAACATTGTCTATTCAACAATTGCAAGAGATGATTGTCGACATAATCAAAGCTCAATATGGCGAAATAACCTAAACCTCGCCCGCGTATTCAAAACCATATACAAAGCACTCGACGCCTTGAGGATGCTGATGGGATACCAACCACCGAAAATGCAATAATTCTATGGAAAAGGCAACCAAAAACAACACATCACCCACTTCGTCGAGACATGCAACGATGCTGACACTGATGGTGACTCTTGGTGAAACAATTTGTCCAATCTCTTAAAGGAAACACTTTCGATTGACGTCGATTTAGAGCCCGAGTCGATAAACAATTGGGATGAAATGAAAAGGAGTTCTTAAACAGCTTCTACAACACTTGACGAATGGTGAACATTATTGAACTCACCAACACAAGGCAGTGGAAGGATGAACCAGTCATCGACTACATCAACCGTTGGCGCACTCTAAGTCTGAATTGCAAAGATAAACTTTCGACGGCCTTGTTGATAGAAATGTGCATATGAGGTATGCATTGGGGTCTTGTTTACTTTTTGCAGGGAATCAAGCAAATAAACTTTGAGGAGTTGGCTACCTATGCCCATGATATGGAGATAAGCATGCCAATCATAAACCAAGATTTTTGGTTGACCACCAACAAAAAGAGTCAAAAAAAGGATGAAAATTTTGATGAACTTGACGTCAAAGAGTCAATGGCCATGAAAGCAACTCCTGTCAAATTTTCTCCGAACGAGAGAAATGAGTGAAATGCCTCAAAATCAACATACGCCACGTTACAAAAATTGGCTTACTTTGGATACCAAAGACACAACTGTCACCAACGTCGTCAGCATCACTCCAACAAATGACAAGCATGTTTCAGAAAACGAGTAGAAAGCTCTACCAGTACGTAACTTTTGGTTGGACAGTTTTGAGCCCGTACAAATGGAGGTCCCTATTGTCGACATGGAGCCCTTCACCAAGGTGGAGCTATACACTGCAGATGCCAAGCTCTACCTCAATCCCGACAAGATGCAGGAAGCAATGCACTCAAAGTTTTCGACCGGTCAACCAATTAAGGAAGAGCACTCCAAACCCCTGCCTCTAGAAAGCGATAAGGAAAAGCTCGGCAAATTGACCATGGTGAAGTACTAACTAGCAGAAATCATAAGTTAGGAGGCCACCTTACTCGTTAGTATTCGCTTATGTGGTTTAGTCCAACAACAAGGACAAACAAAGCTCGTCACAAGACCATGCTCCTCCACTATCCAAAGGAATCAAAAAATCAAGTAAAGTGAAATTCAAAGACCCTCAAGGTGCCAAGGTTGAAGTAATCAAGCCCATCACTGGTCTATACCCGTTGGTCTCAAGTAAACCACTTCTGTTGAAAAATCAACCCAAAGAAATGCCGGGGGCATTCAGCTCAAAAGCTTACCACCTCTTGGCGAAATCAGGGTATGACTTTTCTGCTCCATCTCAACTCAACAAATTAATTCCCGAGTTGATCAGTGAAAGGATTCATGGACTGACTATAGCGCAAACTACAAAAAAAAAAAAATACTTTTTTGGGACAAAAATTGGGACGGAGTTTCTAATGGAAGTTCATCGGTAATAAGGTTTCCGACGGTTTTGGAACAATCACACGACCGTCTCAAAAAGGGACTTCAAAAAAAATTTCCGATGGTATTTTCGACGAACATGCATTTTTGTTGGAAAATTTGTAACGGAGTTCCGATGGTCTATTAATGCCATCGGAAAATTCGTGCATCGGACAAAAAAATAAAGTTTTATTCGGAACAAAATTTGAGACAACATTTGGGACGAAAATTGAGTTTTTGCAATGAATTTTGGGCTGGAAATTTTATATATCGTCTTCGGAAAATTCATTGAAAAGTTTGTCCAAAAATTAGTTGAAAAAACTATGACAAATATTTTGTTGACGGAAATATCCATCGGTAACCCTCTCAAATTATTTTGAAAATTGAAATGCATTTGGGACGGAATATGTGACCGAATTGGTCACTATTTTCTCCCAAAATATTCTGATGTATTTGTAAAAATAGTATTTTTTCAAATATTTTATTAAAAACAAATTTTCAGGACCATAATTTGTCTAATAGAATTATAATTAATTAAAAAAAATAAATATTGTTATTTTACAAAGCACATAAAATAAAAATAAAAATAAATCTTAGTCTAGTGCCTCTAGTGGCAGCTCGCGGGTTGGCTCTGATCTGCAACATGCCACGACTCCATGAAGTGACCTGAAATCATTCTCTCTATTTGTTGACAATACCAAGAACTTACAACAGACTTGCCATGTCCTTCAAGGAGTTCAAATAATCAACAAACAATTAGTATATAGTATCATCACATTAGATTTTCAAAAATCATTTAAGCAAGAAATCTTAAAGCAAATGAAAATCACAAATCCAAATTTACACCTACTAAATTCACCAATCCTTTTATCAAATCAGTTCTCCTAATGGTCCAGACACTTAGAGTTGGTTTGCTGGACCATGCGTTGCTGAGCTTGCCACAAATTGGTCTTCAGAATCTGTAAGATGTTCTCCTTTTTAGTGAATGCATTGTCAAGGGACTCAAATTTGGCTGCTGCAAGAGAATACCCAGCCATGGTAGGAGGATTGCGACCAAAAAAAAGGCTCAAACTGTGTCATGCCAGTCGTACCGTGAAGGGAGGTGTTATACCAAACTTCAGTGGAAGGAAGAAAACGTATTCTAAGTCTGTGACGAATTACTTCTAAAACAACAAAGGCACACTTGAAGGCAACAGTTGAGCACTTTTGTTTGCCCGTCTGAATGAGGGTGGTAGGAGCTACTAAACGACAACGTCGTTCCGAGCAAACGAAACTGCTCTTTCTAAATATGGCTACGAAGACACGATTATAATTACTCACAATAGTGCAAGGAGCACCATGCAATCGATAAATATCAAAAAGGAATATAGTAGCTAATGAAGTAGCAATCAAATGCGTAGGAAGAGCAATAAAGTGAGCAAACTTGCTGAGTCGATCAACAAGAACCCATATAACAGTCTTACCATTCGAATTGGGAAGATAGGTAATGAAATCCATCGAAATGTCCTCCCATGCTTGGTTGGGAACGGGAAGAGGTTGCAAGAGTTCGTAAGGAGGGGGGGTGTTATATTACTACGTTGACAGGTGGCACATTCCTTGACTAATTGTTTGACGTTAGCGAGCATCCCGGGCCAATATAAGGTGGCCGATAGCCTGGCGAGAGTTAGTTTGACCCCTGAATGTCCCTCGAAGAAAGAAGAATTAAACTCGGCCAGTAAGGAAGCAGCTAGATTGGAGGCGCGAGGCATAAAAATCCGTTGTTTGAATAAGAGAAGCCCCCTTGTTTAGTGAAATTCCACTGCATATTGGGTCAGTGCGGGCCTTGAGTAAAAGGTCACGACCAGCGGGGTTGTCGACGTAAAAGTATGAAACGGTTTCAGAATAGTAGAAGTAGGAGCACTTAGGGCTAACAGAAACGCCCCAAGGCCCTTGGGTGTCGATAACGTGTCGGCAACCTTGTTTTCCTTCCCTAGTTTGAAGTGAATCTTGTAGGTATGTCCCAAGAGCTTTGTTAACCAGCGCTATTGCTCAGGCATCTAGGTGGTTTCGGATACTAACTCCTTAAGACTCTGATGGTCCATAAAAATGCGAAATTTGTGGCCCCACAAGTATTTTTTCTTAACCACCTTAGTAATAGAAAATAATTCCCAAATGGAAGTGGAAGAGGCTTGCATTCACGTACTCATTTTCTTGCTAAAGAAAACACGAGGAGAACCCTGTTGAGATAAAACAACAGCAATGGTAATATTAGAAGCGTTAGTGGTAATATCAAAAGGTAAGTAAAAGTTCGGAAGAAAAAGTGTTGGGAAGGAAATCATGGTGGACTTGAGAGTCTGGAAGGCGGTAACAACAACCTCTGTCCATTCCAAAACAGGCTGTTTAAGCAGATCAATCAAGGGCCCAGCAATGGCGGAGTAATTTTACATAAAGCGGTGATAGACCCCGTCAACCCCAAGAAACCCCGTAATTCAATAAGTGTCCATGGAGTTGGCCAATCACGGATTATCTCAACTTTAACAGGATACGGTTGAACACCGTTTTCAAAAATAATGTGCCCCAAATACTCGATAGAACGGACGCAAGAAGTGCTCTTGGACAACTTTGCATAAAACTGATTAGAGAACAACAAGTGAAGCACACAACGAACGTACTGCAAGTGCTAAGGCCACGAGGAGCTATAGATGAGTATGTCATCGAAAAAGACATGTGCAAACTACCGTAAAAAGGGCTGAAGGAGGTCGTTCATGGCCGATTGGAAGGTGGATGGTGGCACATTGGTAAGGCCGAAGGACATTCCAATCAATCCCCATCAATCTTCAATGAAGCCTACCATTTTACAAGGTATGATTAAATCATACTAAGTGAAAGAGTCTAGATTGGGGTTGATTTGTCTATTTCCAAAAGAGACCAGTCAAGTTTTGTCATCAAAGGCTTGGTGACCAATTTTCATGGTTTCAAATGAAGCAAAATTCGGCCTCCCCATTTTAAAAGAAGTCCAACTTCTTCTAATTTTAAAAGTGGAATTAATATCTCTCTTGGGCCAATATTTATTGGACCGAATTTTATTGTAATCCAATTACAAAAAGCCCAAGAATTAAATTCTATTTAATTCAAGGTCCAATTAAATAATGCTTGTCAATATTTTAATCTAATTAAAAGATCCAAACTTTAAATCTCTACTTGATCAATAAATCCCATTTACCGATAAATTGAGGGCTCGATACAATATCGGCCAATCCATCCAATGGACTATCCCATAAATAATCCAATTATTTATTATCCTCTGAGATTGACTCCGAGTCAATTCATTCACCTCCCAGTGATTTGTGTGTGACCTTTTAGGTTTACCCTCAGTGAGACTTGGGATCGTGTCTAACAAAAGCCCGTTACCATGGGTGGCCGTCTAGTAAACGGTGTATGGCACTAGAGACTAGGTAAATGTCTGCATGAACATTAGGCACTGATAGGGTACGGGTACGGTCCTTCCGTCTACGGTCTCCCGGCCTTAGTCTAGGGTATGGTCTTAGGCATCGGTTTTCATCCTTGACTAGGCATCTATGCTTAATACTCGAGGCTATGCATGCCTCATTGCATCAACGCAGAAAACCATTTCCTACTCAATCAACCACTGTGACCACAGGTTCAAGTAGCATGAACGTGTCTTCGAGTGCAGAGGAGATACCTTTGTCACATACTGACAGGGGACGGATCCTCTTCTTGAAACCCACCATCCTTGCTACACAATCTGATTGCACTGGACAAGGCTTATAATGAACATGTGTGCAACATGATCACCTATTGGCATGTTCTTTGCCTAGCCTTTAAGTAGCGACATCTATTGACATTGAAATATTTTGCAAATTACCAATTAGATCCCAAATAAATTTGCCAATGATTGGTTTTCAAATTAAAATCCATAACAAATTTAGGCTTCTTATACTTTCAAGACAAGAAATTCATAAGTCCACACTAAATTTGGGTCTTATGTATCTGTCAATCTAGAATAAACATAAATTTGTTACTTTAGATTGGCTAAATTAGATTATATATATGTTCAAATACAGGTCATCAGAAGACTAATTTATGTCAAAGCCCACGGTGTTCAAGCCTCACAGACATAAGCCCATGCTAATATAACGCTACGCATGCCTATAATTAAGGCCCTCCACCACACCACAAAATCAGGGGATTCCATCAAATATTGGATATAATATTCAAGACAAGTCCCTACATACAACACACAACAAATCAAAGACCCAAGTCCAGACTCTCTGCCACAAGCAAGCACTACAACCTCGAAGGTTCCATGTCTCCCACAGCATCAAATCTTCGAGCCTTGATACCGAATTTTAATATGACACATAGTTTGCTCCACAAGTACTGAGGAGATTACACACCTACATCAAAAAACTAGCTTCAAGCCCTTGGATTGATATTCAAAAGAAAGAATCAGGGGATTCATTTTGTTAAGAGATTGTATGCACTTTCATCTGAATCAATAAAATTCATTTATCTCGTAACTATTTTTGCACATGCGAAATTTTATGTGAACAATATTAATTAATAGATACTCTATGATTTCTTTGCCTTTCTCCTAGAACAATTTTTTGTCCTTTATTTTATTATATTATAATTGTATAATTGTTTATTTGTGTTTTATTTTTTTTATATGTCTAGATACTTATTATTGATTCAATGTGAGAGTACCTATAGTGAAGTTAAAGTTTTTAATACCTATGATAGGTATATATATATATATATATATATTTTTAAATTAGCGGCTTGAGCATACTAGCTAGATTTGTATGCATAATTTCAATTTTTATTATAATTTTAATTAAATGCAAAAAGAAGGAAGGTAAAGTGAAAAACTTATCAAAATAAATAAGCGTGTATAAAAATAAAAAAAAAAAAATTTGACAAATTAGCGGTGACATTATATTAAACAACCAACAACCAAAATACACTATTCAAATTATAACAAGGCCACCAACATAAGAACAGACCCAACAGAACAGAAGAAAAACCTCACAAACAAAAACAACCAACAAAACCATACCACCTACTACTACAAGACAGAAACCAAAAACATAAAGCAGACTACTGCCTACCCCAACTAACGGCCCGCCCTGGTATCCTTCCAGCCAAAAAGAAGCCCGCCTCCACAGATCCAATAGATCCTGATGCTTCCCTTCCATGACCAGCTTACATCTTCTCTGCCAAATCGCCCAGCACATCAGAAAAAACCTGGCAATCGTCCCCGGGTCCAACTGTTAAATAATATGAGATACTCACTCTGAAACATCACTTGACCACTGTGAAAAAAAATCTCCAAGGAATAAAAGACAACACCCACAATTGTCGTGCAACTGGACATTCCAAGAAAATATGCCGAGTGGATTCCATAGCAGCCCACAACCACCACAACTTGTCTCAACATTCGTTGCCCAATAGGCCAGCTTCTCCTTTGTTGGCAATGATCCCGAGCACAACCGCCACATGAACACACGGACTCTCGGAGGAACCTTGACAGTCCAAAGTGATGACCACAACGAGCCCCCACCCTGTGCAATCTGTAAATTTGAACCAGAAGACGATGCCAAATCCCTTTCCTTAATATTGATAGCCGGTCGGTAAGCCGATTTAACTGTAAAACGCCCTCTTTTATGAAACCTCCAACTCCACTCCCCCTCTTCTCCGACGCCTCCCTTATCCGCCATACACATCCCTCCCTCAACAACCCCCGTGCAACCAACAAGCTCCTCCATGTCCAAGATGGTCTGTTTCCTAACGCCGCATCCCAAAAATTCCCTAACTGAAAATATTTTACCTTAAGCACCCTACTAAGAAGTGAATGGGGACGAGTTAAGATACACCAACTTTATTTTGCTAAGAGTGCCAAATTAAACTCCCTCAAACCCCGGACCCCAATCCACCCGAAGCCAAAGGTCGACATAATTTAGCCCAAGCTACCCAATGCACTCTTCTCTCCCCTCTATTGTGCCACCAAAAGTTTGAAGTAATCGACTCCAATATTTCTTCTAATGGTAATCAAAATAAAATTTCACATTTTTAATTGAAGTACACATAATTTTCATGCCATAAATCTCTAACCGAATACAACTAATTTACACATGTAACCAATGTGTAGCATTTTCAGTTCTCCCTTGTGTTCATATGCTTAATCTAGATTATAGCACATATGAGATCAATATAAGAGTTTAAAAACTTTGTTGGTTTAATTATAAAAGAAAAAAAAAGAAACTCTTTAGAAAATCAATACAACATTTTTGGAGACAATATAACTCAATTTTACGAATCAATGTTTTTTGCTTAAAACCAACAAAAGAACATTCAATTTTTTATTTTTTTAATTTTTGGATGGAGTAGGAGAATAAGTACTCAACCTTTTGCAATTGCCTAAACAAAAAGCTTGGAGATTGTATTAAGTGTCCACACCAAGCATTAGTCAATAAAATATTCAACAAAGGATTCAGGGAGCTCCCTGTCCATCCAACTATAAGAAAACGTATAAAATGAAGTCTTTATCCTTATTAAATTACTTATCAATTTGAAAAAATAAAAACAAATGAGACATTTTTTAAAGCAAAGGTCAATGTAAAAGCACATAAAAATAAATTTCTTTTACATACAAATCAACCCCCCTTTGTATAATTGGTATAGACTGGCAAATTCCAAATGAATCTCTCAAACACACCTACAAATTAAAAGTTGAAATTTCATAAATAACATTACATAAGACTAATTAGAACTCAAAATATAAAACAAATCTAATCCTATCTAATCTACTGTTGCCCAAATCACAAAAATCGAACACAATTACAAAATGTCAATTCAATAAGCCAGATGGTGATGAATACAAAACGAAATCCTTGGATTAAATAAGATAATGATTAGACATTAAAGATTTTAGGGGAGAGACTGAAAAACAAACCTAATAACCAAACAATTTGTTTAATTTCATTTGTTTCATAATTAATATACCATTATATCTATGCTATTATATAAAATAAACCCCTTTTTTACTCACAAATGGCGGTTAATGACACCGTCACACCATTTTTTTGTAATGCCAAAAAGAACCCTCAACTGATAAGACAACTACTTTATTCAACTTTCCAGATTCTATATTAATTGATAAATTAGTTTTTTCTTTCTTTCGTTCCTTTTTTTAATGTGATGTGTTAGTTTATATATTTTAATCTTATTTATAATATATTTTAAATCTTAAAAAATTATTTATTATATGCACGCAGGAACGGCGTGCCACGGTGACTAGTATATATAACTATTATTAGAAGGAAAAAAAAAAAAAGTGGAATCCAACCTTGACCACGTGAAATGTGGGCCAATAGCAGCAGTCACCCATAAAATGTTTGATTCCAATTTTTCATTATATGTTGCATGAAATGATTTTTTTTCCCCAGCAAAATAAGGCTACTGCAAGTTCGACTTAAAGATCACTACAAAGCTCAAACAAAAGAAAATAGCAAGAGTTATAATTTTCATTTTCCAGCACATCTTTTCTATGTGTTTTAGTTTAGCAACTTGATGCAAAAAGACCATATCAAGTTATATTTCTTCATTTTCCACCTCTGTCGCGGCCACATCCACGACCGCTTCCTTTACCGCGCAATGCCTTGTTGACGTCCTGTTTGACTTGCATGTTTCTAGGCAAGGGAAGTATGTGGTCCACACACTTCCTGAAACTAAAATCATCGACGGATTCATCCTCCCTTATCAGGAAGAAGCAACAACTTTTAAACTGAGGATGGAATCGAACTTGGAAAGCTGTGATGCCTGTGCCAATCTTTCTCTCTGCTTCGAAATGATCTTTTTTGAGCAGCTCCAGCAACACTATGTCCTCATACTTATTGAGATTGAGATTAGCAGACCAAGCATGAAGAAGCTTATAGAAACAATCAAACATCTCAACAGACAACCTGAATGCCTTCGGGCCGATGGTGGCCATGGTTCAAAGTATCGGCAGATATCCGATGATATTAGCGGATACACATCCGGATCGGCAAGAAAATGTCCCATTCTTGATATTATCCGAAAATATTATGTATCGCCGATATCATCCGATATTAACTGATACAATGATATTATCGCTAGTATCTGATATTATCTCTGATAATATCTGATTTTATCGGTAAAAGTCGAAGAAAGTCCACCATTTTCATGAAAACACAAAAAGAGGGAAGGATGATGGAAGTGTGAAATTCTTGCAACTCCAGACAATTCGACCCATCTTGAACACGATGTAGATCGGCCTTAGTTGAAATTATGTTTCGAATGCTATGTTTTTATTAGTTATATAAGTACACTTTTGTTCCAAGTCTTCAGTTAGTCAACAGAGTACTTGAGGTTAGATTGTTAACCAGAGATGTTCTTCCTTTGGTGGTATTAATTTGTTGTGTTAAAATGGGTCTTCACCCTCATTTCAATCATCAGAGGTTTTTTATTTCCCAAAGATTGTTATGATAATATTGGCTAGTTTGTTGCATGGATTTAATATAAAATTGATTGATGGCATCAAGCTTGAATATATACGCATGGAGGAAATTCTACAAATTTACTAAACATCCTGAAGAATCTTTGTCATTAATATGAAACCTACACTCCTTGATAAATTTTAGTGAATTCTTATTGATTTGAGAAATAAATGTAGTCAAGACAATCCAACCTTGATGCGGTATATTTCATGTGCTAATATTTTAGTATTATATATATATATAAATTTTTTGAAGCATTTATATGATTAATTTAACAATGCTTGACACAATAAAAGTTTTTTGTTTGTAATATAATTATAATTTTACTATTTTTTTAGAATTTTTAAGTACATAATGTATTTGTTTCGTATCGCCTGATAATATCCCAATACACCGTGATCGATGTGGAACAATATCCACCATTATTATCTCCGATACTGCGATGATGGCTCGACCCGCTTCTACATCCTCCTTCTCCCCTAACTTCTAACTGTTTAAGTTGTATAAGATGATTTTGGAATGGTTATGCACAAAGAGGAAGAGGGGAAAGGGTGTTGGGGATTGATTTTGAGAACGTGTGATTGTGGGGAAGGGGAAATTGGGTTTTGGAGAGAGAGAGATAAATTAAGAAAAGAGTTTTGAGAAAGGGTATTTTGGGCAGTTTCAAATTTTGGTACGAGAACTACCAAAATATGCTAACTTTCCATTTTAATCTCTACAAATCAAATAATTCATTTTGTAGAAATGAAGGGGTGAATGAATTATGCAAAAACAAAGGACATTCTTTTTGTAAAATTATACAAATAACTTCCTTTTTAAACACAAAAGACACTTTACTTTTATAATTAGTATAGATAATATTGCTTCTTTTTGGTGTTAATTATAATGACAATTTATCTACCAAAATACATCAATCTAATATTCTCAAATAGCAGTACTAAATCCTAAACCCCATTAAAAATCAAACAAAAAATTCATAAAAGGCACATGCATTAATTGCACCATTACTAATCTCAAGATTAGTTGCTTCATTTTGATAAATAGAAAAGTGTATTTGAATTCTTTATTTTTAGTAGAAAAATGATGAACCAAAACATATTTTGATATTCTCTTAATAAAAGACAAAATGCTGATTCTGTAAAATACTTTTCAAATTGATTGATAAAAATAAGTAAATACGGGGACAATTTAAAGAAGTTTATAGGGGGCGGAAGGTTTTCTTCTTTCTTCTTTCTTCTTCTTTTTTTTTTTTTTTTTTGTTTTTATATTCGACTTTGAACCCCTTCCTTCAGAATTCATTCGAGTAGTAGCCATTGAATGGAAGGACCTCACAAAATAAGGTTGAGTGCCCTCTCGTTGGATTTTTCTCTCTCGCGGCAAAGATGCAGAATTATTTGGTCCGTGTCAACCTGAGTTATAAATATTTTTCCGGAGAATATATATTAACGTTCTTTTATTAAAAATTAAATTTATTCGCCTCCAATCTGAGTTTGACAAGTAGTGTTATTCAAAATGTAATCTGGTAGTTATACCTGTTAATAATTATAAATATATTTAATTTATTTTAATTTTTTAATATTTATTTATACATATATTTCTAACATAAATATTATTTTTAATATAAAATTAAAAGTAAATTAAAAAATTTACAAGCTAATTGTAAATAATAACCTTAATTTTTATTAAACATTTATTAATTAGTAGAAAACAAAAAAAAGATTTAATTGAATTTAACTGTTCACACAAAATTTCGTGTCCGTAAAAATAATTACGAGACAAGAAGAATATGGACAAGTGATTTTATTGATTTAAAATGAAAAGTAGATACAATCTATATAGTGAAATGTAATCCCCCGATTTTTCTCTCTGAATTTCGATCCAAGGGCTGACGATTGTTCTTCGACGTTGGTGTGTAATCTCCTTCGAATTTATGGAGCAAACTACGTGGCACCTTGAAATTTGGTATCAAGACCTTGAAGAATTTGATGCCGAGGAAGACTTAGAACCTTCGCGGTTGCATAACTTCGTCTTGGCCAAGGGCTTTTGGATTTGAGTCCTTTGATTTGTTCTATGTGTGTGTGTCCCTTTTTGTGAGGTTGGGCCATCTATTATAGGCGTGAGTTGGCTTTAGCAACTTGGGCTCACTTTCATTGGGCTTTATCACTGTGGGCTTTGACATGACTAGTCCTCTGATTGACTGCATTTTGAACATGTACCTGACCCAATTTAGTCAACCTAAAATAATAAGTTTATATTTATTTTCGATTGACCCTTAAAAATACATGCGACCAAAATTTAATATGGGCTTATGAATTCAGTTTCTTTTATACGATAGGCCCAAATTTATTAAGGACTTTTTATTCTGGAACCCAATTATTAGCCAATTTATTTGAACTTTAATTGGTATTTTATTCCAAAATATTTCAACGTCAACAGATGTCCCCATTTCAAGGCTCAACAAAGAATATGCCAATTGTTGTCGAATGCGTGACTTGAAGCATTTTTCTTGTTATCTTTTTTTTTTTTTTTTGTGTGTGTGGGCCTGTCAAAAGCTCAAATCATTATTTCCTTGAACAAAAGGCCCAAACCAATTTCTTTTGTTAATTCCATATTCAGCCAACATTTATTTGCTTCAGTAGAGAACACAGAAACATGTCTTCCATGAATCACCCTTTATCGTGCGAGCCCTTTTCTTTCTTCTTCACTTCTTTCCTTTTTTTTTGTGTGTGTGTGTTTCCTTTTGTAAAAGAAAACCATATGTTAGCATGTTAATTCCTTACAAGGACACCAACAGAAAGGAGACTTCCTTTGTTCAAAGTGCAAACAACAACAGGATCCAATTTGTGTTTCTTTCATTTGCAAAATCTTACGCGGCAGATTCCAGAAACAAAGACACAAATGCTAGTATTTCAAGTTGTGGAAATTAACAATTGCATTCCCATATATGCGACCTTCCTTCTTTTTCAGAAATTGAGAAATATGGCAAATTTTCAATTTTCTCTTATAAAGAACCATTGTAAAAGGATGACTTTTGGCTTTTAATTTTCATCAAGCGAACTAACTTAGATGAATTTTCTGCAATCTCTTATCTTCCTTGACAAAACCCTTTGGTTTTGTGTTGTTTATAATTTGAATTGGTGAGTAAGTAACTTCAATTCTTCGCACAAGTTTCATGAAGATTCTGCTAGCCATGCGTTTGTGAAACTATTCATGTGGTCCTTTGATCCTTTGCCCACGCCATATGTTTTTTTTTACACATATGCACACGCACACGTACACATGCTCTTGGTATCTAATTTCTTCTTGTTTCTTCTTTAATTTCAGACATGGACTTCGAAGATCGTAACGAGCCATTTCCAAGCATCATCATCCGAAGTGGCAAAGACAACCTCAAGGTGAAAGGTACCACTTTATGTGTTCATGAGCCATCCAAGGTCACCCGTCCCTCCAAGTCTCGTTCTTTCTTCAAGTCCATGCATCTTCATGAGTGGTCCGAAGAGGTGATGAAAGACACGCTTGACCCTCGTTCATACCTTTCTTCCGAAGCCAAGGTGTTATTGCTCAAGTCTTCTGTTCATGACGTCAAGGCCGATGTTGAGTTCATTCTTCCAAACCGCCACCTTGCCACCAATGGGACTTCATGGAGGACTCCTCAACCCAAGTATGGCGAAGTATCCCTCTACCCCGGCTATTGGGAATGGACTAAAGACGTGCTTGGCCACCATGCGACCATTCTTCAGGCCACCAAGATCCATGTAGCCGTGCGGGTATCTCTTTTCACATACGTCTGTAAGAAGCATGTCCTTCAAGCCTTTCTTGAGCTATGGTGCCCTTCTACGAATACTTTGCATGCCGACGTTGGAGAGATATCCATTTTCTTGTGGGACATCCGTGGACTTTGTGGATTACCCGCGCGCGTGGAGAGTTTTTACGACGAAGTCTTCCCTTCTTTCAAGGACTTGCTACGCGATGAAGCGTGTAAGCCCTCAGTTCCACAAAGCTGCAAGTACTTGCTTTTGGCGTACCACCGTCTTCCTAAAGACTTGAATGGAGTACTTGTTTTCGATTGGGTTGGCTTTTGGTTCAAGGGACCTCTTCGGTATGCGGCACCTCCTGGTTCAAGTCTTCCGCCGTCTCTCCCATTCACTATGTGTACAGTTGGATTGGACGTTATCTTCAAACTCACTTTCCTCCCAAGGTTGAACCCATTGGAGCCCAATGGTGAAGTACGCGGGGGAGAACATGGCTAGACACTTTGAACCTTCTAAGCCACGCAACTTATTTCATCGCATCAACCTTTCAAGGCTTCTGTATGTACACTTCCATCATCAAGGCCCCTCTTTGTTAGTAGATGATATGAGATTATCGAACGCCTACAAGGACCTCTTTGTTGCTTTGCGCTCTCGCTACTTGACACTTTGGATTGAGGCGGACTCCATTATTGAGGCTTACGGTCCCCACCGCTTTAGCCGCCAATTTGGTTTCTGTCAACACATTCCAGGACGTTTGAAGAAGGAGATCTTGACTTGTAACTTGAAGGAACTTGGGTGACTTTCGCAATCTTCCACTTTGTCCGATACTTCATCTAAACTTTTCATTCCCGGTAACATTTCTTCATCCCCCCTTGTCACAAATGAGTATATGGGTTGATGGACCAAGTGCAATAGAACTCACCCCAGAAAGAATACAAGAGCCATTCTTGAACTCAATCATCCCCCCGGTTTAGTGAAGGAACCCAAAGCTAATCGAGCCGTCCCTGCCATCAATATTGTTAGGACGAAGACTGCCACAACCGCTCCTAAGTGAAGACACAACGTACTTGTGGACACGCCCGTTGGTGTTTTGTCCAGCGAAAATGATGTGATCTCCGCGTTGTCCATCTCAAATGAGCAACTTAGCAATCCTCAACCACATGAGAAGGTTTTTTTACTTAGATGTAATTAGTGTGAATTCTTCGTTCTTTGAGGACGATCCAAGTTCTTTCATGCCTTTAGACGAGTTAGCGCTCTACGTAAATATATCGTCACATCACCTTCCCCTACATTCTCCTTTATTATCCCTTTCTTTTATTGATCCTTTTTTCTTACATTTCTCTGATTAACCTCTTTTTTTGTTATTGTTATTGTTTCAGCTTGCTGGTCTTGAAGAAGGAGTTCCTATAACTCCCGAAGGTAGCATAGGCTCGATGAATAGGACTAGTACATTTAATTTTCCTGACGCGCCGCTTTGCATGGTGAATTGCAGCCTATTCCAAGAGATGAGCCTCATTCCGCCGGAACTTCTAGCAAGCGCCTGGAGATTGTGTTACCCTCCACTTATACGAAGTCAAGAAAGACGACTGGTACATTTCTTCCGGCAGGCGTCACATCTACTCAAAGGATTCGAGAGTGTGACTCTTAATCACATCCGAAGTAAAGAGAACAGAATGGCAAACGCACTAGCCAACCTAGCGACCACCTTGGCCTTATCTGAAGGAGAAACGACCTACGTCCCGTGTGCAATCAATGGGTAATTCCTTCACCCGTTATATTCGATCATGAGGACTTTTATGCCATCACGACTGCTAGCAGTGATGATGAAGATTGGAGAAAGCCATTGATGGAGTATTTGAAAAATGGCAAGTTACCAGACGAGATTCGCCATAAAACAGAGGTGCGACGAAGATCATCCCGTTTCATCTTCCACAAGGACATCTTATATCGGCGGTTATTCGAAGGTACTTACCATCGTTGAAGGAACGGTGCGGAAACCGTCGAAGCCATGACAGAAGCTCATTCGGGAGTGTGCGGCGCACATCAATTCGGCCCGAAGCTCCACTTTAGAATCAAAAGGATGGGTTACTATTGGCCCGCAATGGAGTGTGAAATTTTGTATAACTGGAATATTCATTTTGACGAGTTCATACGGAGTATGACTCGATCAGTAACAAGCTTTAGGGTCAGTGGGAGGATAGTTTTGTTCCAAGTGTTTAGTGTGTAACGTCTTATTCATTTGGAATGAATTTAAGATGTTAGGAAACACGAGCCTTGTTCACGCAATTCTCCATGATAGGAATTGGATTCCTTTATACAGGGTTAAGTTGTTCAAGACTCAGTCACGCTAGACTAATGAGAAAGCTTAGATGTTTGACATCCCCTGCATCTTTGCCTTAGGCAGCATGAAAATATTATTCGTGCATTGGGCCTGATGTTGTGTATGCTTTGGGCATAACAACGGTTATTGGGCTTGTGCCGAGAAGGCAGTAGACAGCTGTTGAGAATATCTTTAATACCTGAATAACGATTAAAGAAGCGTTCTTAATGTTAGAATAGGTGACCATGTAAGCCAATTTTGGCAGGAATATGTAACCTATGTCTAGAGAATTTTTTGGTATTTGATAAAAATATTTATGAATAAAGAAGTGAAAATTCATATGGCAATACTTTGTTTACGTTCACTTATATCTGCATTTACATTTCTGTTCACTGCGCAAACAAAGCCCATGGACTGAGAATCGATTTCGGGGACTGGGACTACGCTTGGAGGTAGGTCCATGAAATCAGTCTTACCGAATCAGTCCGGAAATCTCCAAGTCAAGGAATCCCGAAAATGGGTACCGGGATTCCCTTTGAGACTTGCACTAAGCATCTGTTGTCGTATTTCATCGATGGGTGACGAAGGTCGTCTAAGCAGTGTTAGTGGGTCAGCACGCTAGGAAGCAGCTGACTGAGGTGACTCGCGGGAACCGTCTTACGGAGGACCTTGAGTATGGTCTGCAAGGTAAGACGAGTATTCCGGTTCCAACGGTACAGGCCAAGTCCTTTGACTTGAGGAACCGTTGAGTTCACCTGTACATCAGGTCTGTATCTTAGATATGGTGAGAGATTGCCAAAATACTCTTGAGTAGTCATAAGCCATGTCTAGTGCAGCTCGGGTGTACAGAGTGACAGTAGTTTCCAAGAAAGGATCTGTCTCCTGTCAAAAGGCATTGACAGTTGAGTCTCATGTATGCTCTGTGTCTTGTCCCTAAAATCTGTGGCCACAATAATTGAACAGAAGGGAAAGGTTTCCTTTGCGGCGTTTGGTAAGGACAGACCGACACTTAGGTCCAAAATGGGTACCTGCTTTTTCCGTGCCCTAGACTCTGAGTGATGAGACCGAAGACAGAAGGACAAGTCTACTGTTAGAGCCTAAATGTTCATCCCCCAATATTTCACCTAGTCTCTAGTGCCATGGACCGTTGCTAGATGGCCACCCATGGTAACGGGCGGATCCTAGGAATCCAACCAAGTCTAGCTGAAAGGTGAACCTAAAGAGTCACACACTATCCACACACACTTAGTATTTAATTTGGAATTAAATATTGGAGTAAAGGAATGATTAAATTAGATTTAATTGGGTCCTATATTTTCTTGGAGAAATTAATTCCTTCTATTTGATAAAGGAAATTAAATTAATAAATTGGATTTATTAAGGGAATTGATTTAATGGACCTAGAATAAATATTAATTTTTATTTATTATATTTATTTGGCCTTGTGGAATATTTAATGGGATTTAAATATTCCATTAAATTTAAATCAACGGTTGAGATGAAAAGGGGAGATGGAAGGCTAGGATTTGTTTGACTAGGTCAAACACTAGTTTGATTAGGACTTTGACTAGGTCAAAATCCTAGTCAAATTAGGGTTCTTAGAGTTGGAGTTTAAAGAGGATTAAACTCCTCCTCTATAAATACCTCTAACTTCCAACTATTGCATGATGATGATTCTTGAAATCACACACACAACACACACTCCCCCCTCTCCTACATCTCGTCCGCCCCTCTCTCTCTCACTCTCCAAGAAAATTATTTCTTGTTCTTTTGTTCTTGGAACATTAGAACTAAGGAAGATTAGTCCCGTTAATTCATAACGTATGATTGATCTATCCTCTCCAAAAATACTTGTTCGTTGCTAGCACAACGTGCAAGATACGTGGGTGGATCGTGTGTCACGATTTGGAGGGTCTCAAGAATGAGATCTCGGTGCAAAATGGGGAACAACGCGTGTAGCCGTTGAAGACGACAACGACAACGGGTAGGTCTCGTTTTATTTTTCGTCCCTCTTTATTTTTCAACTCTATGGCCTCCATGATTTCTTTACATGTTATATGATCATGAGATACACCGAACGCCTGAGAACCTCAAGGGTACACCCCTTGAGCGTGTTCTTTTAAATTAAAAGCATGCTTTAATTTTTGTATGTTTATTTTTATCGCGCTTCCGCATTCGCGCAATTCCCGGGACGATCCACCGATTTCTTTCAGTGGTATCAGAGCCCGGTTCGGAGTATAGGCCTAGGGTTTATGTGCGTTATAAACATGAAACGTGAAATTGGCATGTTTTTTTTTATTAAATCTTGATTGTCTTGATTTTAGAGCATGTCGGTTTTATTGCTTTTGATTCGTGTGAATTTCTGAATGTTGGTATTTTTCTATTTTTCTTGGGAAACGGGATGGAGAATTAAACGAAAAACGAGAAACGGTGCAACCGGCCAGCCGGGAGGGCTGGCCGCGCGCTGCCGGCAGGGCAGACGCGCGCAGGCAAGGGAAGCCTGCGCGCGCCCGCCCAGCCGGTTGCGCAGGGGCAGCGCGCAGCCAGGGTGGCTGCGCGCGCGCGCCCGGCAGGCGCGCTCATGCGCGCGCGCGCGGACGGACTCTAGGAAGCGCCACCAGCCGCGCGCGCACGCAGACGGAGGAGTCTGCGCGCGCGTGCCCTGCAGGCGTGCCCAGTGCACGTCTGCGCGTGCACTGCGCACGGCACGGCCGACAGCCAGCAGGCCAGCGCGCGCGCAAGGCAAGGGAGCCTGCGCGCGCGACGGCCTGGCGGAATGCCAGGCCGCACAGCGCGCTGCCGGCCAGGCGCACGTGCACGCAGGCAAGGGGCCTGCGCGCGCGCAGGGGCGGCAGGCTGAGCCTGCTGCCCTGTGCGGCGGCAGCGGCTGCTGCTAGGGTTTCAAAACCCTAGCAGTGTTTTTCTTTTATTTTTTAATTATTTTCAGTTTTTAATTTTGAATTAATTCTGAAAAATCATTCTTTGGTTCAATTATGCCTATTTTTCTAAAGACATTATTTTAGGAGTAAAATAAATTGGATTTGGAATCCCGGGGTTATTTTACTTAAAATAATGAGGAAAGATTTTCCTAAAACGAGAAAATATTATTACCAATATTTGTGTTTTATTTTCACACGTTATGCACATATTCATTTATTATTTTGGATATTCATGATTGGATATCATGTGTTGTTGGTATATTGTGATTATATGATTGGATCATGTGATTATGTGTGTTGGATGGAAATGGATGATCACGAGCCCTAGACCGGATGTATGGTTTATTTTCTGGTGGGCCTGTGTGCCTCTTTTACTGCTTTCTCCTTCTCTCTTTCTAGTTGCCTTGGAATAATAAGGCATTCTACCTCCCTCCTTATGTACTCCCCCGGGTTTTCGCTGGGGTTTCTATTTTTTTAATATGTAATGAGAGTAAACTAGGAGTGAGGTTTTTATTTTTGTTATTGGTGGAGAAGAAGGAAGGACCACATGGAGAGCCCAGACGGAAGGTCCTTTGGAGTTTTCCATGAAGTGAAAAAAGAGAAAAGAGACCAAGGCCCATCAGCATGATGATTGGGTTACTATTAATGTAATAGTATAGGACCAACCCTAGATTGACGATAGATCCACTGCGGGCTCAGTGGGTCGCATAGGATTCGGGCTCATGATCATCCAACAGGGGCGTGCTAGGCTTTAATTTTGCATGTGGTTATGGTGATGGATGAATGGGTTGTTTATTTATCATATAACTGCTATAGATGGTTTATTTACGCATTATGGATGTATGTGTAGATGTTTATTTATTCGAGATCTCGGTCATTTACTACTCTCACATTGGTTGGACCAATGTCAAAATATTAAACCCTAGACAAAGTGGACATAAACTCTAGGAGTTTGTCCATGCCTTCCAATCCATGGCATAGTGAGGAAGATGCTTTGGGTCAATAGCGTGGTCTCACGAGTCGTGGCACGTTATTGTACTTAAAGGAAGCTGCACTATGTCATGAACGAAAAATGGGCTGCTGCTACCTGTCTCATGAGTCGTGGGGGTACCAGTGGGTCTGTGGCTCGGTCGATTGGGTTGCGTCTAACGCCCAATTAACATGATTCGCTTGGAGTCCTCGGGATCATGTGAAAGGGTGAGGCAATAATCTTGGGAATCTCGTGGAACGAGAATGGTATGGAATACCTCCCACAGGATTTTTTCCATGCGAATCGTAAAAGCGGGGTATGGGAAAAATCGCTGTGGATCCCAAGCCCACTTGGAAAGAATTTTCCGAAAATCACGTTTGAGAGTACCGTGTTTTCGTATAAATAGTGGGAGGATTAAATGACTAAAGTCCATGCATTTAATTATTTTATCAAAACCACCGTCTTTTAATTTCTGCTGATCGCGCGCTGTTTTCTAAAATGTAGATTTTAAAATGTCTAAGAACCCACTTTCCACCATTCTTGAGACAAACAAATTCAATGGAACAAACTACAACGACTGGTTGCGCAATCTCAGGATAGTCCTAGATTACGAGAACCAAGGCTACGTCATGGACGAGCCTCTCCCTAGGACCTTACCAGAAGGATCCACGCCAGAAGAACGTGAGACGTTCGAGACTTGGCATAAGGATAACCGGAAGGTCCGTAGCGTCATACTTGCTTCGATGACCAATGAGATTCAGAAGCAATATGAAAGGCTAGACGATGTTCCTTCCATTATGGCTCGCCTTAAGGATCGCTATGCAGTCCCGGACCGGCATACTAGGTATGTCGCGACCAAGGCGTTCTTTGGAATGAAAATAACAGAAGGATCCTCTATACAAGAGCACGGGGTTAAAATGCTTACCCTGGTGGAAAAGCTCGAGGACCTAAAGGCAGGTCTCGACAATGAAACGTACATAGATGTGATCCTTCAGTCACTCCCACCCTTCTTTGACCAATTTATCGTCAACTACAACATGAACGCATTTGAGAAGGGAATTCATGAGTTGATCAATATGTTGGTGCAATACGAGGCAACGACTAAGAAGTCCACGCCTTCGATATTGTTTGGAGGTGCTTCGACTTCTAATACGAAAGGCAAGGGTGCCAGAGGTTGGAAGAAGAAGAAAGGGAAGGGAAAGGCCGTCAAAGCAGCTACGAACACTAAGAGTGTTCCCATTGCCAAAGAGGGGAAAGGCAAAGGAAAGGGAAAGGTTGTCTCCAAGCAACAGTCGAAGGCATATGACATATGTATCAACTGTCGTGAGAAAGGGCATTGGAAGAGAGAGTGCCCCAAACTCTTCTCGAACCAAGGTATATATGTGATTGAGGTTAATATGGTCACTAGTTCTGCCTCTTGGGTATTAGATACCGGCTGTGGAGCTCACATTTGCAATGACTTGCAGGTGTTGAAAAGAAGCAGAAAACTAGGTAGCGGGGACATGATCCTGAAGCTTGGGAATGGCAAGGCCATCTCGGCAGAAGTAGTAGGATCCGCCACTCTAGTGATTAGTGATAGTATTAGCATAGATTTAGAGCAAGTTTATTTTGTACCCAATATGATTAAAAACATCATTTTCATTCCATTGTTGGACAATAGTGGTTATGAGTTTAGAATCAATAAAAATTGCTTTTATTTGATGAGGTGTGGAATTGCTCATCTACTTGGTACATTGCATAACGGACTCTATATCTTGCAACAAACGAATTTCGTCCTCAATGCACAACACAAACGAAAATTAGATAATAACGGGAACGCACGTCTGTGGCACGCTAGGCTAGGTCACATATCCCAAGATAGGATGAAAAGGTTGGTAGACTCAAAGAACCTAGAGGTTGGGGACTTGAGCGATCTACCAACTTGTGAGTCCTGTCTAAGAGGGAAAATGACCAAGAAGCCCTTTGTAGGACAAAGCAGGCTTGCCACAGGTCTGTTGGACTTGGTCCATACAGACGTATGTGGACCACTAAGGACGCAGGCCCGAGGTGGGTTCTCCTACTTCATAACCTTCACCGATGATCATTCGCGGTATGGTTATGTTTACCTGATGAGGTACAAGTCTGAAGCTCTTGAGAGTTTTAAAGAATTCAGACTTGAAGTGGAGAACCAAACCAACTGCAAAATTAAAGTCCTTCGGTCGGACCGAGGCGGTGAGTACCTTAGTACGGAGTTCCTAGATTATCTAAAAGAACATGGTATAATATCAGAATGGACACCTCCAGGAACACCACGGTTAAATGGTGTCTCTGAAAGGAGGAATCGAACCCTGTTGGACATGGTTCGGTCCATGATGAGTTTTACCAAATTGCCCTTATCGTTTTGGGGCTATGCACTAGAAACGGCGGCCAAATTGTTGAATTTAGCGCCTACTAGTACATTGACCCAAACGCCGTATGAGATATGGCACGGCAAGCCTGCATCCTACAACTACTTGAAAGTGTGGGGTAGCCCCGCATACGTCAAGAGGTTAGTGGGAGATAAGTTAGAATCTAGGTCTAGCTTATGCAGGTTCGTTGGATACCTTAAAGAAACTGCGGGTTATTACTTTTATGACCCCTTGGAACAAAAGGTGTTTGTTTCAAAAAATGCAGTATTCTTGGAGCAAGACTTCCCGGAGGATATCCAACCTGATGAGCTGATCCTTGAGGAATCAAGTGATGGAATCCAGCCATCAGAGGAGGCCGCGGAACCCTCACTTAGAGGATTCAGGATTAACAGCCGAAGGGCTGACCAACCTCGAGAAGTCCAACATGCTAGGCATGAAGGTCAGCCTCAGGAACAGCTAGTCCCGGTTCCTGAACCGCCGGCTCCGATACAGTCAACGCCCATAGTCACCACTGACGTTTCCCGTTCTCCGTAGGTCCACTAGAGAGTCCAGACCTCCAGTGAGATATGGCTTTCTAGGTGCGACCGATCTTTTGGATAACGATCCTAAGACTTATGGAGAAGCGATGTCAGACATCGACTTCGGGAAATGGCTTGAGGCCATGAAAGCCGAAATGGACTCCATAAGCGAGAACCAAGTTTTGAGTCTTGTAGATCCACCGAAAGGTGTTAAGCCAGTCAGCTGTAAGTGGGTCTACAAACGCAAACTTGGCGTTGATGGAGAAGTCACAACCTTTAAGGCTAGGCTTGTAGCTAAGGGATACACTCAACGACCAGGGGTCGATTTTGAGGATACCTACTCGCCAGTAGCCATGGCTAAATCCATTCGGATTCTGCTCACCATAGCAGCATGGTATGACTATGAGATATGACAGATGGACGTAAAAACGGCCTTCCTCAACGGTTTCGTTGAAGAAGAGATCTATATGGATCAGCCGGAGGTTTTCACGGTCACTGGAGAAGAACAGAAAGTTTGTCGTCTCCAGAAGTCCATCTATGGCCTCAAACAAGCCTCCCGAAGTTGGAACATTCGCTTTGATGAAGAAATACGGGGGTATGACTTCATCAAAAATGAATCCGACCCTTGTGTATACAAGAAGGTCAGTGGGAGCTCAATTGTGTTCCTAGTGCTTTATGTGGATGACATTCTGCTCATTGGTAATGACGTTAGAATGTTAGGAAACACAAAAAGCATGGTTGTCAACCCAGTTTTCCATGAAGGACTTGGGTGAAGCCTCCTACATCCTAGGCATCCAGATTGTCAGGGACAGATCTAAAATGATGTTAGGACTCACCCAAAACTCGTATATAGAGAAAGTCCTAAAGAATATCGAATGGACAACTCCAAACGGGGATTCCTTCAGATGAGGCATGGGATCAAGTTGTCCAAGAAGCAGTCCCCACAGACTGATAAGGAACTTGAAAGGATGAAAGTCATCCCCTATGCTTCTGCCGTAGGTAGCATCCAATATGCGGTCCACTGCACTAGGCCTGATGTTGCATACGCTTTGAGCGTAACAAGCAGATATCAGTCCTGCGCAGGAGAGGCACACTAGAATGCTGTTAAGGGCATCCTTAAGTACCTAAGGAGGACTAAGGAAATGTTCCTAGTCTATGACAATGGAGAACTAATTCTGGAAGGTTTTAGCGACACTACCTTCCAGTCTGATGACGATGATGCCAAGTCTCAATCGGGGTACGTATTCAAACTCAATGGAGGAGTAGTAGCTTGGAAAAGTTCCAAGAGAGCAACTATTGCTGACTCCACCACAGAGGCTGAATACATAGCAGCTTCAGAAACTGCTAAGGAAGCGGTTTGGATGAGAAACTACATCCAAGAGTTGGGTGTGGTGCCTAGCATCGCCGAGCCCGTTGTCATCTTCTGTGATAACAACGGAGCAATAGCGCAAGCAAAGGAACCGAGATCTCATCACCGTTCCAAACACATTCTTAGACGCTACCATCTTCTTAGAGAAATGGTAGGAAGAGGTGACGTCCAGATGGACCGAGTCAACTCGGCAGACAACACAGCAGACCCGCTGACAAAGCCTATGTCGCAGAGCGCTCATACGCAACATCTTGAGAAGATGGGGATTAAGCATATGGGCAATTGGCTTTAAAGGTCAAGTGGGAGATTGTTAGAATAGGTGACCATGTAAGCCAATTTTGGCAGGAATATGTAACCTATGTCTAGACAATTTTTTGGTATTTGATAAAAATATTTATGAATAAAGAAGTGAAAATTCATATGGCAATACATTGTTTACGTTCACTTATATCTGCATTTACATTTCTGTTCACTACGCAAACAAAGCCCACGGACTGAGAATCGATTTCGGGGACTGGGACTACGCTTGGAGGTAGGTCCATGAAATCAGTCTTACCGAATCTGTCCGGAAATCTCCAAGTCAAGGAATCCCAAAAATGGGTACCGGGATTCCCTTTGAGACTTGCACTAAGCATCTGCTGTCGTATTTCATCGACGGGTGACGAAGGTCGTCTAAGCAGTGTTAGTGGGTCAGCACGCTAGGAAGCAGCTGACTGAGGTGACTCGCGGGAACCGTCTTACGGAGGACCTTGAGTATGGTCAGCAAGGTATGACGAGTATTCCCGGTTCCAATGGTACAGGCCAAGTCCTTTGACTTGAGGAACCGCTGAGTTCTCCTGTACATCAGGTCTGTATCTTAGATATGGTGAGAGATTGCCAAAATACTCTTGAGTAGTCATAAGCCATGTCTAGTGCAGCTCGGGTGTACAGAGTGACAGTAGTTTCCAAGAAAGGATCTGTCTCCTGTCAAAAGGCATTCACAGTTGAGTCTCATGTATGCTCTGTGTCTTGTCCCTAAAATCTGTGGCCACAGTAACTGAACAGAAGGGAAAAGTTTACCTTGCGGCGTTTGGTAAGGACAGACCGACACTTAGGTCCAAAATGGGTACCTGCTTTTTCCGTGCCCTAGACTCTGAGTGATGAGACCGAAGACAGAAGGACAAGTGTATTGTTAGAGCCTAAATGTTCATCCCCCAATATTTCACCTAGTCTCTAGTGCCATGGACCGTTGCTAGATGGCCACCCATGGTAACGGGCGGATCCTAGGAATCCGACCAAGTCTAGCTGAAAGGTGAACCTAAAGAGTCACACACTATCCACACACACTTAGTATTTAATTTGGAATTAAATATTGGAGTAAAGGAATGATTAAATTAGATAATCGGGTCCTATATTTTTTTGGAAAAATTAATTCCTTCTATTTGATAAAGGGAATTAAATTAGTAAATTGGATTTATTAAGGGAATTGATTTAATGGGCCTAGAATAAATATTAATATTTATTTATTATATTTATTTGGCCTTTTGGAATATTTAATGGGATTTAAATATTCCATTAAATTTAAATCAACGGTTGAGATGGAAAGGGGAGATGGAAGGCTAGGATTTGTTTGACTAGGTCAAACACTAGTTTGATTAGGACTTTGACTAGGTCAAAATCCTAGTCAAATTAGGGTTCTTAGAGTTGGAGTTTAAAGAGGATTAAACTCCTCCTCTATAAATACCTCTAGCTTCCAACTATTGCATGATGATGATTCTTGAAATCACACACACAACACACACTCCCCCCTCTCCTACATCTCGTCCGCCCCTCTCTCTCTCACTCTCCAAGAAAATTATTTCTTGTTCTTTTGTTCTTGGAACATTAGAACTAAGGAAGATTAGTCCCGTTAATTCATAACGTGTGATTGATCTATCCTCTCCAAAAATACTTGTTCGTTGCTAGCACAACGTGCAAGATACGTGGGTGGATCGTGTGTCACGATTTGGAGGGTCTCAAGAACGAGATCTCGGTGCAAAACGGGGAACAACGCGTGTAGCCGTTGAAGACGAAAACGACAACGGGTAGGTCTCGTTTTATTTTTCGTCCCTCTTTATTTTTCAACTCTATGGCCTCCATGATTTCTTTACATGTTATATGATCATGAGATACACCGAACGCCTGGGAACCTCAAGGGTACACCCCTTGAGCGTGTTCTTTTAAATTAAAAGCATGCTTTAATTTTTGTATGTTTATTTTTATCGTGCTTCCGCATTCGTGCAATTCCCGGGACGATCCACCGATTTCTTTCACTTAATGCACGTTTTGTCAAGAGTTTATTCTAGAAGGCTATAGCAATACTAACTCCCAGAATCATGTCAATAATGTTTAGTCTCAATATGTATGTACATTTGGACTTAATGGTGAGTGTGGTGGCTTGCAAAGGTTTCAAGCAGGATACCACGACATGTCATTATGAAAGTCGAATGTATGGCGACTTTGGAAGTCGTTTCTGGAAAGTGGTTTGGATGGAAAACTGCATCCATAGGATGGATGTGGTGCCTAGCACGGCCGAGCCAGTAGTTGCCTTGGAGGTGAACTTAGGCTTTGACAAAAGCCTTTTGGGATCGAGATCTCATCACAGATCCACGAAAAATTCTTAGACAACCACCATTTGCACGCAGCAATGGTAGGAAGAGGTGACGCGGTTGGACCGTGTCACTTTGGTAGAGAAATATAGTAGACCCACGAGACCGAGCCAGTATCGTAGATTGCTCATGCTCAAAAGGCTCTGAGCAACATGGGTAATTAGTTTTTTTGTCAAGTGGGAGATTATTAGAATAGGTGACCAAAAAGTCAACTAAATTGGCTGTTCTGGGAACTATTCGTTGATCTTTATCAAAGTAATATCATACTGATGGATAAAGTAAGTATTCATCACTGGCAAAATGTGTTTGTTGTGCTTACTACTTACATTGAATGGCGTTTCAATGTCACAACAAATGCCCACAGACTGATTGGTTAAACCTATTGAGTTGAGTTGCGCATAGGTTGGCGGCTATGAAACCAACTCCTTGAGGGTCAGTCTAAAACTTTCCAAGTCGAGGACCTCGAGACTGGGCCTCGAGTGTCCTATAGAGACTTGCACTAAGTATTACATTCACTAGGTGAGTGCCGAGTTTCATCGGTGCCAGACATAGGTCGTCTATGCAATTTTAGTGGGTTAGTTAGCAAGGTAGTCGACTGACTGAACTGACTCGCGGGAATCGTCATATGGAAGTCTTAGAGGCTTGATCGGTATGACTGGAATTACCGGTTCCGATAGTACGGGATTAGTCCTTGGACTTGAGGAATCATGTCAATCGCATGCATATGAAGGTTGTATCTTGGATCTGGCGAGAGGTGATCATGTCTTTGATATGGTCATTATAAGCCTTGTCCAGTGCAGTCGGAGTATATAGTGAGGTCGTGGATTCCAAGAGAGAATCTGTCCCCTGTTAGTATTTGACAGCTATATTTCCTATGCGCTCTGAGATGGTTTCGACTCTTTAAGTCTATGGCCGTAGCGATTGGTCGAGTAGGGAATGATTCCCTAGGTCGATCAATAGAGTAAATGCGTCTCGAGTCTGTAGTATAGTTGCCTAGTCCAGGATGGGAACCGACACCCAATTCTATGCCCTAGACTAAGGCCGGGAGATGGTCGTTGGAAGGACTGTACCTGTATGGAATTTGGAGCCTAAATGTTCACGCCAACATTCACCTAGTCTCTAGTGTCATGGACCTTTCCTAGACGGCCACCCATGGTAACGGACATTTTTGATTAATGATTAATAAAAAATAATTAATTAAATTAGATTTAATTAATCAGTTGTGTTGGGCACAAGCCCAAGTCTAGCTGATGGTGAACCTAAAGAGTCACACACAAATCACTATGGAAGTAGTGGAATTAATTTAGAATTAATTTTGGAAGAAGTGAATTAATTTAATTGGATTAAATTAATTCAAGGAGAATATAAATGATTGGATAATTTATTGAGAAAATCCATTAGATGGATGGCCCAAGAATTAATTAATTGGATTAATTAATTTTGGGCTTAATACCTTTAAATTAATTAAATTAATTTATTGGATTTTGTTTAATTAATTGATTGGATCAATTAATTAGTGTTTGAGCTTATGTTTATTTAATTGGATTAAATAAACTTTTGAATTTCAATAAGGTTTAAAATCAATTGGATTAATTTGAAATTCATGGATCACTTGATTTAATTTGATTAAATCAAGACCGGTCAAAACCAGTCCATGACTTGAAATCAAAGCTCAAAGGTTTGATGCAAGTTTAAGAGGAGTTCAAAGTCCTCCATGTAAGCAATGATGTGGCTTTGCCATGATGGCTAGGTGGTCCACATATTGTGCTAACATGGTTGGAGGTTGAGCAAAAGTTGTGCATTAGTGTGTAGGTGGTTTTAGAAACTACCTACAACTACACAACACATGTATACACTTTTCGACTCCTTAACTTGTACTCTCTAGCACACAAACCACGAAATTTCCTGCATTTTTCTCCATTATTAAGTTCTCTTTGAATTGGATTCAAGATGATAACATGAGAAATACGTATACACTAATCAATAGTGTAATACGTCTTTCGTTTCTTCCTTGATCTAGCTTCTACCTAGCAGTAGATCTAGATTTGCTTCCATAAGTGTTGTGTGGATCATCTTTAGAGGGATTCTAAGTTGAGTCCTAAAGTGAATGGAAAAGGAACGAAAAGGGAATCAACGCTAGTTGCCATTCTACATGTGAAACGAAAAAGGTAGTATTCCGATTTAAATTATTGTATTTTTCGTTTCCTCCTCTAGCCACAGGTTCAAGCATATTTTTCTGTATATTATGATGCTTTTGAATACACTGAACGCCTAGGAATTCAAAGGGAACACCCCTTTAAAATTATTTTTTAATTTCTTTTATTTTACGCTTCCGCCGCGTTCCCGGGCCGTACCGATTCTTTCACGCGGGCGAGCTTTGGGTCGTTCTTGCCATAATGGGCTTTGATGGTGTTGGCGATCATTTTTTGCAATTGTTAAACAGACCATGTAGCACTAGATGTTTCAGAATGTTTGCACGAAGTCATGCGTCGGTGGTGCTTTATCCACTTGCTTCTCGCTTTCAACATGGTTTGAGAAGGAGGCATGATTCAAAAGGCACTTCAAATAAAGAGGACGAAGAAAGCATCAAGCTACATCCATCCAACCACGTTAGTGTTGATGAAGGCTCTGACTTGGAGATCTCCAAAAAATGAGATTCAAGACGCTCCCAAGAACAACTTTAAGACAGAGAACATGAAACCTCCATCATCGCAAATCAAAAGATACGGCCTCGGCCTCTCTAATGACAAATTCATAAAGAAGATGCTCCATGAGGCATGCTTGTGGATGTCGTTGGTTTCTTTAACGTTCATATGCTCTTGGTTGTTGATCGATTGGGCAATTCTAAGGTCTTTTTCCTCGATAATCTTCTGGAGATTAGTGATGGCTTCGGCCATTGATCGGCGGTAGTGACGTTGACGGTGACTTGATCCTTCTTGGGCACTATTAAGCGTTGGATGTAATGCCTTGAATTTCGACGTAGGAGGAATGGTTGAGAGGTAGAGATTGTCCCACTGGGCGTGACAGAAATTTGTTCACACAAAAGTTCGTGTCTGCAAAAAATGATTACAAGACAAGAAAAGATATGGACAAAAAGTATTTTATTGATTTTTAAAGAAAAGTGGATACAATCTCTTATTTGGATTTAATCCCCTGATTCTTCCTTCTGAATTTCGATCTAAGGGCTAACGCTTGTTCTTGGACGTTGATATGTAATCTGCTCCGGATTTGTGGAGTGGACTACGTGTCACCTTTAAATTTGGTATCAAGACTTGTTGGATTTGATGCCAAAAAAATGTGGAACCTTTGTGGTCGTGGATCAATGTCGTGGTAGAGAGGTTTTGGACTTGAGTCCTTTGATTTGTTGTATCTGTGTCGTCTTCAATGTTTTATGGAAATTTTTCGACTTGTATGGTGGAGGACCCCTTTTATAGGCATGAGTAGGGCCTAAGCAGCTTGGGCTCACATTCATTGGGCTTGATTATCGTGGGCTTTGAAATAAACTAGTCTTTTGATATACTGCATTTCGAATATGTATCTAGCCCAATTTAGCCAACCCAAAATAATAAATTTATATTTATTTTGGATCGGCCCATAGAAATTCATAAGACCTAAATTTAATATGGATTTATGAATTTAATTTCTTTATGATAAGTCCAAATTTATTATGGACTTTCATTTTGTAACCCAATTATTAGCCAATTTATTGGCTTTTAATTGGTAATTTATTCCAAATTTTGATGTTAACAGAAGCCCCCACTTCAAGACTCGACGAAGAACATGCCAAATATTGTCGGAGGCGGGACTTGAAGTATTTAATCTTCTTCTCCCTTTTTTTTGTTTCGGCAAAGGACCCCACCAAACACTTTGATTTTGCATCCAACCTTTACAAGAAAGAGATGAAATTTCCTTTGCAACAACAATAACAAGTCGGTTGAGTAACTTTTTTTTACCATTTTCCTTTTCTTTATTTTTTTCTTGAGCAATTGGCCCCACCAAAGACCAAGCCCTTTTTTATTTTAACAATAAGGACCAAGCCGTTATGCAGCCCCACACTTGATTTTTCCTTGAAATTGTGGTTGGTGGCAACAATAGACCGAATCACTTTAAGCAAGGAATTTTGTCCTTTTTTGATTTGGCTAAAAGTATCCTTTGTTGTAATTTCTTCGTGGACAACACTTGTCTTTCCTTTCAACTTTTCACGTAAGTATGGTAAATTTCCTATCACCATTCATGAATATATATTATAAAGGTATGAGATTGGCAATGAATTTAATTCTACTTGCACTGACAGAGCAAATTTTCTGCGTTTTTTTCTTGTTTTACTTCCTCGGATAAAGTGAGCTTGAGTTCTTGTTGCTTTTTTTGCTGTAGAACTTGTGGACGAACTTCTCCACTTTCTTACAAAAGTGCTATTACGTTTTCGCGCAATGTGCTCGGGAGTTTGTCATTGAGAAGACTTCTTGGCTTTTATGAATATTTTCAGGCACACACTTGCCCATTTGTGTGTTGACACCGTCTTGACTTCTCCTTTTCTTATGTTCCATTTTCTCTTTGACAGAGATGAGCTTTGAAGATCAATGTGTACAATTCCAATGTATCATCATTCAAAGTGGCGAGGACAACCTTGAGGTCAAAAGCACCACCTTGTACGCCCATGGCTGGTTGACATTGTTCAACCATCCAAGGGTCGATCTCCGCACAAGTCATGTGCATCCACCGGCAGTTTGAAGAGGCGACGACAGAGGCGCTTGACTCCCGCTCTAATGCTTCGTCCCAATTCAAGGTAGTGGTGGACAGTCTTTCTCTTCATGACATTGAAGCCGACGTTGAGTTTGCACTTCTGAGTCATCACTACATCATTGACGGGGCTCATGGAGTATTTCACCATCCAAGTTTCGCAAGACTTCTTTTTTCATGGAAGACATGCCAGGCTAATATGCAAGCATCCCTCACGAGACCGCGATTCATGCCGTCATTCATGCATTTCTCGTTGTGTGCATCCGTAGCAAAATCCTCACCACAGAAGAAAAGCAAGGCCATCGTCTAAGCTTCCTTCACGAAGACGAGATCCATGCGACACGTATTTCTCTTCATGTGCACCTATGACAAGATTTTCGTCATAGAAAAAGAATGACGCCAACATCCAAGTGTCCTTTACGATGTCAAGATTCATGCCGCCGTTCGCGTCCCTTTTCACATGCATTGCGAAAAGGGCATATTTCAAGTTTTCCTCAAGCTATGGTCCCTTTTCCGACATCTTGAATTCTACTGTCAGAGGAGTTGTCAGGCGATGTTGCATGTTCACGGCTGCTTGTATGCAGGGAATTCAACGATGATGCCGCTTTGTCTTTCAAGGAGTTTCTAGGCGACGATGCTTGTAATTCCTCCGCGCCATGAAGTGGTGATTCTTTACTTTTGGTTGGCCACCGGCTTCCCAAGGATTCAGAAAGCATGCTCACTTCTGATTGGGTGGACCTCCGTTCGGGCAATGTCTTCTTCACGCGTTTCTTGAGCGAAAGCCGCTTTTCGATACTCGAATGACCTTGGCCGTTTCCACTTGTTGAAGTTGATCATTGCCCCCAAGCCATGAAGCACTTGATGAGAAGCCTTTTCTACTTGAGCTAGAAGACCCTTGCCAAGAAACCGAAAAGAGCTTGTCCAACCTCGAAGGATGTGGTCCCAAGAGAGAGACTTGAATGCTTGAAGACACTTTGTATTTGTTTGAGAATCCAACCAAGGGAGCTGAAGAAGACGGATGAGCTTCTTGAATACTCAACACGAGATTTGACAACGTTCGACTTGTCTGTCCGAGTGATTAGCATGTAGCCTCTTTTTTTATCCAATGTTGCTTTATTTTCGTTCAATGTAAAAGAACATTTCATCACATAATAAAATGACTTCTTTTTTTCCTTACTAAAATGCTCTTCGTGCTTTTGATGGAGCATTGACTTTGTTTCTTGTTGCCGCTGAATACGAATTAATGCGATTTCACAAACTTCTTAAGCTCACAAACATGTCTAACTTTAAGGTAAACCAAACTTTTTTAAAGATATGACTGAACTTAAAAATAAATTCAAGCTGCCTACGTACCGATAAAAGGATCTAGTAAAACCATAGTTCAAAGAATCTTGAATTTTCTTTTCTTCTCAGTTTTTTTGTTTAACATGAGGGATGCCGTACACAGTTTATACTCATGTGGGCCAGGAGTAACATGCAGTTTAGGCTCATGCGTCATGGAGCATCTTCTTCATTAATTTTTCATTAGAGAGCCCGAGGCCGTATCCTTTGATTTGTGATGATGGAGGTTTCATGTTCTCCGACTTCAAGTTGTTCTTGGGAGTATCTTGAATCTCATTTTTGGAGATCTCCAAGTCAGAGCCTTCATCAACACTAACGTGGTTGGATGGATGTAGCTTGATGCTTTATTCGTCCTCTTTATTTGGAGTGCCTTTTGAATCATGCCTCCTTCTCAAACCATGTTGAAAGCGAGAACCAAGTGGATAAAAGCACCACCGATGCATGACTTTGTGCAAAAGTCTACACATTCTAAAACATTTATTGCCACATGGTCTGTTCAAAAATTACAAGGGATGATCGCCAACACCATCAAAGCCCAATGCGGCAGAACTTCCCATGATTTCTACCCTCAAGTTATCAGAACGGAAGTGGAGCAGGTGTTGATCAAGTTCTATTGGGAACGTATATGCGAAAAGATCGCAATGACCCCCCTTGAACGACTTTTCGAGATGAGACAAGTTGTTGACGCTCTGATCAAGGAAATGGCCATCTACATGAAGGATGTATCCCCTTTACAGAGTCACTTGAATGTCTTCTTTGGCGGCGCTTCCAATTACGCGAAGACCAAGTTAGAATCCTCTCAGAAGATCACGCGGGAGGTTTATGAGAAGTCTCTCTCACTTGCTAAGGGTGATCTTTCGGCCACCGAAGCACAAGAGAAGGAGCACGCGGACGAGGTGAAGAGTCTTGAAGCCGAGATTTTTCAAGTTGTCAACCAACAAGGTGTATTGAAGAGGCAACTCGAGGAACTGCAACACAAGGAGGAGTCCATCAACTCATTACTTCGTGATGCCAAAGGGAACTTAACTGACTTCCAGAGGGGCGACCAAGACGGAGAAGATTTCAATGCTCGAAAATACCCCTTATCTTTTCGGAAATGAGGTTGAACTATTGGAGAAGATGGAAGCACTACTTGAGGAGTCAAAGAAAGACTTACCAAGCTTTAGCTTATTTGCTTGAATCTTTAGAATCTAATTTTATCTTTATCTTTTTGTCTTTTTGTTCTCCTCAATATAGACGAATCTCCTTGATGCAATAAAAAGTATTTATTTTACGCAATCGCCTTATACACCTATTAAAACATCCTTTTTTTTTGCTTATACTATTTTTTTGCCACGAACAATTGCAACGTGCATAATACGATTAATTAAAAGTTCAAGACTTTAATTTAGAGGTAAAATAGGCTAAAATAGACGTTGCTCCTCAGAAAAGAGATGGGACCCCTTTTTTTTTTTTTGAAGATATGACTGAACGTGAGCGAATATACCCAAGCTGCCTACGTACCCCGCGAAGGGATCAAGTCAAAACGTAGTTCAAAGAAATTTGAATTTTCTTGTTTTTTTTATTACAGGAGGGGTGTCGTGCACAATTTATACTCATGCGGGCTAGGAGAGACATGCAGTTTAGCTCGTGCGTCAAGGAGCATGGTCTTCATAGGGTAGTAACGCTTTAGGAACTTCCCGTTTATGGGACCAATCGCAGGCCATCTTTGTCGACCAATTTGTAGGCACCATTTGTGTAGGCTTCTTTCACCACGTAAAGGCCATCCCATTTCGACACGAACTTGTTTCCCATTCGTTGTGTAAGGGTCATTGGCCATCTTATGGCTAGGGTCAAATCTTTGACTTGAAATGTCCGAGGTCGAACTTTCTTGTTGAACGCTCTTGTCACGCGGGCTTGATAGCATTGAAGTTATTGCTAAGGCTCAAATCTTTTCAAACCATGTTGAAAGCGTGAACCAAGTGGATAAAGCACCACCGACGCATGACTTTGTGCAAAAGTCTTCACATTCTAAAACATCTATTGCTACATGGTCTGTTCAATAATTACAAGAGATGATCGCTAACACCATCAAAACCCAATGCGGCGGAATGAGCCAAAGCTCGCCCACGTATTCAAAACCATACACGAAGGATGGCGACTGGATACCAACCACTAGAACTGCAACAATTCGATGGAAGATGCAACCCAAAACAACACATCATCCACTTCATCGAGACATGCAACGGCGCCAGCACTGACGGTGACCTCTTAGTGAAGCAAATTCGTTCGTTCAGTCACTTAAAGGGAACGCCTTTGATTGGTATGTCGATCTACAAATCAAGTCAATTGACAGTTGGGATGAGATGGGGAGACAATTCCTAAACCGCTTCTATGGAACCCGCGGAACAGTGAGCATGTATGAATTTACCAACGCAAGACAGTGGAAGAACGAGCCAATCAACGACTACATCAACCGCTGGCGCGCTCTAAGTCTGAACTGCAAAGACAAACTCTCGAAGACCTCAGCGATAGAAATGTGCATCCAAGGTATGCATTGAGGTTTGTTTACATCTAGTAGAGGTTCAAGCCAAGAATCTTTGAGGAGTTGGCTACTCGCGCCCATAACATGGAGATAAGCATCGCTAATTACAAACCAAAATTCCCAATTGACTGCTAAAAGAAGGAGTCGAAAGACGATGAAGCCTTCATCAGACCTGACGCCAAAGAGCCCGTGGCCATCAAAAAAAACTCATGTCAAATATCCTCCAAGCGAGAGAATGAGTGAAAGGCCTCAAAACCAACAAATGCCACGTAATAAAGATTGGCTTACTTTGGATGACAATGAAATGGCGGGCACGAACGCCACAAGCGTCACTCGATAAATGACTTATATGTTGTAGAAAACGAGAAGAAAGCTTTACCATCTTTGTCGATAACACCATAGAAACTTCAATTGTAAAATCTTGCGCTTTTACAAAAAGAGGCCTCCAACGCCAGCATAAAGCTCACCAAGGGGGGGTCATACTTTGCTGATGCCAAGCTCCGCCTCGACCTAATCGAGATGCAAGGTCAACGCCTTCAAAGATCCCAGCCTGTCAACCAATCAAGGAAGCGCAGTCCAAACCCACTCCTTCACAAAGTAATGACTCGGTACGATCTTTGAAGTCCATATCTAAAATTAAAGAAGAAACAAGAAGAAATCAGAAGGCAAGAGCATGTGTACGTGTGCATGTGTAAAAAAAACATATGTCGTGGGCAAAAGATGGTAGAGCTTCCTCTTTGCTTTCCAAACCATACGAGTTATCTATTGTAGTGACGTTGGCAACGTTCGCGCTCGCCGTGTCTTCGTTATCTAAAGTAAGCCAACCTTTGTAACGTGGCGTTTGGTGGTTTTGAGGCCCTTCACTCCTTTTTTCGCTTGGCAGAAATTTGATAGAAGTTGCTTTGATGGACATGGACTCTTTGGCATCAAGTATGACGAAGTCTTCATCCTCTTTTGACTCTTTCTTTTGGTAGTCAATTGGGAATTTGGGTTTGTGATTGGCGATACTTATCTCATGTTATGGGCGCGGGTAGCTAACTACTCAAAACTTCTTGGCTTGATCCCATACAAGATGTAAACAAGACCCCAATGCATACCTTAGATGCACATTTTTATCGCCGAGGTCTACGAGAGTTTGTCTTTGCAATTCAAGATTAGAGCACGCCAACGGTTGATGTAGTCGGTCACTGACTCATCCTTCCACTATCTTGTGTTGGTGAGTTCATACAAGCTCACCGTTCGCCGGGTGCTATAGAAGAAGTTTGGGAATTACCTCTCCATCTCGTCCCAACTTTCAATTGACTTGGGCTGTAGATCGACATACCAATCGAAAGCATATCCTTTAAGCGATCGAACGAATTGCTTCACCAAGATGTCACTGTCAGTACTAACATTGTTTCATGTCTCGATGAAGTGGATGATGTGTTGTTTTGGTTGCCTCATCCATCGAATTGTCACAGTTCTGGTCGTAGGTATCCCATTGGCATCCTCAAGGCGTCGATGCGCTTGGTATAAGGTTCAGAATACGCGGTCGAGCTTTGGGTCGTTCCGCTGTAATGGGCTTTGGAGGTGTTGGCGATTATCTCTTCCAATTGTTGAATAGACCATGTAACACTAGATGTTTCAGAATGTGTAGACTTTTGTTCGAAGTCGTGCGTCGGTGGTGCTTTATCCACTTGCTTTTCGCTTTCAACATAGTTCGAGAAGAAGGCGCTTGTGGTTGTCGTTGGTTTCTTCAACGTTCATATGCTCTTGGATGC
The DNA here is from genome assembly GCA_034509735.1 of Sesamum alatum. NCBI lineage: Eukaryota > Viridiplantae > Streptophyta > Magnoliopsida > Lamiales > Pedaliaceae > Sesamum > Sesamum alatum. Next base: position 17,019,809 of record JACGWO010000004.1, read on the forward strand.
TAATCAATTGGGCAATTTGGAGGTCTTTTTCCTTGACAATCTTCTGGATATTAGGGATGGCTTCGGTCATTGACCGGCGGTAGGGGCGTTGACGGTGACCTGATCATTCTTGGGCACCTTGAGCGTTTGGATGTGATGACTTGAATTTCAACGTAGGAGAAATGGATGATGGGCAGAGATTGTCCCACTGGGCGTGCCAGATATTTTTTCACACAAAATTTTGTGTCTACAAAAATAATTACGAGACAAGAAAAATATGGACAAATGATTTTATTGATTTAAAATAAAAAGTGGATACAATCTCTATAGTGAAATGTAATCCCCTGATTCTTCTCTCCGAATTTCGATCCAAGGGCTGACGCTTGTTCTTGGACATTGATGTGTAATCTACTCCGAATTTCTGGAGCAAACTACGTGACGCCTTGAAATTTGGTATCAAGACTTTGAAGAATTTGATGCCGAGGAAGACGTAGAACTTTTGCAGTTACAGAACGTCGTCGTGGCAAAGGGCTTTTAGACTTGAGTAATTTGATTTGTTTTATGTGTGTGTTTCCCTTTTTGTGAGGTTGAGGTCTCTATTTATAGGTGTGAGTTGGGCTTTAGAATTTGGGTTCACTTCCATTGGGCTTTATCACCGTAGGTTTTGACATAACAAGTCCTCTAATTGACTATATTTTGAACATGTACCTGCTTAATTTAGTCAACTCCAAATAATAAATTTATATTTATTTTGGATGGACCCATGAAAATACATAGGACCCAAATTTAATATGGGCTCATGAATTCAATTTATTTTATACGATAGGTCCAAATTTATTAGGAACTTTTATTTGGGAACCCAATTATTAATCATTGTATTTGAATTTTAATTGATAATTTATTTCAAAATATTTGAACGATAACATTTTCAGATTAGATCTATCGTGTCTGAAGTCACGTCAACTTGGGGTCAAGTTCAATGGATCCAGGAGTTAGGGCGTAGCATCTCAAGTTTCACTAAAAAAAAGCAGAGTAGGTTTCGAGTCCACACCCTAATTGCGATCCTTAAGCACTCCTGCTCTAGTGAACTGACTACACACACAGTAGGGTTTGGTTCATGAGCTTAGACTACATATAAATTTTGTAGACAAAATAAATTAATGTTCTTTTTAATTGAGAATTTTTGTTAATGTCCCACAATCAGAATGTGACAAATGTTGTTAATCAAAATGTGGGTGTGCAGTAACTTACCTGCTCATTCGATTACAATCTTATGCAAGTCCCTCTATCTTAACTTTCTAAGTAGATGTGCCTCGTCAAGACAATCTCTCAATAATCAAAGATAGATCCTTGTGGTGGCAAATTTATTTATTCAGCTTCTTCTATTTTTCCTACATTCTAAAATTATAAGAGAGTTAAAAAAAATTATGTTGTGGATACTATGTGATTTGTATTTTATAATTATATCTCAAACATATATCAGAGAACTTAAAATATTAGTCCAACAAATTATCATAATATAAAGTGATAAAATAAATCAAATAAGACTTGAAATTAGAAAAATGTACTGATGGAGAGTCGCAACACTTGCTGTCTCAAAACCATTATTGTCTCCCTATGTGCAGGTGTTAACACTTAACTATGACTTTAGGATAAACATCATTAACTTACAACAATGTCTTGTTTCATGCGCGCGACCACAAGTAGATTAGGAACTAACCCACAGTGATGTTGTCAAAGCTCTAAAACACTTATGAGAATGTAAGAATTATTTACAAACTCATAAAATTCTCAAATAAAAAAGATTTTCTCAATGTACCAAATGAAAAAAGATAGTGACCCGTTAAATAGTTGTAAACAATTGAACTTCTAGCTAAGATTAGGTCTAGTACACCACAATGTAATTAGGGGTATACTTGGGTTGCTTTGGCATCTATTTATCAAGTTGCCAATATAACTAAGATCAGGCCTAAACTTCTTTAAGATATTCTCTAAATATGATTTTTGTGATACTATTGATTTTGATTTTTTATAGCCTTAGTAATCTTTATTTTAAAGACGTGCTTCTCCTATATCTTTCATTTCAAATTTCGTATTCAATCGTGTCTTTAATTTCAATAATTTTATAAGATCATTCCGGCAAGTTAAAATCATCTAGATGCAATGAAATAATCATAAAGTACCTCCCATTTTTTCAAGTAGATATACAATGATAAAAACTCACTAGGACAAATCAACATACATATTCAAGCAAAAAACAAAAAAAGAGAATGCAACATCATTATAAGGAAAAGAATTACTTATTGGGCTTGTTTAGTTCGTGTGATATAATTAGACATAACAGTATTTGGTGGGTTAAAAATTGATCCTGTAATTTTAACATTTGATATTTTTACCCTTTATCCTTGAAAATTATAAAAGAGTTCTATAACTTTTTGATATTTTACAATTCTAGTCCTCCCGTTGTCGGATTTTGAAAAATCGTCGTAAGATATCATGTGCACCTCACGTGGTTTATTTAAATTGGGACTTTTTGTTTGGATTGGTTCACTTGTGCCAACATGGACGAAAAATTAAAAAATAAAATGACGAGGCAACATGATTTATTCCGATATCTTTTGCAAAATTCGATACCGGAAGGACCAAAATTGTGAAATATCAAAACGTTACAGAACTCTTTTGCCACCCTTAGAAGATAAATGATAAAAATGCCAAAATTGCAAGGGCAACATGATTTGCTCCGGTTATTTTTGCAAAATCTGATACCGGAAGGACCAAAATCACAAAATGTCAAATAATTACAAAACTATTTTGCAACCCTAGAAAGATAAAGGTTAAAATGCCAAAGTGTTATAATTACAGGACCAAAAAATTATTAAAGCCGTATTTGGTGGAATGAGAAATAGAATGATAATTAATCACATCATCCATTGTATAGTATTTGATTTGACTTATTGCATGTCTGATATCCCATGTTATAATATAATATGTTATTTGATTGAAAAGATTAAAAGTAAAAAGATTATAAGTGTATTATTCTTTAAGTTATTTACACTTTAGCATTATAGCTTGTGATTATTCCAAAAGATAAAAAAACCTCTCAATATATATTAAAATACAATTGTGAAAATAATAATTCTTGTCAAATATTTTTTTCTTTGTATGAAGAAGAAGTCCAAAATATACATTAATTAAAAAAAAAAGAAAGAAAGAGAGAGAGAGAACGGAGGTTTTAATTTTCTTAAAGAAGTTATACAGTATGGAAAAAATTCTATTTTTTAAATTCAATAATTAAACAAAACTCAAATATTATTCAAAATTTCAAAAAGATAAAGTAATATTTTTATTATATTTTAATATTAAATTATTATGATTTGAAGGATATCCTTTTAAACATGCAGGTATTCACAAGTAAGAAAAAAGCCAAAGTGAAGAAAGGGATGTCAATCTTATTGTGCGACAAAGTGGAAGGACATATAAGAAAGAATTTTTTTAATTCTATCTTAGATTAATCGATGGGATAGTGAATCACACTTTTTAGGTAGGATACATTATCCCATAAATTAAAATTACTAAAATCAGATCCGATATTAATACCGAGTTTTAACATTGTGAATAAAATGTGATTTGGTACCTGTAAACAAATTTTCATGTTCTTCTATTTATCGAAACAAGAAAAGATTACATGTAAATTCTTGAATTGGATTTGAGTATTCGTGGGTGCGAAATATCTATTTGAAAACCTCTGATTCTTTTCTTCAAGAGCGTGACCTTTGACTTCGGCAACTTCGAAGGTGAAATTCGACGTTTGATTTCCTTTGACGTTGACTTTGACTTTGAATAACATTAATTCGGGGGTCGTTGACGTGTTCCCAGATTAAATGCTATAAACTTAAAAAAATTTGACTTGAATTTGGAATATTTCTTGGTGGATTTGAAACTGTGATCTTCTGCCAAGGTGACTTCTGTCTTGATGACGTTAATTCGCCGGTCTTTGCACTTCTTGTCGAATTAAACGCTGATTCTTGGACGATTTCTGCAACGAACGCCTTGAATCTTGCCTTGAACGCCGTGGATCTTCCTTGATTCACTACAAGAAAAAAAGGCTTTTCGCTACCATGCAGTAATCGTAGCTAAAGGACGAAATTCGTAGCAAAAACGTTTTTGCTACGAATTTGCTCCGTAGTCTATACGAGCGTAACAAATGTTTCGCTACGGTCAATATTTATAGCAAATAACCTTTTGCTACGAAAAAAGTGCTTTTGTTACGATATTATTTATAATGAACCTTTGCTCCAATCTGCATTTAAGAAGATTCGATAATAATTTTATAATCTTCAGTACATTAACATTAAGGCTCACACATTCATTCTTAAAAAACACTTTCAAAGAAATATACATACATTCAAATCCTTAGTATAATCAGCAATGAGTTTTCTTTTTTTCGATCTTTTACCAACCACCTGCATTGTTATAATCAGCAATGGTTGTCATATTGGCCGATCTTTCTATTTGTAAAATGTATAAGTGTCAAAAGATTATTATGCTTTCTTCATTTCAAATGAACACCTAAGAAAATATAGGAGAAGGTAAGGATCTATTCATAAGTAACTTAGATTTGAAGCATTAGCCAAGTGATACATTAACAAGATTAAATTAGAAGCAAGTCAGTTGTATAGATCAAGAAATAATAGCAAAATAGAACCAAAATCAGAGAACAAATTACCATATACAGTAAATCCACTTTGCAGGCATTCTAATGTTATAGTTGTGTGCAACAACTATAACTGAAGTTAAAATGGTGGGGACATAGAGGAAAACTATCATAAGAAAGAAAGGAAATAAGCAGAAGAATTTGGATTGGATAACATATTCCATTTCTCAATGACATAAGATAAGGACACCAAGATTGATTTCTCCAAGCAAAATATCATATCCCATCATTAGGGTGGGTCTTGTTGAGTCACACACAGTTGTCGTTTTTGTCTGTAAAATATGAGGATGAACCTGCTTCTCCATTTAGTAATTTCTAATCCAGTTTTCCTAATCGAGAGAAATCCAGTTTCCCTAATCGAGAGAAGAACAGACCAAACAAATTACTCTTGCAGTTACACTCATTCAAACAACTTAAACTTCTACAATTTATGAAGTGATCAACAGTATATTCAGCATTTGGTAATTAGTTACTGAGACAAGTCAATTTAAGCACAACTGTCAGTATTAACAAAGCATTCAACAGCAGAAATCCAATAGACGCTCAACAAGCAAGTCATGTAACGGTACGAAATTGATTAGACCCTGAAAATCATCGAGCATATGCGAGATTGATATAAGTTGAATTGAGAAAACAAAACAAGCTACAAAGAAATCCCAAAATCTAAAGTTTTTACCTGTTTGCTAAGAAATTCAAGTGTAAGTTGTACAAACACTTTATTGAGGTCATTTCGATCTACACCAATCTGCAAAAGATATTATCATGAACAAATGAAGGATTAGTTATCAAGTAAACTCGACCATAACGACTCAACCAAAGTAGAAAGCTACTGGACAACAATGGATTAGAAAGACAAGGAAGCCCAGGTCCAAAGTGAAAATGTATGCCAACAAGTTCACAGAGAAGTAAAGCCAAATGAAAACATAGTAATTATCGTAAATTAACAAAATAAAAACTTTTTGGTCATCAATACTTTCTTTAATCAGCACCAGTAAGACAAGGAATTGTTTCCTGAACTCCTCTAATTAAGAATCAATCTACAATATACCTCTGCCGCGACAGTAAATAAGCATGATCTGACTATCTTTTCTTTCTTCTCTCAATGCCTTCCCATTCCACAACAGGAAAAGGAAAGGAAAACAGAAAGCTATCTAATAAGCATAATGATTCTATGTAAAACCCACTTGCACATATTTTCCTAAACATGACGGGATTTCCAATCTTCCAGAAAAATATACTCCTTGTAATGGTAACCTCTGCACCTTCCCACGGGTGGAACACAAATTAATCTTCTGCCTCCCCAACTTCTCTCAGGAAAATGAAGTCTGGGTGCTTGAGATTGTGCATCAAGAACACTGGAAACTACATTCCTAGTACTCCATCTATCTAAACTAAAACAATATAAAACTAAACAACCAATTAAACCACCAGTAAAGAGAGAAAAAATCATAGCTCAGGCTGGAAAAAGACGCATAACTTTCATAGTACCAAAACGTAAAACAAAAGGTACAACCACCAATGCGCAGAGTATAACATACCGAATCAAAAATCTGACCTGTAGGAGAAGATCAAGCGGCGTGGATAACACACCGTTCCTGTACATTTGAACAAAACCCAACTGTAATCTTGTTAAGGTCGCCACGGAAAACGGCGCCATTCCACACGGAAGCGCCGTCGTATACCACCACCTGGCCAGCCAAAACGACGTTAGGCGCCGCATAAGCATCGACGACGATCTTGGGAGCCCACTAGCCCAAACGTATGATCTTTCTCTGGCCCATATAGTCCCATTTCACTCGATCCGGCGATTCCCTTATGACTGGAGCTGGAGGGGTCGGGTTTTGCTGCCGATTCGGCAGCTTGAGCAGAGAAAGCCCAGGCCGGGAGAGTGGTTGAGAGGGCTCGGGGCAATCTTCTGCATATACGGGCTAGTGTTGCCATCTTTTCCTTTCTTCTTTATGCTTGATTCTTGATCGCAGAGAAAGCGAGTAGATTGAGAAGGTAGAAGCAGTTTGAAGTGGGTTTTGTGTGATATAGAATTGTTTTAGGGCTTTTCAAATTAAAAAAAATAAAATTTCAAAAAGAAATTATTTACACCAAATTAAAAAAAATCATAATAAATAAATGGAGGGAAACAAAAATTTCTGGATCCATTTATTTTTGCTTTTTTTATAACAAAAAATGTTGAAAATAAGATAAAATTACGTCGTTTTGAACTATAATATAGCTTGTTTCTTGTTACAAAAAGATATATTGTTTGTTACGATTATTTTTCATAGCAAAAGCCTAATAGGACGGCACCTTTTGTTACAAGTTCAAATTCGTAGTTAAAACCATCTTTTGATTTGGTAGCAAAAGGCCTTTTTTCTTGTAGTGATTTACGCTTGATAGAATTTTGAAATTTCTTGAATGCTCTCTTGCTTATATCTTCAATTGTTTGTCTGTGTGTTTTGAATGAGTTACAAGGACCCCTTCATATAGCTGTCAAAGAGATAGAGCTGTGGTGAACTTGAACACGTATTTTGTATTATCTCTTTATTTTAATTTAAAGAGACAAATACATTAAATATTTGGGAAGACATAATTGGTCAATTTCGATATTATCTCTTTAATTTTTGTATTTTTCAAAGAGATAATATGAGAAATATTTGTCTTGATTTGATTAGCCAGAACACCTCAATTTGACACTTGTCGGCTGTTGATTTGTTGACGAAATATATATTAAAATATCAATTAAATTAACTATTTATATTTAAAATTAATTTAGTAAATTCTAAAATATAAATAGAAAAATAGAATATAATTGATAAATAATATATATTTTCCACTTGTAGTCATTTGATTGGTTGTAAAATTTATTTGTCTACAAATGCCCCCTAGAGACTCGTTCACGAACATATGCTTGAAAATATAATTTTCAAAGTGAATGAGTCGCGAAAATGTGAATCGAACTTTGTTGGGCTTCAACGATCATGGATTTGCTTCAAATGATATCCATATTTAATTTATTTATGGGCTTTGTCAACAATGGTCTGGGCCTTTTATTTTGAAATGGCCGAGAGACAAGCTGGAAAGTAGCCCTCACATGCACGAAGCATCAACCAAGCTTTTTCCTTAATCCCATATTTTTTTATTTGTTAGTCAAAGTGGACCCCACCTCTTCACTTGGTGTTTGTGGGCCCAAGATGATGCTCTTCTCAGGCGAAGAAGGCGCAAAATACTACGATCCACAAGAGGCGAGAAAGCGGCTACACAGAGGCGACTTTATCTTTTGGACTTGCAACATGATTGTGAGGGACAAGGATTTTTCTTTTACAGACGACGGGCACGACACAAAATCTGAAGAAACCTATTTCATGGCCATCCATTCGAACTATCTTCCTCTACGGCAAGGCGATCATTTTGTTGTCGAGCCCTATAGCCCTCATCGATTTAGTCGTCAATTTGGTTTCTTTCAAGAAGTGCCAGGGATTCTTTTAGAAGACGTTCGCAAGGCCTCTTTAGAAGGTAGAATCCGTTATTGGCGTTTGTGCACTTTGTCCGACCATGGAGAAAGTGTTGTTCCCATCCATGCCCCCAAATATGAAGAAGTTCTCCTATGAGGCGTACAAAAGGTGTTGGCTCGAAATTCACGGTGGCTATTTTGAAGAAAACATGGCGAAGTTGCTTGCCTTAGGCCCAAGTCAAGCTTCTCCCAAAGTCAAGAGTGTGGTGAAGGAGTTGCCCAAGATCAACCTCGCGAGCCGACTATTTCTCCTCCCAAGTGAAATTCTCAAGTGGTCGAACCCCTTGAAGTGAATAATAAGAAGAAAAGTGTTATTCGTTCTTTGGAAGTAAGTGGGAGTAGCAATCCTAATCGTTATTGGAAGAGACCGAAGAGGGATTCAAATCCAGCAAACGTTGGTGTTGATGGTGACGGCTCAAGTCATGACCCATCGATGTTGAATTTCGTCAAGGAGGTTACTTTTTTTCAACCCGTTTCCTTTTTATTACTTTTTTTCCAGCGACAAGGTCTTGTTTGTTTCTAACTCAAGTTGATGCATTGTCGTAGCTCGAAGATGAAGTCTTGGTCGTCGAAGATGATGAGACTTCTCAAGACAGTCAAGGATCGGCTTTTAGGTCTAACTTGTTGGCCACAACTCGTTCTCTTGGAATGGGGCTTAAGAGAAAACAACCCTCTTGTCAGGCCCGCGGTGTCGTTATTTGAAGGCGAGAGATTTGTCCTTAATCACCAAAAGGCGTTCCTTCAAAAGCTATGGAGGGATCTTCTCGTGAAGATATCAAACACCCCAATTGACTTCATCTCATCAATCAAAGACGACGTTTACTTCGTTCTTGAATCTATGAAGAGCTGTCAGAATTTTGACATCTCAAAAGTGGAAGAATCGATGAACATATTCTTTGCCAAGGCCGCTGCTTATGATAAGGCGAGGTCGTCGTCTTCTGAAAGGTTATCCAAAGATCTTTTCAAGCAGTAGTTAAAAGAAGCCAACGATCGTCTTCAAGAGGCCTGTGCTAAAGAAAGTGGAGAGGCTTTCAAGGTCCAATCTACTACGGACAAGTTGAAGCGTGTTGAAAAGGAGCTTGCGGATTTGAAAGAGCAGATGAAGAACTTGTGTGCTACTCTGAGGGAAGAAAATCAACTTTTCATAGTGCCCAAGTCGGAGTTCGCAAAATTATGGAAGAAATTGCAGCCCTTGAGAATACCACCCCCCCCCCTTCTCGACGATGAAGTAGTTGTGAGTTTGGAGACTTCAAGAACAAATGTGGGAAGCCCTCAAGGAAGAGTTGAAGGGCTTGAGTCACTTTGCTTAGGACCCTTTATTTTGTTGCATTTGATTCCTTTTCCTTTTGTTCTTAAGTCATCAACTCCAATGTCTCATTTGAGATTACGTAATAGAAGCCTTTTCTTTTCCCTATATCTTGCAATCTTTGAGCATGTTTGAGTACTTCCCATCTCGATGACTTCATATGAGAAATAAAGTTTATTTAAATGTTAATGACTGAACTTAAAAATATCTAAGCAGCTTACGTACCTCATCAGGAGGATCAAGTCAATACATAGTTCAAGTGTACAAAATATTTGTTTAGAGAGGGGATGGCCGTTCACAGTTTATACTCGTGCGGGCCAGGAGTTTTTTTTTCTTTTTTCTTTCTTTCTTTTTTTTGAGTTTTTTTGTTTCTTCTTTTTTTGTTTTTCTTTTTGTTTTGTTTTGTTTTTTTCAGGCGTAATACCGCTTCAAGAACTCTCCATCTATCGGCCTATCCTCAAGGCGTCTTTGGTATCCTCTTCTTCAGCCTCATCATTTTCAGCTAAGGTGATGTGATGAGCTTGGGTAATGTCTTCTTCAACACTGCGACTAATATAATTAGATGATGCTACGCTTTCTCTGTCATCCTCGTCATCTGGTTGAGCTTGCATGAAGATCATAGTTCGTGTTTTAACCTTCAAGATTCTATCACATGATATGTCTAAAGTTATGTGGCGTCTCATCCTAGAAGGAATCAAGCTTATGAGCTTTTGCGTACATGAGGACTTGATGTTTTCCTTCAAATGTACGATGACCTTGAACATGCATTCCTTTTGATATATCGCTCTTCTACGCGGACCAAGCCTATCGAAGACCGATCGATTATTGGTTTTTCCATGCATCATTCCTTTATGTGGGCCAAGTCTATCAAAGACAAATTCTCGTGGATTTCATTTCCTTTTATAGTCCTCAGCTAAAGAGTGCTCTTCGGTGATGTAATAGTTGCTGGCCCTATTTATGGTATGCCGATAGGCTTAGGATGGATCAAACCAAAACCTATTCGGGAATCCTGAACTGCATATCCCTTTTCTTTCAACACTACTTGGTGGCATTGAGTCCTTCTACTTGTTTACCATCGGTCTTCGAGGGGAGTTTTCCTAAAGTAACCCCTTCTTGTGGCTTATATGCGGCTTTGATAAGGAGTTTGCATGCTTTAGGATCGAAAACTTTTGCAGTTTTAGTTCTGATGGCTGTCCATGCTCCACTTCGGGTCCTTAAGTTGGTCGTGCGAACCCTTTGAGTGGTTGAGGCTTCCTTGCATCAGGATTTGTCAGTGGAAGTAATATCTCTTTTAATGAGTCAAGTCCTACGAGGGAGGCTTTTTCTTTTGGCCTTTCACTACCGTCTGTTGAAGAAGTTACTTTGTTTTTACTTTCTTCAACTTGATCGATTTGTTCTTCGGATTTCTTGATGGATGAATCTTGTTTAACTTTCATACTCCTGAGATAGTATTTAGCATCGGCAAAATGAGACTCAGCCTCGGTAAATGGTTTATCATTAGCAAGCACTTTCTTTACAATACTGTCTCTTGAATATTTGAAGCACTGGTGCCAAGTAGAATGAACCACGCCGTTCTCATATAGCCAAGGTCGACCGAGAAACATGTTGTATGATGTCTTGACATCTATGACATGGAAAAATGCGGTTGACGACATATCCTCCATCAACAAGTTTATTCTTATGATGCCGAGAGCTCTTTGCCCTCCCTGGTTGAAGCCTTGGATCATCATACGACTGTTTGTTAGTTCATCCATAGGAACCTCCAACTGCTTCATAGTGCGTAATAGCAGAATGTTGACCGCAGAACCGCCATCAACTAATACGCGGTTGACCTTTTGCTCATGTGCATAACAAGTTACGAACAATGGCCTATTATGCGGCTTGGAGCCAAGTAGCAGATCTTCATCAGTAAAGGTCATTGCTGACATGCATTCACCCGCATCAGAGCAGTCTTTCTTTTTTAGTAGGTCATCCTCGTTGATTGTGGTGTCATTCCCATGCGTGGTACCGCATGAAGCTTTGTTGTCAAGAGACCCACGCTTGATCATGATAACATTTGTTGCTGCGGCATCTTCTTCAAGAGAGATTTTACCTTGGCGGGCTAACTGCATAACCTTGTCTTTGAACACAAAGCAAACTTATATTGAATGCCCAACTAAGCAATGATATTTGCAGTACTTTGGGTCATCCGTTCGTTCGACTTCTTCAGGTCGCTTTTCGGGTAATTCGATAAGGTTAGCCTCCAACAAGTCATCAAATATGCTGGGAACATCGGAATCAAGGAAAAGATATTGCTTTGCTTGCATTTCCTTCAAGATTAATTTTCTTTGCGGTCTCTCGTAAGGAGCATTATTCTTTAGGATGCTACCATTATTTGCTGTGCTTCGGAGCTTGAAGGGCGCCACATTTACTGCCATAGATTCCTTGTTTGGAGCTTCTAAACAAGGCTTGCCCCCATTCTTGCCTTCTTCCTTGATTCTGTGCGGTTCTTAAACAGGTGGTCCTTCCGCTCCACTCGCTGCCATACTTAACTCCATGTCATGTGCTCGAGTGGCTAAGTCTTCAAATGATCTTGGCAGGATCCTTTGGAGAATATAGCGAAGCCCCCAGTGCATCCCTTGAATGCACATCTCAATGGCGGAAGCTTCAGATAACCGGTCTTTGCAGTTAAGGCTCAGATTCCTCCACCCATTAATATAATCGATGACCTGTTCATCCTTCCACTGGCGGGAATTCGTAAGCTCAATCATGCTGATGGTGCGTCGAGTGCTATAGAATTGATTGAGAAATTCTTGTTCTAGTTGTTCCCATCTAGCAATTGAACCAGCCTCTTAGTCAGTGTACCAGTCAAATGCATTGCCTTTCAGTGATCGGACGAACTGCTTAACTAGGTGATCCCCATACGTTCCAGAGTTGTTGCACATTTCGACGAAGTGAGTGACGTGCTGCTTGGGATTGCCTTTGCTATCGAATTGTTGGAACTTTGGTGGTTGGTTGCCCATCGGCATCTTCAAGCTATCGATCCTTGGAGTGTAGGGCTTGGAGTAGGTGAAGGATGACCTTGTGCTTCCCTCAATCTTGCTCCTGATGGTTCCCTCAATGAATTCTTTTAGTTGGTCTACCGGAATCGACCCATCAGACGAGACTCGAAGATCTTTTGTAGGTTTATCATTCTCGGTATAAACCTGCTTTGTGGAAATTTCTACTTCATCATGAGCCTCGACTTGTTTCCCCCGAATATGGCTTGTCTCAACGTTGTCTGGCTTGCTGATCAACCTGGAGATTTGGGCATCTTGCTCTTGGACATGCTTGGTGAGTCCCTCGATAGCTCTTGTCAGGTTTGCAATTTGCTTTTCTAAGGTTGTGGCATTCGTCACCATGATCGGGGCCACATTTGTTGTGAAGGAGTAGCTAGACTCGGAGTGAGGAGAGGACGGAGGAGATTTATCTTTGTCATCTTCGCTTGCATGGCTAGGTATGAAGATGTCCTTCTGAGCAGACTCAATGGGAGGAGTCATCTGGGAACATTCTTTAAGTTTCTTCGACATGCTTCTTGTAGTAACACTGACACTCTTGGTACTTGAACTTGAAGACCTTGATGTGGCGAGTTTGGAATTCACCATCTCCACAGCTTTTCCTTGAGTGTCCATCGAAATACTTCGGACTTTGTTGAAGGGAAGAGATGAGAGGTAGAGCGGTCACACCGGGCGTGCCAAAAATTGTAAACAAATTTTCTTGTTCCTCTATTTATCGAAACAAGAAAATATTACAAATAAATTCTAGAATTGGATTTGAGCATTTATGGGTGCAAAATCTCTACTTGAAAACCTCTGAATCTTCTCTTCAAGAACGTGACCTTTGACTTCGGCAACTTCGGAGGTGAAACTCGAAGTTTGATCTCCGTTGACGTTGGCTTTGACTTTGAATAACGTTAATTCATGTGTCGTTGATTTATTCCCAAATTAAACGCTATAAACTTGAAGAAATTTGACTTGAATTTGGAATATTTCTTGGTGGATTTGAGACTGTGATCTTCCGCCAAGGTGACTTCTGTCTTGATAATGTTAATTCGCTGGTCTTCGGACTTCTTGTCAAATTAAACACTGATTTTTGGACGATTTCCACGACGAACGCCTTGAATCTTTCCTTAAACGCCGTGGATCTTCCTTGATTTATGCTTGAGAGCATTTCGGAACTTCTTGAATGCTCTCTTGCTTGTATCTTCAATTATTTGTCTGGGTGTTTTGAATGAGTTCCAAGGACCCCTTTATATAACTGTCAAAGAGGTAGAGTTGTGGTGAACTAGAACACTTATTTTGTATTATCTCTTTATTTTAATTTAAAGAGATTAATACATTAAATATTTGGGAAGACATGATTGGTCAATTTCGATATTATCTCTTTAATTTTGTATTTTTCAAAGAGATAATATAAGAAATATTTGTGTTGATTTGATTGGCTGGAACACCTCAATTTGATACTTGTCGGCCATTGATTTGTTGACGAAATATATATTAAAATATCAATTAAATTAATTATTTATGTTTGAAATTAATTTAATAAATTCTAAAATATAAATAGAAAAATAGAATATAATTAATAAATAATATATATTTTTCACTTGACTCCATTTGATTGATTGCAAAATTTACAGTACCCAAAGAAGAATTAATTGACCATGTTGACCGGTTAGACACTTTAGAAGAACAAAAACAAATTTCAAACCCTTTCTTGCCTAACGTGACACAAGCAAGAGATTTAACAAAAGATTTGTTTTCTCTAGGAGACTTGCACACAATGCCAATTCAAGCACAATTAAAAAAAAAAAAATATTGTTTTCCTATTCATAATTCGTTCTCGGCTTTCACCTCCTTCGTTTAAGAAAAATTATAAAAAGTATTAGCCACATGTCTTCAATAGGTTGAACCACTAGAAAAAAATTAATATTTGATCATGATTAATATCATAATTAAAGATAAATAATTGTAGTAAGTAATCATTCACCCATGTTTATGCAACAGTTGTTGGTCGTGATTTTTGTAAGTGTGGCTAAGACATTTATTATGATTAAAGCAATGGCAAAAATATTTGCTATGGCTCATAGTCATGGTAAAATAATTTTCATGACAAATTGTCTGGGGTTTTTGCAATGGTTTGTATTTAGCCATAATTAATAATAATTATTTATCATGATTTTAATCGATAGCTAATAAAAGTATAATCAATAGTAATCTTTCTTCCATTGAACCAACCTTGTTTGTATTATGTCAGGTATAGGTTGCTAATTCTTTAGTTACCAACTTATTATTGTCCCACAAGATGTATTAAAATTGATGAACTTGAATCAATGCTACACCACTTCAAATTTCATCATTCACTAAGCCACCAACCTATTTCTTGGTTGGGGCACTCATACAAAAAGGTGTGTGATTTGTTGGTAAACGAGAAGAGTTATTGAACATGAAAACAATTAAATATCTCTTAATTTGAACAAAACTTTTGAATACGCTCTTCATGTAAAACACTTTTCATATAAAACACTGTTTAAAATAACATGACATTCTGCGTAGGTACAAGCTCATAAATGATCCCAAAGTATCCCTTCACAATCACCTTATCAAAAACTACCTCCAAGTGCTTGGTTTCAAGATGATAGCAGAACACAAAGGAACATTCTTCCACGTAAACTTCGTCAGAATTGTAATGAATGACAAAAGTCCTCAATAATGAAATCCTCGCAAAGGGATGCTTTGCAAGCATGTCCACCACAAATGAATGAGCTAAGAAGTCAATCATGTATATTCAATGTTTTCACACCAAAGTTTTATCATTATCTAGCACCAAAAATGGCATACTCCAACCAACCTAGTTGAAAGAATACAAACACCCTCTTAATGTTCGAATAAAAACCCTTTTTCATGTATTTTATCCTGCTCCGAAATTGAAAAGGCCAAAGCTAGTGAATCTAGACTTATTTCATCATCATCCACTGCTGTGAAGTTAATGTATATGAGGGAAATAGGTGACAATTTATATTAAATTCACACCGAAGAAATTATTAAAGAGATTTCTCAAAAGACAACATCTTCATTCTAAAAACAATAATGTCATGATTGGTGATTTTGGATTAAGAGAGTTAGTAAATGTATTATGGATTATTGCATTATTCTAAATTTAGAAATCTTCTTTTGGTTTTAGCACTTGTAAGAGAGTTCAATATTTTTTTTGTTCCTTTTTCAGCTGTACATCTTGAATAAGAAGAAGAAATGTACTTTGTTTCAAAGTCTAATGCATCATTCAGTATGTTGTGTATTGACTGCAAGAAATAGATGTCGAAATAGTCGCCATCAGCCAGAAGAGCGATGTATTTTGGGTGGGGCTGATTTTCTTTGAAATCTTATATCCTACTCAGACTGATCAAGAAAGGATTAAGGTTCTCAAAGATGTGAAGAAAGGTGTATTTTCTTTCTTTCATTTTATAACTATTTGATCGAGAGCCATCTAAACATCGTTCAACACATGAGATTTTCCAGCACGAGCTTCTCACTTTGAAATATAAGGTATATGAAACCATTCTTTGAAAATTTTAGTACATAACAAACCATTCTTTTATCGTTTTTGTACATACTAATGAAATGCACGCGGGTTGCACGTGAGGCATAATTTTTTATCTCTCAATATGATTTTTTTGTCCATCCTTAATGTTGAAATAAGTAAAATATTTTAATGAGAAAAATTTGATGAAAATATTGATATTGAGACTTGATTATTAAAAATGAACTCCAAACCAATATTTATACAATTGACTCTTTAATTGAACGGTGATGATTAAATCTTAATAGTATGATGAGAAGCTCTCAGAAACAATTTCAAAAATATTTTTAAATACTATAATAGCTTCTAGACTATATATAAAACTCCTCAAAATTTCTATCAATTTTTATATTTGTCTAAAATCTTGCATCCACAAACTTTCATATTTATATAAAATATTCTGTTCTTTTTAACATTCTTAATTAATTTCATGATACATTTATTGCTTTTAATATTAATCTCTATACCTTAATTTTAAAATTTAATCATTCTGTTTCTTAATTTATACTATTACCTTAGTGTAATCATATGAGTAATATGCAATACACGTGTACATACCATCTTATAGAAATGTGTTATTATATTTTTGAACTCATATGAATATATTCATACTTTTTGAACTCATATGAATATATTTATACTTATCTCAATTTTTCGTAATATTAAAGATCTTGATGTTGGTTCCCAACTTTTTAGTTCATATGTTTGTGCAAAAACGTGCTACACAGATTCAAAAAAATAAAATAAAAAATGTACATATGGATTTGCTTGATATATATGTATCCTACTTTCCTAAAATAAATATTATTTGTCAACTCGTCAATTTTTATTAAGGAGTTCTTCTGGCGTTCATAGAATTTTATACATAATTAAGGGGTTAATTGGTAATTAAAAAAAATATAAATTTTATTATAAATTATAAATTGAAATTTGAATATATTAAAACTTGATAGGACTAAATTAAAATTTTATAAAATATTTTGAAGTAAAGTACATAATAAAGAAATTAAGGGATGTAATTAGAATTTTGAAGAAAAGGATCAGATAAAACAAAATACATATATATATATACACTCATATAAAACTCTCAATTAAAAAAGATTTTCTCAATGTAAAGAATTGGACTTCTAGCTAAGATTAGGTCTAGTGCACAACAATGTAACTAGGGTTAGACTTGGGTTGTTTTGGCATCTATTTATCAAGCTGCCAATGTAACTAAGATCATGCCTAAACTTCTTTAAGATATTCTCCAAATATGATTTTTGTGATAAAATTAATTTTGATTTTTTATATCCTTAGTAATTTTTATTCTAAAGATGTGCTTCTCCCATATCTTTCATTTAAATTTCGTATTCAACCGTGTCTTTAATTTTAATAATTTTGTAAGATCATTCTGGCAAGTAAAAATCATCTAATACAATGAAATAATCATAAATTACCTTCCATTTTTTCAAGTAGATATACAATGATAAAAACTCACTAGGACAAATCAACATACATATTCAAGCCACAAAAAAAATAAAATAAAAAATAAAAAAAAGAAAGCAGCATCAATATAAGCAAAAGAATTACTTATTGAACTTGTTTAGTTCGTGTGATATGATTAAACATGACAGTATTTGGTGGAATGGGAAATAGAATGATAATTAATCCCATCATCCATTATATAGTGTTTAATTTGACGTATTGTATGTGTGATATCCCATGTTATAATATAATATGGTATTTAGTTGAAAAGATTATAAACTATGATTAAATGTAAAAAAAAATTATTAAGTGTATTGTTCTTTAAATTATTTAGATTTTTGCATTATAGCTTGTGATAATTCCAAAAGATAAAAAACCTCTCAATATATATTGAAAACAATTGTGAAAATAATATTTTTTGTCAAATAGTTTTTTTTTACATTCATATGATGAAGAAGTCCAAAATATACATTAACTAAAAAAAAAAAAAAAACAGAGAGAACGGAGGTTTTAAATTCAATAACTAAACAAAACTCACATATTTTTCAAAGGTCCCAAAAAGACAAAGTAATATTTTTATTATATTTTATTATTAAATTATTATAATTTGAAGTATATTCTTTTAAATATGCATATATTCACAAATAAGAAAAAAGCCAAAGTAAAAAAAGGGATTTTAATCTGCGAGAAAGTGGATGGGCATATAAGAAAGAAATTTTTTAATTCTACCGTAGACTAATTGATGGGATACTGAATCACACCTTTTAGGTAGGATACACTGTCCCATAAATTAAAATCACTAAGACTAAATCCAATATTAATACTGGGTTTTAACACCGTGAATAAAACGTGATTTGGTACCCCAAAAAAGAATTTGATCATGTGTACCAGTTAGACACTTTAGAAGAACAAAAACAAGTTTCAAACCTTTTCTTGCCTAACGTAGAACTCCTCCAATGTCGTCGACACCACATTAAGGATATAATTCTACTCTATTGCTAGATAGAAAGTAGAAAGGAAGAAGAAACACTTTCCAAGAAAGCACTATGAATTAGTGAACCTTGGAATTTTTTGTTCAATCTTCTCTAAGAAGTATGGACACTAAAGAGAGAGTTTTTCAAAAAATCTTAGCCTAAAATCTCTAGCAAAGTTGTTTTGTGTATGTAGAATGTAAAGTTCAGAAAACCACATACACACACTTCTAGCACATCCACTACACATGATAGTAAGAAAAAACCACCCACAAAAAGGCTCATGGTTATGCATATCAATGTCCATATGTGGAGGAGTTAAAACTCCTCCTTAACTAGCTTCAACTTGCATGAAAAATGGACTTGGATCTTTATATTTTTTTACTTGTATTTAATCAAATTAAATAAAGTCCAAACATGTATCCATTGGGCATTAATTAATCTAATTAATTTCAATCCAATGGAAGCTCAATTATTTATTTAATCCAATTAAATAAACATAAGTCCAAATTAAGAATAATTGATCCAATCAACTATTCTAGCCAAAAATTTGATAAATTAATCCAATTAATTTAAAGGTTTTTAGTCCAAAATTAACTAATTCAATTAATTAATCTTGGACCATCCATCAAATGGATTTCCCAATAAATGATCCAATCATTTATTTCTCTCTTGAATAAATTTAATTTATTCGCTTCTTCTACAATTAATTCTAAATTAATTCAGCCAAATCCAAAGTGATTTGTGTGTGACTCATTAGGTTCACCCTCAATTAGACTTGCGCTTGTGTCCAACACAATTGGCCAATTAAATCCAATTTAATTAACTATTTTTCGATTAACCATTAATCGGAAAAAACGCCCGTCACTATGGATTGGCCGTCTAGTAATGATCCATGGCACTAGAGACTAGGTGAATATTGGGTGAACATTTAGGCTCCCGAGTTCCATACGAGTACAGTCCTTCCATCATCCATCTCTCAATCTACGTCTATGGCATGGAATTGGGGGTCGGTTCCCATCCTAGACTAGATAACTATGCTCAATAACTCGAGACACATTTATTCTATTGATCGACGTAAGAAACCATTCCCTACTCGGCCAATCATTGTGGCCACAGACTTAAAGAGATTAAACTGTCTCAGAGCGCATAGGAGACTCAACTGTCATATACTGACAAGTGATGGATCCTATCTTGGAATCCACCGTCCTCAATACATATTCCGACTGCACTGTATAAGGCTTCTGGTGAACGTATCCCATATACGGACATCTCTTGCCAGATGCTAGATACAACCATCATATGTAGGTGACTGTCATGATTTCTCAAGTTCGAGGACTAATCTCATACTATCGGAGCCAGGAATTCTAGTCATACTGACCAAACCTTCAAGGCTTTCATATGACGATTCTCGGGAGCCAGTTCAGTCAGCTGATACCCTTGTCAACTAACCCACTAATATTGCATAGACGTCCAACGCCTGTCGCCGATGAAACACGACACTCATCCAATGAATGCAATCCTTAGTGCAAGTCTCTATAGGACTCTCAATGCCTCTGTCTCGAGGTCCTCGACTTGGAAAGTTTCAGACCAAACCATTAGAAGTTGGTTTCATAGCTGTCATCCAATGCGCTGTCCAACTACATGGGTTGTACGTCTGGTCTGTGGGCTTTATTGTGATGTTAATAGAATAAACATAAATAGTAAGCACAACAAATAAAATTGCCAAACATGAATACTCACTTTATTCATATAACAATATTACAATTACAATGAAATTGTCAGAAATAGATTACATCAAGACCAATCTAATTGGCTTTCGGGCCACCTATTCTAACGCTTCACTCCTTCTTTCGCTTGGCAGAATTTTGATAGAAGTTGCTTTGATGGCCATAGACTCTTTAACGTCAGGTATGATGAAGTATTCATCCTCTTTTGACTCTTTCTTTTGATAGTTAATTGGGAATTTGGGTTTGTGATTGGCGATGCTTATCTCCATGTTATGGGCGTGGGTAGCCAACTATTCGAAACTTCTTGGCTTGATCCCCTGCAAGATGTAAACAAGACCCCAATGCATACCTTGTATGCACATTTCTATCGCCGAGGTCTCCGAGAGTCTGTCTTTGCAATTCAATCTTAGAGCACGCCAACGGTTGATGTAGTCGGTTACTGGCTCGTCCTTCCACTGCCTTGTGTTGGTGAGTTCATACATGCTCACCGTCCGACGGATGCTGTAGAAGCAGTTTGGGAATTGCCTCTCCATCTCGTCCTAACTTTCAATTGACTCGGACTATAGATAGACATACCAATGAAAGCATATCCTTTAAGCGATCGGACAAATTGCTTTACCAAGAGGTCACCGTCAGTCCCAACATCGTTGCATGTCTTGAAGAAGTGGATGATGTGTTGTTTTGGGTTGCCTCTTCCATCGAATTGTCGCAGTTCTGACGGCAGGTATCCTATTGGCATCCTCAAGGCATCGATGCGCTTGGTATAAGGTTTTGAATACGCGGGCGAGCTTTGGACCCAAAGATATCCTTAATTCTTGGACGTTGATGTGTAATCTCCTCCGAATTTGTGGAGCAAACTACGTGGCACCTTGAAATTTGGTATCAAGGCCTTGAAGAATTTGATGTCGAGGAAGACGTGGAACCTTCGCGGTTGTAGAACTTTGTCGTGGCAAAGGGCTTTTGGACTTGAGTCCTTTGATTTGTTTTATGTGTGTGTTTTCCTTTTCGTGAAGTTGAGGCCTCCATTTATATGCGTGAGTTAGGATTTAGCAATGAGGCTCACTTCCATTGGGCTTTATTGCTGTAGGCCTTGACATGACTAGTCATCTAATTGACTACATTTTGAACATGTACCTGGCCCAATTTAACCAACTCAAAATAATAAATTTATATTTATTTTGAATTGGCCCATAAAAATACATAAGACCCGAATTTAGTATGGGCTTATAAATTCAATTCCTTTTATACGATAGGGCCAAATTTATTATGAAATTTTATTTTGGAAACCAATTATTAATCAATTTATTTGGGTTTTAATTAATAATTTATTCCAAAATATTTCAACACTAACATTAACAAATTAGATCTATCATGTCTGAAGTCAGGTCAAGTTGGGAGCAAGTTCAATGGATCCAGAAGTTAGGGCGTAGCATCTCAAGTTTCACTAAAAATAAGCACAGTAGGTATTGAGTCCACACCCTAATTGCTATCCTTAAGCACAGACTGACTACACACACAAAGTAGGATTTGGTTCATGAGCTTAGACTAAACATAATGTTTGTACACAAAATAAATTAAGGTTCTTTTTAATTGAGAATTTTTGTTAATGTCCCACCAATCAGAATGATAAGGGTAGAATTCTCAGTTCTTCCCAATTCGAGCAGGGAAGGGGGCTCCAGACATTTGGGAGGGACAAAATTTCAGAATTTTCTCATAATTCATTCATACTCTGATAGTGCTGAATACATAGTGACTTTCCTGCAGATACAATCATTGTCCTTGGCATAATATTCTTAACAGAATTTGTCTCTACATGGCTTATTCTAATAATAATCCTTCAACCATGCGGGCCTAATTTTGGCCGGTTGGACTGTCTGAAAACAGGCCTAAGGTCAAGCCCAGCAACTTTAGCATCATTCTCAGCGGTAGTTGGCTCAGTTGAACTGTGGCCCATATCAATACTTGGCCCATTCGGAACGACCTTGGCCTCAAGGTCAACATTTGGGCTGGCAGTGCAAAGGTCATCTTCGGCGGCCCAAGTCGCGTCCGCTATGTCTTCGCCCTCCCGCTGAACCAAAACTTGAGAGAGGGGGCCCAACTCAGTAGGAAGGGTTCGTTAGCCCGGAATACGCAGAGGCGGTGAAGGGGAATCCAGGGTTTCCAGGGGTAATTCGCCTGCGGCAGAAGGGGGATCGCCGTGAAATGGCTTCAGGAAGGAGGAGTGGAACACCGGGTGAATGCGTGTGCCTTCCGGCAGGTCGAGTTCTAAGCCACGGGCCCGATGTGACGAAGGATGCGAAACGACCCATAATAACGCTTCGCCAGTTTCTAAGAGGTGCGGCGAGATACGGTCGTCTGGCGATAGGGTTGGAGACGGAGGAGGACCCAGTCGCCGGCAGCAAAGGAGCTGTCCTGACGGTGTTTATCGGCCTGTTGCTTCATTCGCAGACGGGCGCGGGCCAAGTGACACTTGGCTATAGACAGAATTCTCTAGCGATGGCCTAGGGCTTCGTCGACCGATGCAATTGGGGACGAGCCCAGCACATAGGAAGATATGGATGGCGGTCGGCGACCATACAACACCTGAAACGGGGTAGTACCAAGTGAAGAGTGAGTTATAGTGTTGTACCAAAATTCAGCGAGGTGCAGAAACCGTGACCAGAGACGAGGTTCCTCGGAGATGAAGCAACGCAAGTAAGTCTCCAGGACCCGATTAAGGACATCCGTTTGGCCGTCAGTCTGTGGGTGGTAAGCATTGCTATACGTCAGTGTGGTACCACTCAAACGGAGGAGTTCCTGCCAAAACCGGCTAAGGAATAGCGGATCGTGGTCACTGACATGGTCTTCGGAATGCCGTGGAGGCGAAAGATTTCGACGGCAATGGCGCTGGCCAGAGAGGTGGCAAAGATCTTGGAAGGGAGGGCCACGAAGTGGGCGTACTTGGACAGACGATCGACCACTACCATATCACTGTCCGGCCGCCGGAATTTGGTAAGTGAGTTATGAAGTCCATACTGAGATCTTCCCAAACTTGCTGTGGGACTGGAAGTGGTTGTAAAGTCCCAATCGGTTTCTGAGTGGAGTACTTATGTTGCTGAGAGGTAGTGCATCGACAAACGAATTCCTTGACGTCGCGGAGCATCCGCGGCCAGTAGAAGGCGAAAGCAATCCGCGCGAAGGTCACCCTGTAACCGGAATGACCCCCCAAGGGACTGGAATGGAACTTTGTAAGTAATTGAGCTCTTAGTCCTGTCTGTTTCGGAATAAAAACCCTGTCTTTGTAAGACACCAACCCTTGTTGAGGAGAGAAAGTTAACTGACTGTTTGGTGTAACCTGAAGGTGGCCGACCAGGGAGATGCCCGCAGGGTGTTTGGCAAAGAAGTCCCGCAGTTGGGAGAGGATTAAAGGGGTGGCCGAGGAGACGGCTGAAAGAATGAGGACTGAAGCGGCCGAGTGGCGGGACAGTGCATCGGCAACCAAATTGCTCCTACCTGGGGTATAAAAGATGTCATAATCGAAGCCCAAGAGTTTCGTCAGCCACTTATGTTGGGCAGGAGTCTGAATTGTTTGTGTGAGAAGCTCACGGAGACTCTTCTGATCGGTATAGATATGAAAACGCCGACCTAACAGGTAATGACGCCATTTACAAACAGCTTCAGTAATAGCATACATTTCCGTCTCATAAGCAGAAGTAGCTTGCATAGTGAGGCTCATTTTCTTACTAAAAAATGCGATAGGACGCTGTTTCTGGGAGAGAATAGCACCAACAGCTACTTGGGATGCATCTGTGGTAACCTCGAACGGAAACGAGAAATCTGGAAACTGAAGTATCAGCAAGGATATCATTGTGGATTTCAGGGACTGAAAAGCAGAGTCTGCAGCCGGAGACCAAAGGAAGGAGTGCCCACGCAACATATCAGTAAAGGGGGGGGGGCAATAGTGGCGTAATGGCGAACAAAGCGCCGATAGTAGCCCGTAAGACCGAGGAAACCACGAAGGCTAGATAAGGATGTAGGAGTAGGCCATTCTTCCATGGCATGAAGCTTGGAGGGGTCAGCTGTCAGCCCGACCGCTAAAATGATGTGACCTAAGTAGTCCACCAAAGGCACACCAAAACTGCATTTCGGGAGTTTGACGAACAGTCGATGATCAGACAGAACCTGTAGGACATCACGAAGGTGAGTTAAATGTGAATCGCAATCAACACTATACACAAGTATATCCTCGAAACACACTAGCACAAAACGGCATAAGAAAGGCCTGAAAACATCATTCATAACCACTTGAAACGTGGCAGGTGTGTTGAAAAGTCCGAAGGGCATGACAAGGAATTCGAAATGTCCATCCATAGTCCGAAATGCAATCTTGTGAACGTCAACGGGGGCGACCCGAATCTGGTGATATCCGGAACGCGAGTTCAGCTTGGAAAATACAGTGGTCCCATGCAATTCGTCAAGGAGTTCATCAACCGTGGGAATGGAAAAACGGTCCTTAACAGTGATAGCGTTCAAAGCACGGTAATCTACACAAAAACGCCATGACCCATCCTTTTTTTTCACCAAGAGCACCGGGGAGGAGAAGGGGCTAGTGCTCGGCTGAATGATGCCCTCACGCAGCATCTCGGAGATCAATGTGGTCATAACTTCTTTTTGGGTGTGAGGGCAGCGTTACGGTTTTATGTTGACAGGGGGTTGGTGGGGGTGAAGGTGGATGTGATGATGTTGTGGCCGAGGGGGAGGGGGGCCCTGTGGTAGATGAAATAGATGCTGAAACTATTGCAAGAGAGTATATAGGGGGCAGAATATGCAGAGGGGGAGATGGATGAAGGGTCTTTTGTGGATGGGAGACAGATTGGAATATGAGGAGGTAGAGTGAGTCGATGGAATTAGTATGGAGGAAACGACACATGTGGGCGAAGGAGGCGTATAGTGGGGTGACAGAAGTGTTTCCAGATAGAGTAATGAGGGAGCCTTCATGATAGAATTGCATGGAAGGGATGGAGTAATCGAAAAGGAAGGGCCCAAGGGAGCTGAGCCATTCCACACCGAGGACCACATCGGCGCCGTGGATGGGAAGGATGTAGAAGGGAATGGAAAACTGGAAGGATTGCAGGGTGATAGGGACAGCAGAGCAATATCCTGAATAGCGCAAGGATTCACTGTTGCGTACCAAAATAGGGAAGGAGGCTATCGGAGTGATGGATAGCCCGAGAAAGTCGGCGACACGAGGCTGAATAATATTGTGAGAACTACCGGAATCTATCAACACGGAGACAGATTTGCCGCGGATGGAACCCCGTAAACAAAGAGTGCGGGGGGAGTTGGACCCGGAAAGTGCAGCCCGAGACAGCTGAAAATGGATCTGGTTTGGGGGTGGAACAGGCGGCAGGAGGTATGCCAGGGGAGGCGGGGGCTGAGAGTGAGATGGACCAAGATCCAAGGGCTCGGCATGGGAATCGTCGTCCTCCGACAATAATAACAGACAATGTGTTGGTTTGCAGCGGTGGCCCGGGGAGAACTTTTTGTCGCAATAGAAACACAGGCCCTGAGCACGACGGTTTTGCAGTTTTGTCGGGGATAAGCGACGAAGAGGAAGGGCCGGTTTCGGAGCTGGGGCTGGTAGCAAAGCCTGCTGTTTCAAGGCCCCGACGGGTCGATTGGAGGAGAAGGAGTGGTGCCGAGATTCGTTGGCCTTGGCCTCCAACAGTTTAGCAAGGCCAAAAGCCCGACTGACCGACGTAGGGCGCAACACGGTAAGCTCTCGTTGGATATCATTGCGAAGCCCCGAAATACAATAGTTCAAAAGTGCCTCCGGAGGTAGCCCGACAACGCGATTAGATAATCGCTCAAACTCAGCCTGAAAGTCCGTCACGGTGCCACGCTGACGAAGCTTGAATTACGCCGCTTGGTGATTGTCGTAAGTCGATGGCCCGAACCGAAGTTCCAAATCCCAGGTAAAAGATTCCCAAGTTGTGATTTTTCTGTTAGAGTGCATCCATTAAAACCAACTGAGTGCATCCCCGGTCGTATAAAAAGAGATCATCTCGAGACGATGTTCCGGCGGCACCTGGTGATAGGAAAAATACTGATCCGCCTGAAAGATCCAATCCAAGAGCTGGGAGCCATCAAACGGCTATAAATGCAACTTAGGCAGTTTGACAGAGTGGGTGGGAGAAAGGGGAATCTGAATAGGGGGAGTGTGGGACGAAGATGGTGACGATGCGAGGTGGAATGCTGGGAGAGGTGTCTGGGAAGAGACTGGGATGTTATGGATTTATTGCTGCACGTCTGCGATCGGTTATTGTCATGGACTCGTGGCGGTGCTCAATCAAGGTGTGGAGTTTAGCCACCCGCTCAGTAGGGGCGAGCACAACGTCTTCGAGCGCCTGGTTGGGCTTGGGAGGCATGGCAAGAGGAATGAAAGCACCAGTTGATAAGGCTAGAATTCTCAGTTCTTCCCAATTCGAGCAGGGAAGGGGGCTCCAGACATTTGGGAGAGAGAAAGGAAAAAACGAAAAAAACAAAATTTCAGAATTTTCTCATAATTCATTCATAGTCTGATAGTGTTGAATACATAGTGACTTTCCTGCAGATACAGTCATTGTCCTTGGCATAACATTCTGAACAGAATTTGTCTCTACATAGCTTATTCTAATAATAATCCTTCAACCATGCAGGCCTAATTTTGGTCCGATTGGACTGTCTGAAAACAGGCCCAAGGTCAAGCCCAACAACTTTAGCATCCTTCTCAACGGTAGTTGGCCCAGTTGAACTGTGGCCCATATCACAGAACGTGACAACTGTTGTTAATTAAAATGTGGGTGTTCAGTTACTTACCTGCTCATTCGATTACAATCTTATGCAAGTCCCTCTATTTTACCTTTCTAAGTAGATGTGCCTCGTCAAAACAATCTCTCAATAATCAAAGATTATTCTATTTTTCCTACATTCAAAAATTATAAGATAGTTAAACAAAGAATTATGTTGTGGATACTGTGTGATTTATATTTTATAATTATATCTTATTGTATTTTATAATTATATCTCAAACATATATCACAGAATTTAAAATATTAGTCCAACAAATTATCATAATATAAAGTGATAAAATAAATCAAATAAGACTTGAAATTAGAAAGATGTATTGATGGAGAGTCACAACACTTGTCGATATCTTAAAACCATTGTTGTCTCCCTACGTGCAGGTGTTAACGTTTAAATATGACTTTAGGATAAACTTTATTAACTCACAACAGTATTTTGTTCCATGTGCGTGACTACAAGTAGATTAGGAACTAGCCCACAGTGATGTTGTCAAAGCTCTAAAACACTTGTGGGAATGTAAGAATTATTTACAAACTCATATAAAATTCTCAAATGAAAAGATTTTCTCAATGTGACAAATGAAGAAAGATAGTGACCCGTTAAGTAGTTGTAAAGAATTGGACTCTTAAGAGTAGGTCTAGTGCACAACAATGTAATAGGGGTGGACTTGGGTTGCTTTGGTATCTACTTATCAAGCTGCCAATGCAACTAATTATAAGATTAGGCCTAAACTTATTTAAGATATTCACTAAATATGATTTTTGTGGATAAAGTTAATTTTGATTATTTATATCCTTAGTTATCTTTATTCTAAAAAGACGTGCTTCTGTCATATCTTTCATTTCAAATTTCGTATTCAACCATTTCTTTAATTTCAATAATTTTGTAAGATCATTCCGACAAGTAAAAAATCTTCTAGGTGCAATGAAATAATCATAAAGTACCTCCAAATGTTTCATGTAGATATACAATGATTTGGTTTGACGTATTGTATGTGTCATATTTCATATTATTATATAATATGGTATTTGGGTAAAGTATTTATAAAAGTATGATTAAATGTAATAATACCATTAAGTGTATTATTTTTAAGTTATTTTTATTTTAACGTTATAGCTTGTGATAATTCCAAAAGATAAAAAACCCCTCAATATTTATTAAAATACAATTGTTAAAATAATTATTCTTGTCCAATATTTTCTTTTTTTTTTTTACATACATATGAAGTAGAAGTTCAAAATAGAAACTATTTTTTTTTTTAAAAAAAAAAAAGAGAACGAAAGTTGAATTTTCTTAAAGAAATTATACAAGTATGACAAAAATTCTATTTTTGAAAATTCAATAACTACAAAAAACTCAAATATTTTTTAAAAGTCTAAAAAAAAAGTAATATTTTTATTATATTTTATTATTATATTATTATATTCGAAGTACATCGTTTTAAACATACATGTATTCACAAGTAAGAAAAAAGCCAAAATGAAAAAAGGGATTTCCATCTTATTGTGCGAGAAACTGGAAGGGCATACAAAAAAGAAATTTTTTAATCCTATCTTAGACTAATCGATGAGAGGGTGCATCACACCCCTTAGATGGGATACACTATCCCATAAATTAAGATTACTAAGACCAAGTCCGATATTAATACTGTGAACCAAACGTGTAATTATGTATGATAAATAATTTTATCATATCTAATCACACGAACTAAATGGGACCATTCATTATTTAAATTATCCACTTTTACTTGAAAGAAGAATTTGATCATGTTTACCTGTTAGACACTTTAGAAGAACAAAAACAAATTTCAAACCCTTTCTTGTCTAATGTGACACAAGCAAGAGACTTCACCTCATCATGTTATAAGGGCGCATACAGAACATTAGTTAACAAAAGATTGTTTTCTCTAGGAAACTTACACACAGTGCCAATCCAAGCACAATTAAAAAAACACAAAATTATATTTTTGGTCCTATAATTATAGATTGTTAGCACTTTTGGTCCTGTAACTTACTCCGTTTACACATTTAGTCCTTTTTTTTGACGAATTTGGTCCTGAACATCTTACATTTGGTCTTTTTTTGTTTTTTTTTTGTCAAATTTAGTCCTGTGTACATAATTTTAGTCCTATTCTCGCTCGAGTAGATCTCATTTTTTGTCCTGTAATTATATGTCATCAGAACCAAATTTGTCGACATAGGACTAAATTTGCCAAAAAAGGACCAAATCTAATATGCGTTGGACTAAATTTGTTAAAAAAATGACTAAATATATAAATAAAGTAAATTATAGGATCAAAAATACTAACGATCTAAAGTTACAGAAGATGTAATTTTACCTTAAAAATATATTGTTTTCCATTCATAATTAGTTGTCGGCTTTCATATCTTCATTTCAACAAAATCATCTCTAGTATTAGCCACATGCCTTGAATAGGGTGAACCAAGCTTGTTTGTATTTTGGCAGGTGTAGGCCGCTAAATCTTTAGTTACCAATTTATTATAGTCCCACAAGATGTATGGAAATTGATGAATTTGAATCAATGCTACACCACTTCAAATTTTATTATTCACTAATCGACCAACCTACTTCTTGGTTGGAGCACTCATACAAAAAGGGGTATGATTTGTTGGTAAACGAGAAGAATTTTTCAAAATTAAAAAATTAAACATCCCCTAATTTGAACAATATACACTTTTCATGTAAAACACTATTTAGAATAACATGACATTATGCATAAAACACCCCCAAATATTCTTTAACAATCACCCTGATCAAAAATTACCTTCAAGTGTTTGATTTCATGATGACAGCGGAACACAAAGGAACATTGTCCACTTGAACTTCGCCAGAATTGTGATGGATGAAAAAAGTTCTCAACAATGAATTTCTCGCAGAGGGATGCTTTGCAAGCATATCCACCACAGATGGATGAGCTAAGAAGTTAATCATGTCTATACAATGTTTTCACACCCAATTTTTACCATTATCTAACATCCAAAATAACATACTCCAACCAACATAGTTGAAATAATACAAAGACCCTCTTAATGTTCCAATAAACCCCTTTTCATCTATTTTATCCTGCTCCGAAATTGGATAGGCCAAAGCTAGCGAATCTAGACTTATTTCGTCATCACTCACAGCTATGAGGTTATTGCATATGAGGCAAATAGGTGACGGTTTATGTTATATTCATAAAGAAGAAATTATTTATTGAGATTTCTCAAAAGACAACATCTTCATTCTAAAGACAGTAATGTCATGATTGATGATTTTGGATTAAGCGAGTTAAGTAAATGTATTATGGATTTATTGCCCTATTCTTAATTTAGATATCTTCTTTTTGTTTTATCATGTGTAAGAAAGTTCAATATTTTGTTTCCGTTTTTCAGTTATACATCTTGAACCACATGAAGAAGTTTACCTTGTTTCAAAATCTAGTGCATCATTCAACATGTTGTGTACTGACTACCAAAGATGGATGTTGATATAGTAGCCATTAGTTAGAAGAGCGATGTATTTAAGGTGGGGCTGATTTTCTTTAAAATGCTATATCCTATTCAGGTCGATCAAGAACGGCCAAGGTTCTCAAAGATATCAAGAAATGTGTATCTCCTATTACTTCGTTCATTTTATAAGTATTTTATTGAAAGCCATCTAAACGTCTTTCAACACATGAGATCTTCTAACACGAGCTTTTCACCTCAACATATAAAGGCATATGAAATCATCCTTTGAGAATTTGGTATTTATGAAACCATTCTTTTATTTGTACATACTAGTAAAATGCACACGGGTTGCACCGAAGCATAGTTTTTAATCTCTCAATATTGATTTTTTCTTCCTCCATCCTTAAATAATGTGTACATAAGGAAAATATTTTAATGAAAAGTTTTAATTGATGAAAATATTGATATCAAGACTAGATTATTGAAAATGAACTCTAACTAAATATTTATACATTTGGCTCTTCAAATTGATGGTGAAGATTAAATCTTTTTAGTATGATAGAGAAGCTCTCAAAAACACTTTCAAAAATATTTTAAATATATAAAAGCTTCTAGACTTATATATAAAACTTTTTAAAACTTCTATCAACTTTTATATTTGTCTAAAAGCTTGCATCCACAAACTTCCATATTTATATAAAATATTCTATTCTTTTTTACATTCTTAATTTCATGATACATTTCGTACTTTTAATATTAACCTCTATACACTAATTTTTAAATTTAATCATCCACTTTCTTAATTTATACTATTAACTTAGTGTAATTATTTGAATCATGTGCAATACACGTCTACATTACCAACTTATAGAAATGTGATGTGCATTGCCAGGTTATAGAAATGTGTTATTATATTTTTGAGCTCATATGAATATATTTATACTTATCTCAGTTTTTCGTAATATTAAAGATCTTACTGTTCGTTGTCAACCTTTTAGTTCATATGTTTATGCGCAAAACAAGCTATACAGATTCACAAAAATTACTGTGTACATATGGATTTGTTTGGTATTTATCCTTCTTTTCTAAAACAAGTATTATTTGCAACTCGTCAGTTGCTATTAAGGAGTCCGTGCTATATTTTTATACGAGCGTGTGCCTCGTGCTATGCACGGATTTAATTTAATTATGACTAAAATTATGTCTTACAAAATTTTAAAATTACGTAAAAATTAGTTTTTTTTTTAGTTTGAACGAGATCAATAATATAAAACTATTTTTTTTTTATCCAAATCATAATTAATCAATATCAATAAAGTTGACAAAAGCTAATAATTATCGAAATAAGAATGAAAGGATATACATACAATAAACTTAAATTATCATTGATTGTTTAGTTTTATTTATTTTTTCTGATTGTCAGATGGAACATAAATTATTTTAATAAAAAATAGTTTTTATACTAATATCTATGTAACAAAATTGCATATTAATATTACATCATCTTATTATATAATATTATTGTATAATAAAATTTTCTATCATAAAATTAATAGTATGCTATCATTACTTTTATAGAGTTGTCATCAAAAGGAAAAAAAAAAATGTGAATATTACAGAAATTCAAGTAACTAAGTAGTACTGAAGGAGTACATATATAAAAAAATTATTATTATTAGATATAAATATACAAAACTAATCAAAAAAATTAATTTCAACAAAAGATAAGATTATAAGATATCAGACATAATGAGTTAAGTTTTGCTCTAAATGATGTTATATATTATTTTGTTTTTGTAACTTCGCTGTTATGGAAGCTCACTAAATCATAAGCAAAATAACTATTCATCACAAATACAAAATTAATGTAATGTTTCAAATCAATATCTAGAAGTCTACTAACAAATAGACATTGATTACTATAAAAAACAAATCAAATTAATATTTATCTTGTTTGTGCATGCAAGTAATTTTTAACTTCTTATGTAGGAATACATATATATATATATATAATTATTTTCTTCATTTTGTTGACACTTCTTAATATTAGTTGTACTTCTTCTATTCGACTATTTATAAAATATTTCTAATTTTTATTCTATTATTATATGGTAAAATCTTCGTTGCTCATTATGCTATCATTTCACCTATGCATAGACTGAAATATTAGCTCGTAATCTCAAACTCAAAATTTTTTTTTGAAACTTCAAACGCATAAAATAAAAAAAAATGGATTTATTGTAAGTTGTTTGAAGTAACATGCTCAAAATTTAAGCAAGAAAAGTAGAAAAAACATAAAGCAACAAATAAAAATTCAAAAATAAATCCATCGCGAAAGCTAAAAAATAAATTAGAAGTACAAGTAGGCAATGACAATTACTTGGACAAATTAAAAAAAGAATCCCACTATATATAATTAAATGAGATGAGAAAAAGTGGACATCATATAATCTCAAACTCAAAAGACTTCTTATTTTATATTTAATAAAATATGCTTCATATATTAATAAAAGGAGCCGAAGTACATCCACATGTAAACCCTCCTATAGAACATTCCTATTTCTAGTATATACATTAACTATATCGCTACAGACAAAATTTTCCAAAAACGTTGGACATACATCAAAAGACTTCTTTGAAATTTACAAATGCATAAAATAAAAAAATAAAAGAGTTTGTCATAGTTAAATTCATCGAGAAAATTGAAATATAGATTAGAATAAAAAGTAGATTGTGACAAAAACTTGAACAAATTAAAAAAAAAATCTCACTATATGTAATTAAATGAGAAGAGAAAAGGTGGACATCATATAATCTTAAACTCAAAGTACTTCTTTGAAACTTGCAAATGCATAAATAAAAGTAAAAGGTTTGTCGTAAGTTGTTTGAAATAGCATGCTTGAAACTTAAGCCTGAAAAGTAAAAATAAAAATTAAAAGATGTTAAATTTATCGAGAAAACTAAAAAATAAATTAGAATTAGAAGTAGGGTATGACAAAAACTTGAACAAATTTTTAAAAAAAAATCCCACTATATATTGTTAAATGAGAATAGAAAAGGTATCAAATAATGACAAAATGCTTAATTAATGAATATAATTATTTATCAAAGTTGTACTACGATATATAACAAATTATTATTATTAGATAAATAAAAATTAATCAAAAAAAGATTAGATTATTGAACATAATGAGTTAAGTTTTGCCCTACAATGTTATACATTATCCCATGTTCCTAACTTCGATGCCATTAACCGTACCTCATAATACAAGTAATGATTCGAACAAAAATAAAAATAATAAAAGAGAAACAAAAATAAAGAGAAATTGTATGAAAAATAATAATAAAAATTGTAAATTTTAAACAAACATCAAGTATATATATGATTCAGAATATATGTAAGGGATGGGGGAAGAAAGGGGCAACATACAAGAAATAATTGAGATACACAAATAAAATTATATAGAAAAGTGGGTTTTAGATATAGCGTATGAACTTTCAATTCAATAATTATTCTTTATTTATTTTTATCTTTTCTTTCATAATGTAAATATGTATAATAACACAAAGTAAATGTATTTATATAATTTATTCATAAAAGATGACTTTTAGACTTTAATTCAAAATTGATTAATTCTCATACTTAAGGAAAAAGGCATCATTCTACCAGCATATTATTATTATTATTATTATTATTATTATTTATTATTATTATTATTATTATTATTATTATTATTATTATTATTTTAATTTATCAAAAATACGGATCTATAGGACTAATAGATCAATTAAACAAAATAATTAACATAATCTAAATAAGCAATTAATATACTTTAGGTAACTTGTGAAACTCGATTTTTGTTTTGAGATAATAAAATAATTAGAATTGCTGCATACTAAGTTGTTCTTGTTGGCAAATTATGATTGTAAAATCATTTCTAACATAAAGTTTATTTAGATACTAAAATAAAAGTAATCACACAAACATTAACTTCATTAATTTATTCTGACCCAATGGCTCTAATTTGAATTTAAACAACTTATTAAGTTTGAAAATCTAGGCGTTGAGCGAGATCATATTTAAAATTATGAATTTAAGATCAATAACACTGACTGATGCCTCCTCAAAATTCCCTGGACCAGCCTAAGAGCTAGGAGCAGGCCCCCAAGCTGAGCAGCCCAGCAGGCCGACACCACTAGGCCCAAAAGTAAGGTTTTTTTTTTTTTTTTTTTCCATATATAAGTCCAGTTTCGAATAACTGACCTGGCAGACCCATGGAAAAGGCTTGTACAACAAGCCTAGTCATCAAACAACTCGCATTCCACATCACACCATTAGCCAACACCTGAGGCCACATCATGTTAAAAGATCTCATCCAGATTCCCAGTAGATTGGCCAGAATCCGGATATTTCTGAGCAAGTAATGGTTTTCCCGAAAAATCTGACAGATGTGGCAAGGTTTACTAAAACGGATATATCTCCACCAATTCAACTCAGATTCATACGCGGCTTGTTGGGTTAGGAAGATAACTCTTCAGAATTTTCAATGGTATATGGCACTTAATAAATCTCCTCCAAAATTGGGTCCAACACTGGCTATAAAAGGAACACACTGTGCAGTAATTTGTCAACTTCAACTTCATCATCTCACAACTTCACTACTTTGAGAACTCTCAAGTAACCTCTACTCTATCTTTTGCACATGAATTTATCTCCACCTTTTAGGATATTCACACACCAATTATCACACTTGCACCATTATTCTCATCGTCTTTAAGTGTTCTTTTATTTATTCCAGATCGAACATTACTGACTTAAGCATCAGAGTGCTAACCCCTCTCTACAGGTTAGTCTCCCCTACAATCTTGGGACTTTCAAGAAGATCCCTTGACATTTTATGGTGCTACTGGACCACAGCACACATCGTTGGCGCCGTCTGTGGGAAACACTTGAGCTTTGGCGTGAGAAATGGTCGATACAGACAATGTTGGATCTTTCTTGGGAGAAGCTTCTCTCCTTGCTGCAGTAGGATCCACCGTCCTACCTTCTGAACAGATGAGGAGCGCCGCCAGCGCTCCCTCTCTAGCTAGTGACCCTGCTCTAGGCAGTAGTCTCCCAGTTCCAGTCGTCGATTGCCCTACTCTAGCTGCGGCCTTTCCTGCACCTGTCGGTGTACCTCCTACTCCAGCAGTCGTTTTCCCTGCTCCAGTTGGTGCCGCTGCTGCCCCGAGTGGGACCCGCCAGCCCCGGTGTCCAACCCCGTTGTTGTCCCTGCCGTTCTGGATCCACTCCTATGTGAGCACCTCCGCCAGTTCATATTGGAGACCATTCACTCGGCTTACCGCGGCTCCCAAGCAAGTGGTGCAGGTCCCTCTTCCCAGCAGGAGCGAGGAGCAACTCCAGTGAGTCAACCGATGGATGAACAGGCTTTTGCTGGACAACAGCATGACAGATCTCTCCCTACTGGCTCCGCCAATAAGGAAATAGCCCCCTTCCAACCCCCTGAAATTTGGCAAGCCCTTACGAAGTAGGTGGTCGAGCTTCGCCAACAGGTAACCAAAGACACTGTCAGCGGCTCGCGACATTCCGTTCAGCGAGGACATCATGGCTGAAGAGCTCCCTGCTCACTTTCGAGCACCATCCTATCTACCTGCCTACAATGGCACTACTGATCTGGCTGAACACATGCGTAAGTTTGAAAATGCAGCCCTGCTTCACAAGTACACCGATGGCATTACATGTCATGTTTTTCTTACTACATTAACAGATTCTGCTCGACAATAGTTCGACCAGCTTCTAGTTGGATTAGTTAGATCTTTTGCAAAATTCAGCTCCTTTTTTCTACATTGGTTTGCTAGTAGCAAGAAATACCGAAAGTCGGCTATCAGCCTTTTCGAAGTCAAGCAGGAGGAAAAGGAGACATTGAGAGCTTACATACATCGTTTCAACAATGCTGTCCTGGAGGTCCCTATAGCCCACCAGGAGGTGCTGATCAGTGCACTCACCCAGGGCATCCGTGTAGGACCACTTTTCGAATCCCTGGCCAAGAAACTTGCAGCCAGCTTTCAGGAAGTGCTAGCTCATGCAGAGAAGTACATGAACCTTGAGGATGCTCGGTTGGTCAGGCAGGGAGATAGTAAGGACTGAAAGAAGGAAGGGGAGTCCTCCTCCGTTCGGCGGGGCAGGGGAGAACCCCAAGGGCGGTTCAACCCTCTCGACCCAAGGAATGAGCACTTCACCCTGCTGATCACCAACCCAACACGGATGTTGATGGATCGCCACCCTGCCTTACAATGGCCCAAAGGCTCTGAGGAGGGTCCTCAGCAGCCTAAATCTAAATATTTCTGCAGGTACCATAGGGAATATGGACACGACACCAACAGGTGTCGTCAGCTAAGACAGGAAATAGAGCGGCTCATCCAAGCCGGCTACCTGAAGGACTACGTCGACAAGGATGACGTCGTGAATAGAAGGAGGAGCGCTCCCGCCATCGTAGTTCCCGCAGCAACGAGGAGCAGGTCACTGATCTCCCAAGGAGGGAGCATAGAAGGGAAAAATTCCCGGTTGTGGAGCAAAGCCCAGAAAACACCCCTGCCAAGGGGGTGTTTCTACAGAGCCCGCGTGCCCACGCCCGTGCTACCAAAGCAATAATGGAACTTGACCACAAATCACCAGCAGGGGATCCTATGATCCATTTCGGACCTGCTAACATACAAGGAGTGCATTTACCTCATAATGACACACTTGTTATTTCTACTACTCTTGCTAACTACACTGTTCAACGTATTTGTGGATTCGGGCAGTTCTGTGGATATCCTCTTCTACGAGGTCTACCGGTAGATGGAGCTTGGGGATATCCCGCTGGAGCTGGTAGACACTTCACTCTACGGCTTTGCAGGGGAGGTTGTGCATCCCTTGGGACAGATCTTGTTCTCCTTATCCTTGGGGGTAGAGCCCAACCGAAGGACCAAAATGATTCGCTTCCTCATAGTGGACATGCCCTCAGCGTACAATGTCATTTTAGGGTGCCCTGCCCTGAACGCCTTCCAAGCTGTTGTCTCCACCTATCACATGAAGCTAAAATTTCCTACCGGGGCAGGGGTAGGAGAAGTTACCGGTGACCAGTACACTGCCCGAAAATGCTTTGCCGAGTCCATGAAAGAAGGTAGCAGGAAAGACATGGAGATAGATCTCCCCCCACCTAGCAGGGAGAAAGGGAACCGACCTGTGCAGCATGATGAGCAAGGAAACATGATTTCTACTCGAGTCCAGCCCGCCGAGGAGCTGCTGACCATTCAGCTAGTACCTGGAGAGCCCGACAAAATCACCAGGATCAGCTCCCAGTTAAGCCCCAAGGTGGCAGGCCATTAACCACCCTTTGGCAGAAGAATGTAGATGTTTTCGCCTGGACAGCCTGAGACCAGTGGTTATTGACCCCAACATTGCAATACACAACCTGAACTTGGATCCAACCTTCCCTCATGTGATGCAGAAGAAAAGACATTTTGGTCCTGAAAAGGAAAAGGTCATCTAGGAGGAGGTAAGCAAGCTCCTTGATGCAGGGCACATCAAGAAGATTCAATTCCCCCAGTGGTTGTCCAATGCGGTACTTATCCCCAAGTCAGGTAATAAACGGCACATGTGAGTTGATTTTTGTTATGTGAATAAAGCACGTCCTAAGGATTTCTATCCCTTGCCTCGTATAGACCAGCTGGTGAATTCCACCTCTAATCATGAACTGCTAATTCTAATGGATGCCTCGCAGGGTTACCACCAGATTATGCTTAACCCCGATGACCAGAAGCGTGTAAGCTTCAACACGTTAGTGGGGACATATTGTTACATTGTCATGCCCTTTGGGCTAAAAAATGCAGGTGCCACATACCAGCACTTCGTGGACCACATGTTTTGAGAGCAGCTCAGATGCAATATGGAGGTGTAAGTGGCCGATATGCTAGTGAAAAGCCGACAGGCTGATCAACACATCATAGATCTTGCGAAAAACCTTCAATATTCTCAGGAAGTATCACATAAAGCTGAACCCAACCAAATGCGCATTCGGTGTTTGAAGTGGCCGATTCCTCGGCTACATGGTGACACAGAAGGGCAGTGAGGTAAACCCAAATAAAATATGAGCAATCCAAGAGATGAGACCTCCTGCCAACCTCAATGAAGTACATAGACTTGTTGGCCACATTGCTGCCCTCAGCAGGTTAATATCCCACTCTACTGAGCGCAGCTTTCCCTTCTTTAAAGTTCTAAGGAAGGCTAAAGACTTTGCATGGGACGAAGCTTGCCAGCAACCCTTATTTGATCTAAAGGCGTACCTTGCCAAGCTACCTCTGCTCACCAAACCCTCACCAGGGGAGACATTGTGCTTACACCTTGCTGCAGGACAGCACGCTGTGAGTTCCGTACTCCTTAAAGAGGAGAACGTAGTACAAAAGCCTGTATACTACGTCAGTAAGGTCCTGCATGGCACTAAACAGCACTACCCAGAGGTAGAAAAACTGGCATTTGCGTCGGTAACAACAGCTAGAAAATTATGTCCTTACTTTCTGTCTCATTCCATAGCTGTGCGCACTGACACCCTCCTGCGAACTACACTGGGGAAAGCTGAGACTTCTGGCAGGATGATCAAATAGGCTGTTGAGCTCAGCGAGTATGATATCTCCTACCAACCTAGAATGGCGATCAAAGCCCAGGCCCTTGCTGATTTCATGACTGAAACAGCGTTGGCTGAAGAAGAGGAAGGAACATGGCTACTCCATGTGGATGGCTCCTCCACTTGCACGGGTAGCGGAGCAGGTATCGTGCTGACTAGCCCAGAAGGAGATGAGCTAGAATTATCCCTAAGGTTTGACTTCAAAGCCTCGAACAATGAGGCTGAGTATGAAGCCCTCGTAGCAAGTATCACGATGGCACTGGATGCGGGAGCAAGGAACGTAATCACCTACTCCGACTCCCAATTGGTAACAAGTCAGGTAGGAGGCACCTACGATGTCAAGTTGTACCACATTAAAGGATACCTCCAAGAAATAAGCAACCTCAAAAACAGGCTGAGGCCTTAACATCATGAGGCTAAAAATACGGGAGATGATAGTCCCAATAACAAGAGGCACGCAGGCCCCACCCAACAGAAATTAAATGATCATACATTCATCCATACACAAGGTATAGGGATTTTTTGTGATCATCCCATGTGAAAGAAATCGGTGGATCGTCCCGGGAATTGCACGAATGCGGAAGCGCGATAAAAATAATCATACAAAAATTAAAGCATGCTTTAAATTGAAAAGAACACGCTCAAGGGGTGTGCCCTTGAGGTTCCCGGGCGTTCGGTGTATCTCATGATCATATAA
Organism: Sesamum alatum; assembly: GCA_034509735.1. NCBI lineage: Eukaryota > Viridiplantae > Streptophyta > Magnoliopsida > Lamiales > Pedaliaceae > Sesamum > Sesamum alatum. The sequence goes on from JACGWO010000004.1 coordinate 17,059,715, forward strand.
CAAATAAAGAAATCATGTAGGCCATAGAGTTGAAAAAATTAAAGAGGGACGAAAAGGTAAAACGAGACCTACCCGTTGTCGTTTTCGTCTTCAACGGCTACTCGCGTTGTTCCCCGTTTTGCACCGAGATCTCGTTCTTGAGACCCTCAAAATCGTGACACACGATCCACCCACGTATCTTGCACGTTGTGCTAGCAACGAACAAGTGTATAATTTTTGGAGTGGACGAATCAATAACACGTTATCAATTAACGGTATTGGTTCGTCTAAGTTCTAATGTTCCAAGAACAAAAAGAACTAAAAAATATTTTCTTCTTGGAGAGAGAGAGAGAGGGCGGACGAGAGGTATGGAGAAAGAGTGTGTGTTTTCAAGAATCATCATCCTACAATTGTTGGAAGCTAGAGGTTTATATAGAGGAGGAGTTTAATCCTCTTTAAACTCCAACTCTAAGAAACTCTAATTTGACTAGGATTTTGACCTAGTCAAAGTCCTAGTCAAACGAATCCTAGCCTTCCATCTCCCCTTTCCATCTCAACCATTGATTTTAATTTAATGGAATATTTAAATCCTATTAAATATTCCAAAAGGCCAAAAGAATAAATATAATATAATAAATAAATATTATTATTTATTCTAAGCCCATTAAATCAACCCTTTTAATAAATCCTATTTATTAATTTAATTCCCTTTATCAAATAGAAGGAATTAATTTCTCCAAGAAAATATAGGACCCGATTAAATCTAATTTAATCATTCCTTTACTCCAATATTTAATTTCAAATTAAATACTAAGTGTGTGTGGATAGTGTGTGACTCTTTAGGTTCACCATTCAGCTAGACTTGGTCGGATTCCTAGAATCCGCCCGTTACCATAGGTGGCCATCTAGCAACGGTCCATGCCACTAGAGACTAGGTGAAATATTCGGGGATGAACATTTAGGCTCTAACAGTACACTTGTCCTTCTGTCTTCGGTCTCATCACTTAGAGTCTAGGGCACGGAAAAAGCAGGTACCCATTTTGGACCTAAGTGTCGGTCTGTCCTTACTAAATGCCGCAAGGGAAACCTTTCCCTTCTGTTCAGTTACTGTGGCCACAGATTTCAGGGATAAGACACAGAGCATATATGGGACTCAACTGTCAACACCTTTTGACAGGAGACAGATCCTTTCTTGGAAACTACTGTCACTTTGTACACCCGAGCTGCACTAGACATGGCTTATGACTACTCAAGAGTATTTTGGCAATCTCTCACCATATATAAGATAGAGATCTGATGCACAGGTAAACTCAGCAGTTCCTCAAGTCAAAGGACTTGGCCTGTACCGTTGGAACCGGGAATACACGTCATACCTTGCTGACCATACTCAAGGTCCTCCGTAAGACGGTTCCCGCGAGTCACCTCAGTCAGCTGCTTCCTAGCACGCTGACCCACTAACACTGCTTAGACGACCTTCGTCACCCGTCGATGAAATACGACAGCAGATGCTTAGTGCAAGTCTCAAAGGGAATCCCGGTACCCATTTTCGGGATTCCTTGACTTGGAGATTTCCGAACTGATTCGGCGAGACTGATTTCATGGACCTACCTCCAAGCGTAGTCCCAGTCCCCGAAATCGTTTATCAGTCCGTGGGCTTTGTTTGCGTAGTGAACAGAAATGTAAACGCAGATAAGTGAACGTAAACAAAGTATTGCCATATGAATTTTCACTTCTTTATTCATAAATATTTTATCAAATATCAAAGAATTGTCTAGACATAGGTTACATATTCCTGCCAAAATTGGCTTACATGGTCACCTATTCTAACAGATTCCATCAACGCACATAACACAATTATTTCAAATAATCATGCATTAAACCAATGGATATTCAAAATATCCAAGTATATCCAACATCACAAAAGCATAAATATATAAACAATATGCAAAATTCAAATTTCAAATTTAATGGACATTACAAACAATGCATCCAATGCATGTATTAATTCCAAATTAATTAAGCAAATTAATCTAAGGAATAATCCAATTATTCGAAAATCAAATGTGCAAAATTAATACATTTTCAAAATAATGTGCAGAAAATACAGAAAATTAAATTTTTCAAAAAATATCGAAAAACGGCACAAAACGGCCCAGCAGTTGTGCCTGCCGGCCAACCGCGCGTGCAGGCAGCAAGCCTGCGCGCGTGCTCTGTGCCGCGCTGGCCTCGACTGGCAGCGGTCGCCTGCGCACAGCGCACACACCCGCGGTAGAAGAGAACGAGTTTAAGAAGGAATCGGTTTAAGAGAAGAACACTATGGATTAGTGTTCTCTTAAACCTACTTTATTCTTCTTCTTGATTCAAAATCAAGTGAAGAACACAAGTGAAAAGGGGGGGGGGGGAGATGGCCGTGAGAGAGAGAGAGAGAGAGAGGAGAGGCCGAATTTCTTCTTCTTCATAGAAAAAGATTAATAATGATTCACTTATGCTAGGTGTTGTATATACTCATATATATACATAATTAATGTGATTATTGGAATGTGTCTAGGTTCATCCAAGGATGTCTAGATACAGTCTAATCAATCACCATTAATTCTTCAATCTAGCCTACCAAATTTTATGGTATGATCAAATCATACCAAAAGGGAAGGGCTTGATTGGAGTTGATTTGTCTCTTTCCAAAAGAGATAAATCAACATACCACCTTGCATGAAACATGGCTGATTTTGCTTCCTCCAAAGGAGCATTTCGGCCATGTTTAATTTGGGAAGAAGTCCAACTTCTTCCTATTCTAAAATAGGAATTATTTCTCCTCTTGGGTCAAAATTTAACGGACCGGGTTTTCATCGTAATCCAATTATGATCAACCCGACATTAAATCCAATTTAATGTCCACTTAAATTATTTCCATTGATCTTTTAATCCAATTAAAAGATCCAACTTCTCAACTTTCTATATTTAATCGAAAATCCAATTTACTGATTAAACGAGGGCCCGATACAATATCGGCCCGTCCATCCAATGGACTTTCCCTTAAGTAATCCAATTACTTATTTATCCTTCGAGATTGACTCCAAGTCAATCTCTCAACCTCCTCGGTGATTTGTGTGTGACCCTTTAGGTTCACCCTCAGCTAGACTTGGGCCAGTGTCCCATAAGGATCCGTTACCATGGGTGGCTGTCTAGCAACGTTCCATGGCACTACAGACTAGGTGAATTGGCGTGAACATTTAGGCACCTATTCCGTACGGGTACGGTCCTTCCGTCTACCGTCTCCCGACTTTAGTCTAGGGTATGGAATTGGGCGTCGGTTCCCATCCTTGACTAGGCATCTATGCTTAATACTCGAGACTACGTATGCTTCATTGTGTCGACACAGGAAACCATTCCCTGTTCGACCAACCACTGTGGCCACAACTTTAAATAGCATGAACGTGTCTTCGAGTGCATAGGAGATACCTCTGTCAAATACTGACTGGGGACGGATCCTCTTCTTGGAATCCACCATCCTCACTATACATTCCGACTGCACTGGACAAAGCTTATGATGATCATCTTACAGAATGATCACCTCTCGCCAAATCCAAGATACAACCGTCCTGTGCACGTGACTGCCGTGATCCCTCAAGTCTGAGGACTACTCCGTACTATCAGAACCGGGAAAATTCAATCATACCGACCAAGCCTCCAAGGCTTCCATATTATGATCCCCGCGAGTCAGTCCAGTCGGCTCGATCCCAATCGACCAACCCATCAAGATCGTGTAGGCGTCCCACGCCTGTCGCTGATGAAACACGGCGCTCATCCAATGAACACAACTCTTGATGCAAGTCTCAATAGGACTCTCGATGCCCTGTCTTGAGGTCCTCGACTTGGAACGTTTCAGACCCAACTCTAAATAAGCTTGTTTCATGACCACCATCCAATGCGTGTCCTAACTGTACAAGTGGTTAACCGTGGTCTGTGGGCTTTGTTGCGATATAAGTAAAACACCGTTTTAACGAATGTGAAATGAGCGCAACAAAGTAAGCACGAAAAGTGACGAATACTCATTTTATTCATCACATGATAATATTACTTTTACATCGAGTTGTATAATAGGTTACAAATCGCCAAACCTGTTGGCTTTCTGGTCACCTATTCTAACAATCTCCCACTTGACCTAAAGCCAATCACCCATTGACCTCAAACTCATCTTATCCAGATGCTGAGTATGGGCAACTTGTGACACGGGCTTAGTAAGTGGATCTGCTATGTTTTCTGCGGAGCTGACTCGGTCCATCCAAACGTTATCCCTGCTAATCATCTCTCTGAGCAGATGGTAGCGTCTAAGAATATGGTTGGATCGGTGATGAGATCTCGGTTCCTTTGCTTGCGCTATTGCCCCGTTCTTATCGCAGAAGATAACTAATGGGTCAACGATGCTACGTACTACCCAACTCTTAGATGTAGCTCTTCATCCAAACCGCTTCCTTAGCAGCTTCCGAAGCTGCTATGTATTCAGACTCTGTGGTGGAGTCCGCTGTGGTTGCCTGCTTGGAACTCTTCAAAGCAACCCATGCCACCATTAAGTCTGAACACATAACCAGACTGAGACTTGGCATCATCGTCATTCGACTGGAAGCTAGCGTCGCTATAGCCTTCCAATATCAACTTTCCATCGCCTCAGATCAAAAACATGTCCTTAGTTCGTTTCAGGTACTTTAGGATAGTCTTGACTGCACTCCAGTGTACCTCCCCGGCACATGACTGATATCGACTAGTTACGCTCAAAGCGAAAGCCACATCACGTCTAGTGCACTGAACAATATACTGTATGCTGCCTACGGCTGAAGCATAGGGGATGTCCAACATCCGTTTAATCTCCTCATCAGTCTTGGAAGACTGCTTCTTGGACAACTTAATTCCATGCCTTATAGTAAGGAATCCTCGTTTTGAGCTCTCCATCTTGAATCTCTTCAAGACTTTCTCAATATACGAGGACTTGGCCATTCCTAACATCCTTCTAGATCTATCTCTGTAGATCTTGATGCCAAGGATGTAGGATGCCTCGCCCATATCCTTCACAGAGAATTGTGTTGACAACCAAGCTTTAGTGGTACCCAACATCTTAGAATCATTACCAATGAGCAAGATGTCATCCACATAAAGCACCAGAAACGCAGCTGACCTCCCACTGATCTTCTTGTATACACAAGGATCGGACTCGTTCTTGATGAAATATTATCCCCGTATGACTTCATCAAAACGTATGTTCCAGCTTTGGGAAGCTTGTTTGTGGCCATAGATGGACCTTAGGAGACGGCAGACCTTCTGCTCTTCTCCAACAGTTATGAAACCTTCCGGCTGATCCATATAGATCTCTTCCTCTACGAAACCGTTGAGAAAGGCTGTTTTCACGTCCATCTACCACATCTCATAGTCATACCATGCTGCTATGGCAAGCAGTATCCGAATGGACTTAGCCATTGCTACAGGCGAGTAGGTTTCCTCAAAATCGACCCCTGGTCGCTGAGTGTAACCTTTTGCCACAAGCTTGGCTTTGAAGGTTGTAACCTCCCCGTTAGCTCCAAGATTACGTTTGTAGACCCATTTACACCCCACGGGTTTTACCCCTTTGGTTGGGTCCACTAGGGTCCAAACCTGGTTTGTACCCATAAATTCCATCTCGGATTTCATGGCCTCAATCCACTTACCCGAATCGATGTCCGACATCGCTTCTCCGTACGTCTTTGGATCATTATCCAACTGACCGATCAGGCCCAGAAATCCATACCTATCAGGTGCATGGGATACTCTGGCCGACCTACGGAGGACTGGAACATTATCAGTGGGAACTACTGGCTTACATGTCACTGCCGCCTCATGGGGTGCTTCACTTGATTCCTCAAGGAGTACCTCATCGCGTCGACTATCCGATGGAAAACCCTTTTCCAAGAAAACTGCATTTTGCGAGACAAAAACCTTTTGCTCGGAGGTATCATAGAAATAATACCCCGCAGTTTCTTTCGGATAGTCAATGAACCTGCATAAACTAGACCTCGAGTCTAGTTTATCTCCTACTAATCTCTTGACATATGCGGGGCAACCCCACACTTTCAAGAATTTGTAGGAGCAGGCTTGCCATGGCATATCTCATATGGCAACTGGGATATCTTCTTAGATGGCGCAAGTTCAAAATTTTGACCGCCGTCTCAAGAGCGTATCCCCAGAAGGAAAGGGGGAGTTCGGTAAAACTCATCATGGACCGGACCATGTCCAATAAGGTCCGATTTCTCCTTTCAGACACACCATTAAGTTGTGGTGTTCCAGGAGGGGTCCACTGAGAGAGAATCCCATTCTCTTTTAGATAATCAGTAAACTCACCACTCAAATACTCTCCACCTCGGTCCAACCAAAGGGCTTTGATCTTTCGACCGGTTTGGTTCTCTACTTCAAGTTTGTATTCCTTAAACCTTCCAAAGGCTTCAGACTTGTACCTCATCAGGTAAACATAACCATACCGTGAGTGATCATCGGTAAAGGTTATGAAGTACGAGTACCCACCTCTAGCTTGAGCATTTAGTGGGCCACAGACATCCGTATGGATCAAATCCAACAGACCACTGGCTAGCGTACTTTGTCCAACAAAGGGTTTCTTGGTCATCTTTCCCTTCAGACAGGATTCACAAGTCGGTAGGTTGTCCAAATTGTCTATTTCTAGACTCTTTGAGTCCACCAACCTTCTTATCCTATCTTTAGAGATATGACCTAACCTCGCATGGCATATCTGTGCGTTATTATGATCATCACGTTTTCGTTTGTAATCTGCAGTCATAATCCAATTAGATTGTTGAAGTATGTATAGACCGTTGACCACAAGCAAATGAGAAATACCATCTTTGATAATGAAAAAGCCGTTTTTATTGATGGTAAATTCAAATCCCTCCTTATGAAGGACCGGGATGGAAACAATATTTTTAATCATGCTAGCTACATAGAAACAGTCGTTCAGTACAATCCTAGCATGACTACTAATGGCTAACTCCATTGACCCTACGGTTTCCGCAGCAACGGCCTTGCCATCGCCTAGCCTCAGGATCATCTCATCCTTGGTTAGCCTTTGCTTCTTTGCAGTGCCTACAAATCATTGCAGATGTGAGCACCACACCCGGTATCCAATACCCATGAAGTAGAATTAGTTATCATGTTTACTTCAACCACAAACATACCTGGGTTGGAGAGGAGTTGTGGCCACTCCCTCTTCCAATGCCCCTTCCCTTGGCAATGCATGCAGACATCATTTGCCTTGGACCGCTGAGAACCACAGGCCTTCCCTTTCCCTTTTCTCGGTCCCACCGGAGCAACAGGGACGCCCGGAGCGCGAGCAGGAGCCGCAACCGTCTTCCCTTTTCCCTTTTTCCTGTTCCAACTTCTGGCCATCTTGCCATTTGCCTTGGAGGTCGAAGCCTCTCCTATCAATATTGCCGGCGCCGACTTGTGGGTCGTTGCCTCGTATTGGACCAGGATGTTGATCAACTCATGAATAGACTTCTCAAGTCCGTTCTTGTTGTAGTTTACAACAAATAGGTCATAGGACGGAGGAAGCGACTGGAGGATCACGTCAATGTACGTGTCATTGTTATGCCCAGCTTTAAGGTCCTCGAGTTTCTCTACTAGGGAGAGCAACTTGACCCCATGACTTTATACAGACGCTCTTTCAACAAGCTTGGTGCCAAAGAATGCTTTTGTGGCGGCATATCAAATATGCCTGTCCAGAACCGCATAAACCTCGTTCATGCAGAGCATTATGGCGGAGACGTTGTCCAGCCTCTCATACTGCTTCTGGATATCGTTAGACAATGAAGCCAGTATGATACTGCGTACTTTCCGGTTGTCCTCATGCCATTTCTCGAACGTTAAACGTTCTTCTGGCCTGGCGGCTCGTCCAAGACGTAGCCTTGGTTCTCGAAACCGAGGACAATCCTCAGGTTCCGTTGAATTTATTAGTCTCAAGTACCATGATTAATGGATTCTTAGACATATCTACATTAATGAAAATGTAAAGCAAAAATTAGCCGATGATGGTAACATTATTGTTCAAGTAGAAGACTTGGTCTTTTAGTCTTTAACCCTGCCACTATTTATACGAAAGTTCGCCACTCTGAAGCGGAGTTTCGTAAAACCATTTCCTAGTGGGCTCGGGATCCACAAGCGTAATCTCCATGCCCCGCTTTTACGATTCACATGAAGAAAGACCTCGTGGGAGATATCCAATATCATTCTCATCCAATGAGATTCCCAAGATATTTTGCCTCACCTATTCGCATGGTTCCGAGGACTCCAAGCGAACCATGTTACTCAGTGTTGGGCCCGACCCATCAACCAAATCATGCCTCAAACTGTCGCCCCCCACGACTCGTGAGACAGGGAAATAACGAGCGCAATCTTTTTGTTCACAATAATGGTGCAGCTTTCCCCTAGTCCAAGTGTGCCACGACTCATGAGACCACACTTGGGTAGTGGTAGCTTCCTCACCACATTGCTGTGTATGGAAGGCTCGGACAGATCAAAAATACCATTTTGATCCAATTCCGTTTCTGGGCCTAATATTTAATTTGGTCCAACCAAATGAGAGTATGTGTACGACCGAGATCTCATCACATTATGGTGTTTTAGCATGCATAAATATCCAATATTTAAAGCGATAAATAAATACGCCGCATGCAGAAAACATAGCATACCCCTGTTAGGATGATCACAAGCCCAACCTATGCAACTCGCTGAGCCCACAGTGAGTGTATGGGTCTAACTAGGGTGGTCCTAAATTATTACAAAATAATATACCCATTGTCATTCCAATGGGCCTTGTAATGCTCTTGTTTCACGCCTTGATGCTCCACCTTGGGGTCTCCGACTCCATATGCTTGTTAAAATCAAAACCTCACCAATCCTATCTACTCTCATTACAATTTGAAAGTAATACATCGGTAATAACAACATGCCTTAACATCATGAGGCTAAAAATACGTGAGATGATAGTCCCAAAAACAAGAGGCGCGCAGACCCCACCCAACAGAAATTAAATGATCATACATTCATCCATACACAAGGTCTAGGGCTTTTTTTTTATCATCCCATGTTGATTCCATCAACGCACATAACACAATTATTCCAAATAATCATCCATTAAACCAATGGATATTCCAAATATTCAAGTGATGTCCAACATCACAAAAGCATAAATATATAAACAATATGAAAAATTCAAATTTTAAATTTAAGGGACATTACAAACAATGCATCCAATGCATGTATTAATCCAGAATTAATTAAGAAAATTTAATCTAAGGAATAATCCAATTATTCCAAAATCAAATGTGCAAAATTAATATATTTCAGAATAATGTGCAGAAAATATAGAAAATCAAATTTTCCAGAAAATGTCGAAAAATGGCACAAAACGGCCCAGCCGTTGTACCTGCCGGCCAGCCGCGCGCACAGGGCAGCACGCGCGCGTGCGCAGGCAGCAAGCCTGCGCGCGCGTGCTTTGTGCCGCGCTGGCCTCGACCGGCAGCAGCCACCTGCGCGCGGCCGCCCCTGCCAGCACACACGCTGGCAGGCACGCCGGCCAGGCCTGCGCGCGCCCGGCAGAACACCTGCCAGCCAGTGACCGGCCGGCAGGGGCGGCAGCCAACCGCTGCCGCTGCTGTCCAAAACATATATTTTTTTTTCATGTTTTTCAACATCATTTTTCAGCACAAAATAGTAATAATATTATGAAAATAAGCATGAAATTTTAGATCCAATCTAATAAAAATAAGCATGCCAAAAGTCCATCAAATTCAAACAATTGAATCATCATATTATTCACATATTTATGTAATCTAACATGCTATTAAAGCCATAAAGCAAGTAGATCATGCCAAGCACATAGATCTATGCCCCTTACATCGAACCGGGCTCCGACCTTGGTGAAGGACAAGCGGATCCACCCGGGAGCGCGAGCGGAAGCGAGAACATAAAAAAACTATAATATTGAATCGCATATAAAGCGAAATCCCAAGGGGTGTACCCTTGGGTGCTCAACCGGGTGTTTGATGTAGGATATGGTAAAGTTAAAAGCATATTTATAACATATAGGGTATAGATGAAAAAGAAAGTTAAGATCTACTAAAGCGTAATAATCGTTACCTTGTAGATTTAACATGTGCTCGGCTACTAGCATTGTTCCCTTTTTCCGGAATGCTCACAAATCCAAACATATGGATTCTCTAAAGGTGATCCACACCACACCGGAAGAAACTCACGTTCTCCTTGTTAGAAGAGAACGGGTTTAAGAAGGAATCAATTTAAGAGAAGAACACTATGGATTAGTGTTCTCTTAAACCTACTTTATTCTTCTTCTTGATTCAAAATCAAGTGAAGAACACAAGTGAAAAGGGGGGGGGGGGGGAGATGGCCGTGTGAGAGAGAGAGAGAGGAGAGGGCCGAATTTCTTCTTCTTTTTCTTAGAAAAGATGAATAATGATTCACTTATGCTAGGTGTTGTATATACTCATATATATACATAATTAATGTGATTATTGGAATGTGTCTAGGTTTATCCAAGGATGTCTAGATACATTCCAATCAATCACCATTAATTCTTCAATCAAGCGTACCAAATTTTTATGGTATGATCAAATCATACCAAAAGGGAAGGGCTTGATTGGAGTTGATTTGTCTCTTTCCAAAAGAGATAAGTCAACATACCACCTTGCATGAAACATGGCTGATTTTTCTTCCTCCAAGGGAGCATTTCGGCCATGTTTAATTTGGGAAGAAGTCCAACTTTTTTCCTATTCCAAAATAGGAATTATTTCTCCTCTCGGGTCAAAATTTAACGGACCGGGTTTTTATCATAATCCAATTATGATCAACCCGACATTAAATTCAATTTAATGTCCACTTAAATTATTCCCGTTGATTTTTAAATCCAATTAAAAGATCCAACTTCTCAACTTTTCATATTTAATTGAAAATCCAATTTGCCGATTAAACGAGGGCCCGATACAATATCGACCCGTCCATCTATAGGACTTTCCCTTAAGTAATCCAATTACTTATTTATCCTTCGAGATTGACTCCAAGTCAATCTCTCAACCTCCTCGGTGAATTGGCGTGAACATTTAGGCACCTATTCCGTACGGGTACGGTCCTTCTGTCCACCGTCTACCGGCTTTAGTCTAGGGTATGGAATTGGGCATCGGTTCCCATCCTTGACTAGGCATCTATGCTTAATACTCGAGACTACGTATGCTTCATTGCGTCAACACAGGAAACCATTCCCGATTCGACCAACCACTGTGGCCACAGTTTTAAATAGCATGAACGTGTCTCCGAGTGCATAGTAGATACCTCTTTCACATACTGACACGGGACGGATCCTCTTCTTGGAATCCACCGTCCTCACTACACATTCCGACTGCACTGGACAAGGCTTATGATGATCATCTTATAGCCGCCCTGTGCACGTGACTGTCGTGATCCCTTAAGTCTGAGGACTACTCCCGTACTATCAGAACCAGGGAAATCCAATCATACCGACCAAGCCTCCAAGACTTCCATTTGATGATCCCCGTGAGTCAATCCAGTCGGCTCGATCCCAGTCCACCAACCCATCAAGATCGTGTAGGCGTCCCACGCCTGTCGCTGATGAAACACGACACTCATCCAATTAACACGACTCTTGATGCAAGTCTCAATAGGACTCTCGATGCCCTGTCTCGAGGTCCTCGACTTGGAACGTTTCAAACCCAACTCTAAATCAGTTGGTTTCATGACCACCATCCAATGCGTGGCCCAACTGCACAAGTTGTTAACCATGGTTTGTTGGCTTTGTTGCGATATAAGTAAAATACCGTTTTAACGAATGTGATATGAGCGCAACAAAGTAAGCACAAAAAGTGACGAATATTCATTTTATTCATCACATGATAATATTACTTTTATATCGAGTTGTATAAAAGGTTACAAATTGCCAAACCTATTGGCTTTCTGGTCACCTATTCTAACACTTGGAATGCATATAACCTCAAGAAGTTTCACTCCTGAACACTATACTCTATGCTCATTGCTTTACTACCTGCTTAATCAACACTTACTGCATGAATAAAAAAATAAGTCTTGCTCATTTGCTATACTCTGCTTTGTCAAACAGGTTAACACCTTAATTGGCTTCAAGCCTTGATAAGCCGCCCTGCTGGCACACCTTTATTGGCTTCGAACCTGATAAGCCGCCATGCTGGCGCACCTTTACTGGCTTCGAGCCCTGATAAGCCGCCCTGCTGGCGCACTCTTACTAGCTTCGAGCCCTGATAGTCCGCCTGCTGGCACACTCTTGTTGGCTTTGAGCCCTGATAAGCCGCCCTGCTGGCTCACCTCTACTGGCTGCAAAAGCCCTAATAAGTCGTCCAGAACGGGCACATAGTTGCTCATTTTTCAGACTGAAAGTCTTAATAACTCGCCCTCACGAGGCATACTTATCTGATTGTGATAGCTTATATATAATATCTTGCATATGCTTACTTACTACTCGGATTATCCCTCTACTTCTTGTTTCTAGCACGTGCTTACTGCCCCTTGCAGCAGGTCTTGTTATGCTCTTGCTGGATAAAGCTACCAAGCCAGACCAGGCCCTGCCCTGTTGACAACAGAAGGCTGTTAACAACTTGCCTCATCAGCAGTTGGATCACGCGCCAAAAAGACCTCGAGCCAGCATTCAGGCCTGCTACCTTGCTACAACAGGTGCTTTACTACCTAAGTTGGGAAGCAGAATTCATGGCATCAAAGTGCCAGCAAAAAGCAAAAATTTATTCAAAAGCCCACACACGGGCACTTGCAAAACCTCACGTAGGAGGTACCAATTGTTCAGCAGGGAAAGTTAAAATTGTTCTCTTAAAAGGGAGCAAATTCAGTTACCAGTAGGAGAGGGCACGTTTCCTTCAGCAGGAGGCTCTGATCTCAGGGGGCTAGATCCCCCACCACCTGCCCGGTGAGGTCCAAAGACATGGGATCGTCCTCAGGAGGAGGGACCTCTGGCACTGGGGCAGTTCCATCGTCATCCGGATCTGGAGCTGTGGCCAAGCCTGCATTCTGGTCCAGGAAGGAGGCATCAACACTGGCTGGTGGATAGCCAGCCGTAACAAACTATTGAGTGTAGGTCTGGAATCCATGATAGTAGTACTTCAGAGCCTTATCCACCAGCATGCTTTGGAACTCTGGGGTCTTGATATACACAACCAGGCGACTCCGTCAAATACCCTCTAGCATGTCTTGACCTTCCTCAGTTTTGGGGTATTGGCGGATCAGCTCCTTCCTTTCCCTCTCCGGCTGCAGAACTGTCTACTCCAGGTGGACGTGCATGGTAGAAACCTCCTCCCGCAGATAGTGCAGGCTGGCAGCATAATGCTGGTGAGCCTTAACCCTCTTCTCAGTAGCTTCCCTCAGCCTACGGTTAGCCTCCTCTAGCTCTTCCACCCGCTAAAGGGAGCCCTCGAACAAAGGGCCTCCCTACTCCAGCCAGCTAAACAAGCTGCCCCCCAGCACACAGGCCTGCAGAACAAGATAAAAGCAATCAGGTTACATCCATCTGGTTCGATGAATTATCATGCACTAACTTGTTTAGTACAGGCACTTAACCTACTAAGGTGAGTAGCAAAGAGACCCAGGGCCTGAGCACGGGGCAGGTTGTCTGCATACGTCTTGTCCTAAGGTGGCTTAATCCCCTTCAGAAATTCACCAACCTGACAAGGCTCCCCCTTATCCAGCAATAGGGAATAGTCCTCCGATAGGGTCCATTCAGGGGAGAGCCTCCTTCATGCCGCCCTCTCATTAGTAGGACGAGGAGTTCCCGCTTGTGTGATCGGGCGAGGAGCAGGTGGGGCCAGAGGACCGTGCTGACCCTTAGCCTTCTTAGTGGGAGTTGGGAGGGCCTCAGCAGTGCAATTTCCTTTAGGATCTCCAGTGGAGGCCGAACTGGCAGGAGTGGAAGGAGGACTCTTGATCAGGGCTCGCCTTGCAGAGGAGCCCGTACCAGGAGTCGCCTCCGCCTTATCTTGCAGCATCTTTTGGAAACGTTCTTCCTGCACCCAGCAGGTAAACACTAACACATGTATTAGCACACATTTTCTCTAACCAAAATTCTTGCAGCAAGCAAGCAACAAAAAATAGCTGCATACAAGTAGCAGGATCCATACTTGCCACATTAGGGCTCGACCAAACTGGTGGAGGATAGCAGGGTGTACAATCTTGCGAGGATAAAAAAGGGAGGCATTCAAACGTTCAAGCAAAGCCTGGAAGGTAGCAGGCCTGTTTTGGGCTGAGTATTTTAACTGATCAAGAGGGTTCACAACCCACACCTGGGGAAACCTCCAGGGCTGCGGAGAGGAGGTAAAAAAATATTCTCGTTTCCACTCCTTCACAGAGGACTCGGTGGACAAAAACCGAGCTTCCCCTCGGGAGATGAAGTAAAAAAGACCAGGACCATCTCTCTTCAACATAAAGAATGAATGGAATTAGGCAGCAGAGGGGACTTCTCCTAAATTCCTCACCAGGATGTGAATACCAGATAGCAGACTAAAGGACTTGGGAACTAGTTGGTTCACAGGAATGTTAAACAAAGTAGCCACCTCGCAGAAAAATAGGGGATGGGAAATCGAAGGCCTGCCTTCAACAGGGCAAAATAGAAACACAGAAAGCCAGCGGGAGGATGATGGGGACGACCTTCAGGAGCAGGGGCCTGGATCTCATAATCACCAGGTTTTTTCTGAACTTAAAACTATTGCTTTAACTATAAATCAAAGTTGGCTGTTAGTTAGAGATTTCAATAATATTCTACATAGTTCTGAAAAAATAGGAGGTAATATTGCGAGCTTATCTTGTATGAATAATTTTAGAGAATGTATCCATGCATGCAATGTCATTGACCTAGGGTTCACTGGGCATAGTTTCACATGGTCTAACAGAAGATTCGGACAATCATACATATGTGAAAGACTAGATAGAATGCTAGCAAATGTTGAATGGTTGCAAAATCACATGCAAAGGTGAAGCACCTAGTCTGTAGCTCTTCAGACCACTCTCCTATTCTGTTAGAAACGGACAACATAGACAGCAGGCCTCATCATGAATTTAGGTATGAAATTGCATGGTCCAAATTTTAAAGCTACAAAGAGTTTATAAACGACATCTGGAATAATAACTCTAATGCTGATCCAATAGCAGACTTTCAGGAAAAATAAAGAATTATGTATCACAAATCATCTCACTGAAAAAAATGCATTTTTGGAAACCTAGACAATAAAATTCAGGATACTACTAAGAAACTGGAATCCATTAATATGCTAATTTCGAAAAACCCTAATGATAATTTACTACATGAAGAAAACAATACGACAAAAGAACTCCACAAGCTTATTCTGGCAAAGCAAACGTATTGGGCTCAAAGGGCACACATCAAATGGAAACTTCAAGGAGATGATAATACAAAATATTTCCAAGCTTTTGTCAATAATCAAAGAGAATGAATTTCATTCAAGGGATAAAAGTTGTTGATAATAGGTGGGTTTATGATAATAAAAGTATTATAGCAGATTTTGAAAATTATTTTAAAAAAATCTACCAATGCAATAATGTTTTCAATAATCATCTTTGAAATGTTAATACCAACACCCTTAACAATGAAGATCACAAATTCCTTTTGAAACCCATTACGGATCTTGAAATTTGGGAGGCTTTAAAAAAAATTGGCCATAACAAAGCCCCAGGAGTGGATGGCTTGAATGCTCACTTCTATCATAAATATTGGGACCAAATCAAAAACACCATCATTCCTATGGTAAGAAATTTCTTTGAAACAGGAGCTCTAAACCGTTCCATTAACCAAACCCGCATTATCCTGATACCAAAAAAGAATAACCCACAACATTTCACACTATAGACTTATTAGTCTTAGCAATGTCAGTTACAAGATCATTTCTAATATCTTGGTTAGTAGAATAAGACCTCTTTTGAACAAGCTTATTTCACCATACCAAAATGCATTTGTGCCCAAAAAGAATATAAGTGACAGTATTATTATGGCACATGAACTTTTCCATATGATGAGGAAAAAAAAAGAAAAATAGGAAAAAAATACACAGATTGTTACTTGGCTATCAAATTGGACCTTGAAAAGGCTTATGATAAAATTGATTGGAAATTTATTACATTTGCTTTAGAAAAATATAACTTTCTTGTCAAGTTTATTGAATATATAAACACTTGCATATCTACTATTACATTCTCTCTTAGAATTAATGGACAAAATTCCAACAACTGGTCTCCCAGTAGAGGAATTAGACAAGGTGACCCACTTTCACCATACCTCTTTATTCTCTTCATGGATCTTTTCATAAAAAAAATTGGTTAACGAATCAGCATCCGGAAGAATCCAAGCTCTCAGACCCGCACTAGGTGGACCACCTATTCCTATCCTAGCCTTTGTTGACGACTGCCTTCTTTTCATCAAAGCAAACCATAACCAAACACTTATTCTAAGGGACCTTCTTAGAGAATTAGAAGACAGTGCAGGCCTGGCCATCAATTGGGAAAAATCAAAAATCTCTTTCTTAGAAAACACCCCTAGACTACGACATAAAGATATTATAAAAACTCTCAATATTTCAAAAGCAAACAAAAACGAAAAATATCTTGGGATTCAGCTAACCATTGGTCACCCTAATAAGGAAGTTTTTCTGGAATTAATTACAAAAATTCAACAAAAAATTTAAACCTGGTGTAATAAATTTATTTCGTACGCGGGGAGGAACACTCTTATCAAACACATTACTAATGCATCCCCCCTTTACACAATGAATAGCATTCAAATTTTGTTGAACTGTATTGACAGAATGTCTAACATGTGTAGAAAGTTTCTATGGAATGCTGATTGTAATAATAACGAAAAAGGAGACATCGGATGGAAGAGAGTCTGTCTACCCCTTGAAAAAGGAGGCCTAGGTATTAAAAATCTTAGAATCCTTAACCAAGCATGTATGCTAAAAGTAGCATGGAATTTATTTGAAGAACCGCACAATCTTTGGGCTCAGGTAATGAAATCCAAATATTTCCCGAACAGCAACTTCATTTTGTCAAACAAGAAACAACATCATAGTTGGATTTGGAAAAACATTAACAAACAAATTCCCAACGTTAAGAAGTGGATTTTTGGGAGTCTTGGAAACGGGAATGATATAAATTTTTCTATAGATAGATGGATTGGTCAAAACTGCCTTTGTGATATTATCCCTAATCTGCCCATTAATCTCTTAAATAAAAAGGCTTTTGAATACATCAAAAGAAATACTAATACATGGGACATCACCCGGATTAAAGAAGATACATCTCATCTCCTCTCAATTCCTAAAATTATTAGAAATATTCCTATTAACACTTAGGAGGACAAAAAACTTGGGAACTGCACGAAAGATGGAAAATTCACTCTGAAGAGTGCTTACAATTTCATTCTCAACAATGATTCTATTGTTTATGGGCCTTATCTACCTTGGAAAACGCTATGGAAAATCAAAACACAATCAAAAATAAAATTTTTTATTTGGCGTCTAAGTCAATATGCCTTACCTAGTAAAGAAAGATTACTGCAAAAGAAAATCATTGACAATGCTACATGTTCTATCTGTTTGCATGATATTGAAACAATTGAATATATATTTGGAAATTGTGGCGGTATACACCCCTTCACCGAATAAAACTTGACACTAACATTATTATTATTCTGCATAATATGAAACATAATAATGCACACACACTTAACATCATCCATAACTTATGGACTATCTGGAAACAAAGAAATGAATTCTACTTTCAAAACAAAAGGGTTAACAATACCATAGCTCTACAACAAGTAAGGAGTCTAAACAACTTCTATGCAACAAAAACAAAAGAAAAAACCCTTTTCAATGTACAGTTAAATTGGAAACGTCCACCTCCGGGAACCTACAAACTCAATATCGATGGATCAGCAAAAGGTAATCTAGGAGAGGCAGGTGCAGGAGGAATAATTAGAGAATGGGAAGGAAAATACATAACTGCTTTCAGCAAATATGTCGGCTACACAACAAACAACAAAGAAAAATTATGGGGCCTGTGGTTCAGACTAAAAATTGCAACACGCCTGGAAATCAAATTTGTTGAAATTGAAACTGACTCTACTTTTGTTTTTTATTGTCTCAGGATGAAGCAGGAACCAGTCAGCACAACCGTGGCCAATCTCCAACATCAGTGCTGGAAGATATTGACTAACTTCACTAAAGCGTCAATCAGCTTCTGTTACAGAGAAATGAATAGAACAGCGGACTTTTTGGCTAAACTTGGAGCAGATCATATGAAAGACAACTCTTTTGATGAGTGTCCGCCGGTTTTGATACCTTTTGTTAATGCGGATAGTAGTAGTTTTTTCTATCGTTCAGTGTCTTCTATCTGTAACAAAACTATGAAGCTGTTGTAGCTCTACTTGCCTTATATATATACTAGCCGTCGTGGCACGCCGTCCCTGCATGCATATGAAATATATATATAAATATAAATAAATAAATTACATTTAAAAAAAGAAAGAAAGAAAGACAGAAAAGAAAACTAACTTTAGGGGTATTATAAGAGAGACCATCCCACATGCACTCAAAAAGCCTTGAGCGCGACAACAACTCTTCACAATTTTTTTGTTGCAGCTAGAGAACTCGACACCGGAACACTTGGCTGCAATTAAAAAAGTTAGGGATGAAATCCAATTAGATTTAATGTTAAGAAAAATCAAGTAACAATAGATTCATATTTTAGCAAATTACCATAATATTTATAATTGTAATATTTATGAATTATTAATTTAGAGTTTTAATGGGACCTAATATTTTATAAAGGGATTTTTTGAAAAATTATTATCTCATTATCTTATCGAATTTGATAATTTTTAACAATGGCCCAAATTATGACCAAAAGATTTTATTATTTTAGAGAATTTATTAATTTATAGAGTATTAATTTATAAAGGTTTTACTGGATATCTGTGTGTGCATGTGTAAACTAGTACAACCTTTTGTTCATTAGCTAAAGAGGACTTTGGGTTTACAAATTGCTAGCAATAGAAAGTTTTTTTCAACATTAGTTTGAATGTGTGGGCACACTGCGCAACACATGAAGTGTCAACTGAAAAAAAAAAAAAAAAAAACCATCTTGATTAGGATGGAAATGCCATCAAATATAATTATTAAATTCAATTTTATAATTGCAGAAAAGACTAAAGGCCTTTTTCTAAAATTTTATCATTAACTTTAAGATACTAATTGAACATAATTGATACAATGTGTTAAGGATTTTTTCGAATTAATCTAGTTTGTTATTTTCGCATATTCATGAATTGTTGAGCTTGTTGTTATTATTTGAGAGCATGGTTACATCTTAGGTTTTATTAATCATGTTGATGAATCGAGATGGAATTTAGCATAGTGGATAGAATAATTTATGGTGTAGATTGAATGATGTGTAAACATACATAAGCATGATGCATCTGGTTACATAGGTTTGGTATAACTCGAGAGAGTATGTCCGATTAAATTAGGAAAAACCTCAGTATGTGAAAATACTCGTCTGTTCAATTAATCTGTTAATATTGTATTCATTGTATCGATTAGGTGGACCTATATCCGTAGCACCTTCTCTATATATGCGTATCTCTCAGACGTGTTAATCTACCGTAGTTGCTTTTATTGATGGAATATTCCTTCCCAACAACTGATGGTGTGGTGCCCAGCATTGCCAAACCCACTGTTCAGACCAACAACTCTGAGATAAAGCCGTCCATAATTCAGATGATCCAAGCACACGTGTAGTTTTTCAGTTTGCTTGACAAAATCCTAATAAGCGTCTCTCTAATAGTGTTAGTGATGATACTGTTAGACGTAGGCTTTTTTCACTCTCATTATGTGATAAAGCCAAATATTGGATTCAGTGTAACATCCACTAATTCTTATACATTATTATGGAACAAAATAATTATTACAAAAATCTAACTTTATAAATAAATAAATTATATGTTGAAATTTGAATATATAAGAACTTTAAAGGACTAAATTAGAAGTTTATAAAGTTTCTAGGATTAAATTATACAATTCAAGAAGTTAAAGACAAAAGTGTAAATTCTTGCAAAGTTATTTAAAAAAATGAGAATGAGTTGGAGTGGCAGCAACACGTGGTTGCCACGAATATTGCAAAGAGAGAAGCAAATGGCACAACCTCAAAGCTTGTTAGAGATTTGTTTGGTAAAAAGAAAATAAAAAAATGACGAAGGGTTGGTGATCCCACAGAGGAAGACACGACACACATACATGAATGAAGCGTTCAACGTTCATTAATTTTGATTAAATTTGCTTTGCTTCAGTCATTTTAAAACAGGTAATGATTTAATACTTTAAATTATTAATTAATTAGTATATTTATATTATTTGATTAGTTAGTGTATTAAATGTAATTTGTACTATACAATGTAATATTTAATCGAATAGTTGGATTAACCTTTCGGTCTGTGGGTTTTGTTTGTGAATTGAATAGTTTGTAATGTAAAGCAGCTGAACACAAACAAAAGAATTAATGCCAAATATGAATATCACTTTTATTTATAAACTTTATTTAAATACCATATCGTCAAAAATAGATTACATATGCCTAACAGGAATGGCTTCACGGTCACCTATTCTAACAATCTGCCAGTTGACCTAAAGCCAATCACCCATATGTCTTAACGCCATCTTTTCAAGATGTTGCGTATGAGCAATTTCTGACATAGGCTTTGTCAAAGGATCTGTTGTTTTGTCTGTTGGGCTGACTCGACCCATCCGAACGTCACCTCTTCCTACAATTTCCCTTAAAAGGTGGTAGCGTCTAAGTATGCGCTTAGATCAGTGATGAGATATTGGTTCCTTTTCTTGCGACATAGCCCCGTTGTTATCACAGAAGATAACCACGGGCTCAGCAATGTTAGGCACCACACCCAACTCTTGTATGTAGTTTTTCATCCAAACCGCTTCCTTGGCAGCTTCTGAAGCTGCTATGTATTCAGCCTCAGTGGTGGAATTGGTTGTGGTGTCATTCTTGGAACTTTTCCAAGTCACCAATCCACCATTAAGTTCGAACATAGCCCGATTGATACTTGGCATCATCGTCGTCCAACTGGAAGCTAGCGTCGCTAAAGCCTTCCAGAATCAACTCTCCACCATCATAGACCAAGAATATATCCTTAGTCTTTCTTAGGTATTTAAGGACACTCTTGACTGCATTCCAATGTGCCTCGGCTGCACAGGACTGGTATCTACTACTTACACTTAAAGCGTAAGCGACATCAAGCCTCGTGAAGTGGATGGCGTACTGGATGTTGCCTACGACAGAAGCATAGGGGATGGACTTCATCCTTGCAAGCTCCTCATCAGTCTTGGAAGACTATTTCTTGGATAACTTGATCCCGTGCCTCATGGGAAGGAAACCTTGTTTTGAGTTATCCATGTTGAATCTCTTCAGGATTTTCTCAATGTACGAGTTTTGGATCATTCCTAACATTCTTTTAGATCTGTCCTTGACAATCTGGATGCCTAGAATATAGGAAGCTTCACCCAAATCCGTCATGAAAAATTGAGTGAACAACCATGCTTTTGTATCACCTAACAGTCTGATGTCATTCCTAATGATCAGAATGTCGTCCACATAAAGCACTAGGAATAATACAGAGCTCCCACTGACCTTCTAGTATACACAAGGGTCATTCGTTTTTTATGAAATCATATCCTTGCATGACTTCATCAAAGCGAATGTTCCAACTACGAGATGCTTGTTTGCAGCCATAGATGGACTTTTTGAGACGACAAGCTTTCTGCTCTTTTCCAACGATTGTGAATCCCTCCGGTTGGTCTATATAGATCTCTTCCTCAACGAAACCGTTAAGGAACACCATTTTCACGTCCATCTGCCATATTTCATAGTCATACCATGCAACTATGGCAAACATAATCCGAATGGACTTAGCCATGGCTACTAGCGAGTAGGTATCCTCAAAGTCGACCCGGGTCATTGAGTGTAACCTTTCGCCACTAGCCTAGCCTTGAAGGTAGTTATTTATCCATCAATGCCAAGTTTACGCTTATAGACCCATTTGCACCCGACTAGTTTTAACACCTTTGGGTGGGTCTACAAGTGTCAACACTTGGTTTGCGCTCATGGAGTCCATTTCGGCCTTAATGGCCTCAAGCCACTTTCCCGAGTTGATGTCCGAAATTGCGTCCTCGTATGTCTTAGGATCCTTATCCAACTGACCGGTCACACCTAAGAAGCCATACCTCACGGGAGGCGCGGCACTCTGGCTGACCTACGAAGGACTGGAACGTCTGTGGGTAACTGTGGGCGCAGACATGATAGGAGCCGGCGGTCCAGGTACCCTGGTTGGCTCCTCGTGAGGTGGCTCGACATGCTGGGCCTGGAGAGACTGTCCAACATGTTGTGCCTCGCGAGGTTGCTCAACCCGTTAGGTACTTAACTTAAAACCTCTTAGTGAGGTTCCGGAGCTTCTAGTGCTGATGACTGATTTGTCTCACTTGATTCCTCAAGGAGCACTTCATCACTTAGGATATTCGTTGGAAAACCCTTTTCCAAGAACACTGCATTCCTCGAAACAAAGACCTTTTGTTCCGAGGGATCATAAAAGTAATAACCTATAGTTTCCTTTAGATATCCAACGAACCTGCACAAGCTACATCTCGATTCTAACTTGTCTCCCACTAACCTCTTAACGTATGCAGTGCTCCCCCACACTCTCAAGTATTTGTAGGAAACAGGCATGCCGTGCCATATCTCATATGGTATTTAGGTCACGGCTCTGGAGGGCGCTAAGTTCAATAACTTTGATTTCGTTTCCAGTGCGTAGCCCCAAAAAGACAAGGGGAGTTCGGGTAAAACTCATTATGCATATTGGACCATGTCTAACAGGGTTCGATTCCTCCTTTCAGAGACATCGTTTAACTACAGTGTCCCGGGAGGTGTCCATTCAGAGACTATACCCTTTTTTTAGATAATTGAGAAATTCTCCACTAAGGTACTCGCCACCTTGGTCCGACTGTAGGATTTTAATTTTGCACCCAGTCTGATTCTCAACTTCAAGCCTAAAGCCTTTAAACCTCACAGGAACTTCAGACTTGTACCTCATCAGGTAAACATAACCATACCGTGAATGATCCTTGGTAAAGGTTATGAAGTAAGAGAAACCACCTCTATCTTGTGTTCTTAATGGTCCACACACGTCCGAATGGACCAAGTTTAATAGACCTGTGGCAAGCCTACTTTGTCCTACAAAGGACCTTTTTGGTCATTTTCCCTTTAAGGCAGGATTCACAAGTTGGTGGTTTGTTCAAGTTCCCAACCTCTAGGTTCTTTGAATCTACCAACCTTTCATCCTTTTTTGAGAGATGTGACCTAACCTTGCATGCCACAATTGTGCGTTCTCGTGTTTATCTATTTTGCGTTTGTGTTCAGCAGTCATAATGAAATAGACTTTTGCAGAATATAGAGACCGTTATTAAGCATACCAAGCAGATTAGTAATTCCACCTTTTATCAAACAAAAGCAATTTTATTGATCGAAAATTCATAACCACTATTGTCTAACAACGAAATGAAAATGATATTTTTTATCATGCTAGGTACATAATAACAATCTTCTAATTCTATCCTAACATGATCACTAAGTATTAACCTGGCGTTTCCTACTGCTTCCGCAGCAACGGCCTTGCTATCGCCAAGTTTCAGGATTATTTCGCCTTTACTTAGCTTTCTACTTCTTTTCAGCACCTGCATGCCATTGCAGATGTGAGCTCCACAACCGGTATCCAATACCCAAGAGGCAGAGTTAGTGACCATATTAACCTCAACCACAAACATACCTTGCTCGGAAAGGAATTTGAGGCAATCCCTCTTCCAATGCCCTTTCTCACGGCAATAAACGCATATGTCATTAGCCCTTGACTGTTTTTTTGAGTCAAACTTCCTCTTCCCCTTGCCTTTTCCCACTTTGGCAACGGGAACGCTCCTAGCGTTTGTAGTGGCTGTGACGGCCTTTCCCTTTCCCTTCTTCCTTTTCGAACGTCTGGCACCCTTGCCTTTCATTTTGGAAGTCGAAGCCTCTTCAATCAATATAGATGGCGCAGACTTCTTGGTCGTTGCCTCGTATTGAACGAATATATTAATTAACTCATGTTATGGTCTTCTCAAGTGCATTCATGTTGTAGTTAATAATAAATTGGTCGAAAAATGGTGGGAGTGACTGAAGGATCACATCAATGTACATCTCGTTATCGAGCCCTACTTTGAGGTCTTCGAGCTTTTCCACCAAGGTAAGCATCTTGACCCCATGCTCATGTACAGAGGATCCTTCGGTCATCTTAGTTCCAAATAACGCCTTCATAGCGACATACCTAGTATGCTGGTCCGGGACAGCATAGCAATCCTTCAAGTGAGCCATTATGGAAGGATCGTCGTTTAGCCTCTCATATTATTTCTACATCTCATTAGTCATAGATGCTATTATGATGATATGGACTTTCCAGTTATCGTGGTGCCAAAGTTTGAACGTCTCACGTTCTTCTGGCATGGATTCTTCCAACAAAGTATGAGGGAACGACTTGTCCATGACATAGCCTTGGTTCTCATAATCGAGGACTATCCTTAGATTGCTCAATCAGTCATTCTAATTCTTTCCATTAAATTTGTTTGTCTCAAGCATGGAGGATAATGGATTCTTAGAATTTTTTTTAAATCTACATTTAAAATAAAGCACACAATCGGCAAAATAAAAGTGGTGTCAAATAATAATTAAAGACTTGGACTTCAGTCATTTAATGTTCCCACTATTTTACGAAAACACGCCACTCTCAAATGTTGTTTTCGGGAAACCTTTTCCTAGTGGACTTAGGAACCACAACGAAATTTTCCATAGCCCCCGTTTACGATTCGCATGAAAAACAACTTTATGGGAGGTATTCTATACCATTCTCGTCCAACAAGATTTCCAAGATATTTTGCCTCACCCTTTTACCTGATCCCGAGGACTCCAAGCGAATCACGTTATTCAGGCATTAGACCCAATCCAATCAACCGAATCATAACACTCAATTCTACCCCCACGACTCATGAGATAGGTAACAGGATTGTATTCACTTCGTTCACAACAAACATGCAGTTTATTTTCAGAACAAGAGACGTGCCACGACTCATGAGACCACACAATCGACTGAAAGTAGCTTCCTCACTTTGTCATGGATAAAAGGCTTGGACAAACAACTACGGTTCTCCATATATTAAGGGTCTAATATTTTAACATGGTCCAACCAAGGGAGGTTTAAAGACCGAGACCTCATCACACCATATACATGCATCTATGCATAATATGTATCTCGCATGCTATAGCAATAATACGATAAATAAACCATTAATCCATCCCATATGCCACATGCAAAATAAAGCCTAGCACGCCTCTGTTGGATGATCACAAGCTCAATTCCTATGCGATCCACTAAGCCTGTAGTGGATCTGTGGTCAATCTAGGGTTGGTCCTACACTATTATATTAAATAGTAGTAACCCATCAACATACTGATGGCCATGCCTCTTTGTCCACCGGGCCTCCATGGAACTCCTTGGAATCCACCTTCGGGGCCATCCTTCATCTTCTTCATTTAATTAAAATAAAACCTCACAAGTATTATACTCTCATTACAACTTAAAAAAGAAACCCCGATGAACACTCAGGGGGAATACATTTGGAGGGAGATAGAAGGCCTTATTATTCAAAGGTAACTAGAAAAGAGGGAGGAAAACAATAAAACGAGGCTCACAGGCCCAACATTATAATAAACCATACATGCGGTCTACCGCTTTGTGATCATTCGTTCTCATCAACGCAAATAGCATTTCACATAATCAAGTAAACATGCCATTCACATAATCTCATGATAACCAATATCATAAAATGCATAAAATTAACACATAATTTCTACACCAAAAATTTTGACCATCAGTGCAACCACTGCAATTTTCTTGCTAGGAAACCATTTCCTCATTATATAAACAATATTAAATTTTAGGTGGTTCCAAACCCAACCCATAATAAAATACTTTTAAATAATGTCTTTTAAGAAAACATGCAGAAAAAATTCAAGAAATAAACCCAGAAAAAATAATTGCGGAAAACAACCATGAAAACGAAAAAATGGGCAACGGCCGCTGCAGCCTGGCCGGAGGCGTGTGCTACCCGGGCCATCCTGCCACCTGCACGCACGCGTCTGCAGGCTCCCCTTCCTGTGTGTGCGCGTGCTTGGCCGCGCTGCCTCCACATGCAGGCAGGCCAGATCTGCCTCCTGCGCGCGTAGGTTGCGCCAGCAGGGCGGCCACGCACAGGCTCCCCTATCTGTGCGCACCCGCTGTGCACCTGGTCGCGCTCCCTGCGCGCGTGGAACGCGCAGGCACCTCTGCCTGCGTGCGCGCGCAGCCAGCAGTCTGCACCTACTTTCATGCGCGCGCTGTACGCCTGGCTGGGCGCACGCGTACAAGCGCCTCCGCTTGCGCGCGCGCCTGGCCGTGCTTACTGTGCACACGGTCGGCCGGTGATTGCCGCTGATGTCGTTTTCTGTTTTTGTTGGTATTTTGGCCCCATTTTTCCTACAAGAAACAAAAAAAAATATTTCAAGAACAGAAGAAATCCAAGATCCAAAATTAATGTGCAAAATTAACGCATTAAACCCTAGCTTATACGGCATGCCATGAAACATAAATAAAGCCACGTAAAACATGCTTTTACACATATAGAACATAAAATCCTAGGCCAATAAACCGAACTGGGCTCTAATACCACTAAGGGCATGCGTGGATCATCTCGGGAGGCAGCGCGAATGCGGAAGCGCGATGACTTAAAACATGAAAATTAAGCATGCTATAAATGGAAATAAAATACATGTTCAAGAGGTGTTCCCTTGAACCTCCCGGGTTGTCGGTGTATATCATGAACAAGAAAATAAAAATGCTAAGATCATGGTGGTCGTAGGGTTGCAACGAAAGAAACATGAGACCTACCCGTTGTCGTTTTCTTCGTACTGCTACGTGCGTTGTTCCACGTTTTCCCACCAAGATTCCAAATTATAAACCCTCTAAATTTTCCATCCAATCCACCGGATCTTGATCCCCCGTGCTAGCAAGAAATCAAGAGGAATATAGGAAGACAAATCGACCTAGCGTTATGAATTAACGTGATCGATTTGCCTATAGTTATCTTGTATTAAAGACAAGGAACTAGAACAATTCTTGGAGAGTGGAGAGAAGAGGTGGACGAGAGAGAGAGAGAGAGAGAGAGAGAGGCCAAGTGTGTGTGTGTGTGCTAGAGATCATCACCTAGTGGTATGTGTCTCTATGAGAATTTATAGGAAGGGACTTCTCCTACTCCTCTTCAAACTCTCATAAACAGGCATAGGTTCACTAGGATTTTGACCTAGTCAAATCCTAGTCAACTTAGGTTAAAGACTAAGTCAAACTTAATCTTGGCCATTGATCTCTCCGTTCGATCTTGTCCGTGCATCGCTAGATGGATTTTTATGGAATATATTAAATCTAATTTAAAATGATCTCTTTAGGCTTTAAATAATGAAATAATTATTTTGAGCTCATTTCCTCAATTTAATAAATCTAATTTATTAGTTAATTCTTTTTAATCCAATTAAAGAATTAGCAATCCAAGAAAAGGGAACCAATTTAATCTAATTAAATTGTTCTATCTCCCGGAATTAATTCCAAATTAATTCCTCCGTAATCGGTGGATTGTGTGTGACTCTTTAGGTTCACCCTCAACTAGATATGGCCGAATTTTCAATCATCCTATGATGGGAATTCGTCCGTCATCATGGGTGGCCATCTAGCAACGGTCCATGGCACTAGAGAATATGTGAATATTATGGCATGAACATTTAGGCTCTTTAGTCCGTTTGTCCTTCTGTCTTCCATCTCACAGCTATAATCTAGGGTGTGGACAATAGGTGTTGGTACCCATTCTTGACTAAAGCTTTGGCTCGTCCACACCAAACTTCACAGGGATTCTCATCCCACTGTTCAGTCACTGTGGCCACAGATTTATTGGAGGACGAGTCTCAGAGTGTAAGTGAGACATTACTGTTAATCTTTTTGACAGGAGACGAATTCTCTGTTAGGACCTACTATTCACACTACATACCTTGATTGCACTAGATAGGCTTATGAGAACCGAGTATCTCAACTTGGTAGCCTCTTGCCAAATCTAAGATACAGGCACGATGTGTATGTGACCACGATAGTTCCTCAAGTCCGAGGACCAAACCCGTATTGTCGAAACCAGGAATTCGAGTCATACCGACCAACCCACTCAAGGTTTCTCATATGACGATTCCCATGAGTCACCTCAGTCAGCCGACACCAAGCTGGCTGACCCATTAACATTGCATGGACAACCCTCATCACTTGTCGATGAAATGCGACTGCAATCGCTTGGTGCAATCCTCAAATGGACTCTCGATACCCTATCTGAGGCCCTTCAACTTGAAGTATATCAGACCGATCCAAATAAATTAATTTCATGACTTGCCATCCTATGCGCAGTCCAGTTTCTTGGATTAACCTTTTGGTCTGTGGGTTTTGTTTGTGCATTGAACAGTTTGTAATGTAAAGAAGTTAAGTGAACAAAAACAAAGAATCAATACCAAATATGAATATCACTTTTATTCATAAACTTTATTTAAACACCATATAATCAGAAATAGGTTACATAAGCCTAATAGGATTGGCCTCACGGTCACCTATTCTAATAGTACAAACATTCTACAATGGTGTCACATTGGCTAACCGGGCTGCTATTGATGTAGTTGCAGGTGGCACTATCATGAGGAAACTGCCATCAAAAGCGTTCACGGTCATTGATGATATAGCATCCAACTTATATCCGTATGGTCAAGACAGACGAGTAGCCGACGTCCACCAAGTTGACGCAATGACTGCAATATCTACTCAGTTGGCTGCATTAACACTACAAGTGAATAACCTTGGGGCTACAATATGGAACGCTACACCCATAGGACCTTGTGGTGCATATAGTTAAATGGGTCATTTAAGTCAGGACTGCAAGGTAGGAAACACGAATGCTATTAATGAAGATGCTAATTTTGTTCCTCATGGTGGCAGGTCCAATTTTAACCCGTATTCGAACATTTATAGTCCAGGATGACGTAGTCATCCCAATTTTATCAGCAGCAAGAGCCACCAGGTGAAGGGAAAAACAACCTTGAGGGCATGCTATCCAACTTCATCACCGCAGCCAATACCCGATTCCAAGATAAAGACATTGCGATTCAAAATCAAGGTACAACAATCCGGAACGTGGATGTTCAAATAGGACAATTTGTGAGCATGATGCCCGGCAGAAAAGAGGGGCAACTTCCGAGTGACACCGAGAAAAATCCAAAGGAGTAGGTCACACTATTACACTCAAGACTGGGAAAACCATCGGATAAGAACAAACCAAATGAGCCAGTAGAAGATCCACAATCGAAGGAAGATGAGGAACCTCAAGAGGAACCGAAATGGAGTACTTTTATACTCAAACTCAATCTAGATGAGGTTCCCCCATATATTCCGTACCCCAAAAGAATCTTGAAGGCAAATTTGGGTAAACAGTTTGGCAAATTTTTAGAGATTTTTAAGAAGATTCATTTAATATCCCTTTAATCGATGCACTCTCACAGATGGCAAGCTATGCCAAGTTCCTAAAAGAGGTGATTACCAATAAGAGAAAGTGGGCAAATAGAGAAACGGTGAAACTAAACGAGGAATGCTCAGCAATCCTATAAAATAAACTGCCACCAAAAGCTCAAACACCCAGGTAGTTTTTTTGATATCTTGTACTATAGGGGAAGTTAATTTTGACAAATCTCTATGTGATCTATGTGCTAACATCAATTTGAGGCCATATTCTATATTTTCTAGACTAGGAATGCGTGAGCTTACACCAACTATAGTAACATTGCAATTAGCCGATAGGAGTATTAAATACTCTAGAGGGATAGTTGAGGACATGTTGGTCAAAGTAGGAAAGTTTGTCATCCCCGTCGATTTTGTTGTGCTAGACAGGGAGGAGGATGTAAATACTCCATTGATTCTAGATAGACCTTTTCTTGCTAAAGGTAAGTTTTAATTGATGTACAAAAGGGTTAACTTACACATAAAATCATTGATGAGGAAGTCGTTTTTAATGTGTTTAAAGTTGTCAAACATTCCAAACGTGTTGAGCATGAGGAATTTTTGATTGATTGCATTGAGGCATTGAAAAAAGATTGTGTGACTTTGAGTGAAGGTGAGGATTCTTTCGATGAATCAGGCCTGTCAATGGGTAGGGTTATACCCGACCCAGGCCCAGACCCAAAAAGAGGCCCAATTAAAAAATTTTACCCAGGCCCTAACCAATTCACTGGTTCCAATCCAAAACCCATAGGTCTCTAGACCCAATCAAACCTAGTTTATTGGGTCGGGTCCGACCCAAACCCAATGTTTTTCTTTTATTTTTGTTTTTCAATCAAAATACACATGTATGTTCCTTTTTTAATTAAAATAATCCAAACTCCGTTGCCAATATCAAACTTTTCAGTATACTATTGAAATTTTGATTAAAATTTGAAAATTCTTGAATGTAAGAATAAAATTCTGCCTGTTGCCTTCTCCTACCAGTAAATGTAAGAAATTGACAAGAATCTTGTCTTCTCATTCAACAGAAAGGAAAAGGGAAATTGAACAAAAATCCAAAAAACAAAAAAGAAAAAGTAGAAGTTTGGGAAAAAGATAGACAACTAAACACTCCTTCACTCTCCTCGCCAGCAAGCACTGCCACCTCCATCCTTTACGCCACCGCCTGAGGCACACCCGTCTCTTCTCTTTTCTCCCAGCTACTACCCTCTCTCTAACCTTCCCGAAACACTTGAGGGTTCTTTCAGCCACCGTCTCCTTTCTTGAAAATATGTAGCTTCTGAGATACATTTGCCTGCATGAAATACGGTGGAAGTAGAAACGACTGCGACAGCGGAAGCGTAGTGAGACTAACAGAGATTTAAGAGAGTATCGGGTACGGAAAGGGTTTTTGCTTTGATTGGGATTAATTTTTCTTTTTCTAGTATGAAGACGGGTAGGAAATTAAGATTTAGAATTAGGGAAGATAGGGTTGGGAATGGGTAGGAGTATGTATGTACCCGACCCAGATCCAATCATTTTAACATAATGTGTGTGGGTGTTGGTCTGGACCTGATTTAAAAATAAAGCTCTGGACTTGGGTCTAGACCCATTATAATGGATTTGGGTCTGGGTAATTTGGGCTCATTGACAGTCCTAGATGAATGTATTCTCAATGCTGAAAAATGTACTCTGCAGACGGATCCAGACGAGCATGCTAAGGCCCTGTGTCACTTGGAGTCATTGTTCTATTTCAATTGGAGGCATTCTTTCAACTTGTTCTATTTTGTGTTTTCTTCAATGTCTTTCTCCTTTGTTCTTGATAGTGAAATTTTTGATCACATTGTTCTAGAAAGGGGGATTCGACAAAGGGACCCCTATCACCCTACTTTTTCATTATGTGCACAAAAGCTTTTAAGTTGTATGCTAGGGGCTTTTCAGAGACAAGGGGGACTTATGGGGTGGCTATGGCTAGATCGACATCTCGTGTTAGCCATCTTTTTAGGACATTGGAGTGGTTCTTACAAGGTACAAATTAGCCTCGGGCCCAACTTATTAACAAAGATAAATCCTTGGTTCATTTTAGGAAAAACACACCACATGCTGTAAGAGAGGAATTGGTAGGACTGTTGCAAATGAGAATTGATGAGGCACAGTTCACTTACCTTGGCCTGTCGGATTTTGTTGGAAACTCAAAGAGGGCGGTCTTTGACAATGTGCGCGAGAAAATCTTGAGGAAAATAGTTACTCGCAAAACAAGTATGGTGACTCATTACAGAACCACACTGCCTTTTCAGTCGGCCGTAGGCCTGTCAATGGGGCAAAATTACCCAGGCCCAGACCCATTATAATAGATCTAGACCCAGGCCCAGATCCATACTTTTAAAGTACGTCTAGACCCAGACCCAGACCCACCAAATTAAAAAGATTGGGTCTGGGTCTGGTAATATACCCACCCTTACCCATTCAGACCAAATTTTTCATACACCATCTCCTCTCCTCCCTCAACCTCAGTCCACCCTTTGCCTCCCAAGCTCCCCGTCGCCGCTGCGGCGCCCACTCAAGCCCCCATTGCCGGCCGTTGGCACGCCCATCCCAAGATCCCGCGGTCGCGGCCGCACCCACCACCAAGATCCTGCGGCCGCCGCACGCCCACCACCAAGATCCCACGGCCGCGCGCCCACCACAAGCCCATGTGAACATGCATTTGGTTTTATTTTTTCATTTTGAGTTTAGAGATTTGTTTATCTGTTTTTTTTGGAAGATTTTGATATTTGATTTTAATTTCTTGACCATAGCTATTGCAAAAACTGTAAATGAATTTGGTTTCTTGAAACCACTACTTAATTTGTAATTGGTTTTGCTTTAATTTTTTGATTTTTGGTAGAATGGTAGAGTTACGAAAGTTTGAGAAGTTTATTTGGAAATCATATTGCTGTGAGATTATTTTTTTAAATTAAAATTCAGAGTTGGTTGATTCATTGTTTTAGGTGACAACAATAATATTGATTCATATTGTGCTTTGTTATTGTATCAATTATTGTGTTTTGTTGTTGTTCTTGATAGAGTTATTTAAACCAGGGAATTATTAAAAAAAAAATGAATTGGGTCTGGGTCGAACCCGGCCCAAAAGGCCTAGTCTGATCGGGTCTAGAGACCCATAGGCCTCAAGACCCATGGGTCTCAAGTTAGATTAAATAGGGTCAGGGTAATAATTAATTATATGGGTCTTGTTTGGGTCTGGGTCTGGGTAGGGTCTTGCCCTACCCATTAACAAGCCTACAGTCAGGTTATCAAATCAAGGTACTTTCCTACCATGACTTTCTTTGATGCCAAGAAGATTTCTAATGCATCCTTCCCTCAGCAAAGCATTCATTGAGTTAGAGCCCTTCTTGATCGAGGTACTCACTGGATGGTTGGGACCGGACACAATATCCAAATCTGGGGAGATAAATAGATCCCAAAGGAGCTTACATTCAAAGTGTTTTCCACTCCCAATACCTTTGCACTGTCTGCACAGGTTGCTGCTCTTATTAAGGATGATGGTATAACCTAGAATGATGATCTTGTACGGAAGGTGTTCTTGCTGGAGGAGGCCAACCAGATTTTGTTAAATCCCTTTGGGCCGAGCTTGCCAGGACAGAGTCGTTTGGCACCATTCAAGAACCAGAAATACTCGGTTTGGTCAGACTATAATTTAGCAAGGCTATTCGCACGTTTGAACGAAGGTAGCTCTAGTGCTAACACAGGACAAAATAATACTTCCTATGGTCCACAAATGCTCCACATAAGGTCCAGTAGTTTGGCGGGAAGATATGTAACAATGATACCTACAGTGAATAATCTTATGCAATGGCATATTTCAATCGATCCTGCTTGGCCCCGCTGCGGCAATGTTGGAGAGAACCTTGATCATACTTTTCTACGATGCCCATATCTCAATCGGCTGATCTGGGTGCTTTTGAATCTACCCTGGAGAGTTATTGAAAGATGGAGCAACTCTGAGGAAGAATGGATACGTTGGATTCACGAGAATTTGGAAGATGATCGTTTCAACTGGTTCTTGTTTATCTGTTGGAACATATGGAATTTTCTGTATTCAATACTTATGGTGGAATCCAAAGAAGACCACCTGGTGTTGATCCAGAATGCGCAGTGCCCTTATCTAGCGTTCAGGGAAGCTAACTCTGAACCTGTGAGCAATATTGGCCCAATTCTGGTGACAAGATGGCTCAGACCGGAGGTTGGCAAGGTAAAAGTTAACTTCGACGGAGCAGTATCCAAGGAAAAGAAAGGTATGGGAATGGGAGTGGTGGCTCGAAATAGTGAGGGCGTTTGTATTGGATGGCTAGCTAGGTTCTTCCCGGATATTACCGACGTATTACATACTGAGGCCCTAGTTGCTGTTCTGCATCTGAGCTTGCAAGACTTAGAGGGTGGACAAATGTTATTCTTGTAAGGGATAGCTTGAGTATCATCCATAAATTGCGGATGCCTGATGGGGATAATTCCAATATCAGCCCTATTATTCTTGAGACAGTCTGTTGGAAAAATCGTTTTGACATGTTGTTTTGTAGTAAGAGTGGACATGTGATAAGCTGTGGCCATGGCTTATCATATGACCATTTCCGTCCAGCACATTCCTGATAACCCGTGGCCACAGCTTATCAGAAATGTGTTTTTGTCACTCACTACAGAAACAAGTATGACTTAAGCCGTGCCCACGGCTTATCTTTGCATGACGGTTTTTCTGATGTGTCCACTATCTAACTTATGTAACTTTTGGTAATCACTAGATAAGAACACATGAGATATTTTTTATAGAAAAATGTATCATAAAATATTGGTTTTGCTAGAGTTTTTCTTAGAAAACTTGATCTAGAAGCTTGGATCCCCTGAAATCCTGTGATCGTAAGGAAACACTCCATCAGATTGATTGCACCAGATTTCAGAAGAACCCAACATCAATATTTCTACAGTCTTCCGATTTTCTTTGTAGATTTACATTTAAATCAATGGTTGGAGGTAAGTATCCTTAAATATTCGCTTTCGCACTTAATAATCTAACATGTATATGATATAATTTATACATATATGTTAGATAAAAATTTTGCCAACAATTTTGTTGGATTATGTTAGTGTTTAGATGGATTCATGTTTCGACCATCTTGTTTCCTATAGCCTATGTATATACTTACACCGCCCACATCCTCTCTGTTTCGAATGGGATCGTGCTCCAGCATGTTAAGCGTACAGGTAACAGAATGGCACACTCTTTGGCTCAATGTGCAAAGTTTTCCTTCATACAGTTTTCCTTCCTACCACTGTAATTGTAGCTAGTCAAGCTGATATTACTATTGATGCGTAATAAAAGTTTTGTGTTCCCTTTCAAAAAAAGAAAAAAAAAAAACACCCGGCCTATCATGTCTTTCTTGTCTTGTTTATTGCATGGATTATTTGGAGATTTGTTGGAATCCAAACTGAAACTCTTGCTCAAAGGTTGCTATAGTATTTAGATATCACTTTGGTTTCTCTGTGTATCTTTTTTATGCATGCTTTTTTACATATGGAAGTAATGTTCATTCCGAAATATCTGCAAATGCTTCTATCACTAGAAGAAATCTAATATTTCACTATAGTTAATTATCATAGTTAAAAGTAAAAATTATAACGGATATTAATTTAGCAACGGTTGCACAACAGCTATTAACCGTTCTTTCTACAAGTGAGGACAATAATTTGCTACAACTAAAAACTACAGAATATATGTTGGCCATTACAAAAACTATATATATATATATATACCGAATGTAAATTAATCATGGTCAAGAGATAGTATTGATTACCACGATTTTTAATCTGTGGTAATTTATAATGGAGCAAATATATATATATATATATATATTTTCTAGTGTATGAATTAGTGAGCTATTTCATAGCGGAGAGATTCAATATTTCCTGGATACTTCAGAAAAGGGATTTGATATTGATGTGCTCTTAATGCTCCTATTGCAAGCTGCTATTTTGTTCCTTTGCTTAAGCAAAACTGAAATCCAAAACCCCGATAGTTATTTTTGTATCACTTATTTTCAAGTTAGAAGAACATATTTCGGTGCTTGTGTCTTCATAGAATGAATTCAAGTAGTTACATGATGCTTGTATCCTTCGTGATAGATTACTCCATCTCCGGGTAAATAACATTTTTGATCTCATATCTTAGCACCAGATTATTTTTTGTCCCAATCATTATGAGAATTTCAATTTTAGGATATTATCTTTTAATTTGTCCCATATGTGGTCCCGTCGTTAGTTCTTTTACGGAATTGGCCATGTGAGAGTCACATGTTCGTTAAGTGGCTGAATTAGAGGATTGGGAGAAAATTTAGCCCTAATTTCTTCCCCAATTTCGTCTTCCATGTTCTCTTGCAAAAAACCCTCGTCTGAGGCCCTTTTTTTTATTTATTTTCTAAAAAAAAACGCCGGTGAAGTCACAACTTATCAGAGAAGCGAAGAAGAATCATAATGTCAACAAAAATGAGCCTTCGTGACCCCAAGTTTGTCGATTTTCTGCCATCTGATCAATCACCATAAGTATTCTTTTTTTCGTTTTTCAAAAATTGATGTTTACATTTATGAAAAAGGGATTTTTTGTTGACCATGTTCTCATACATGCTTTCTTACCATAATTAGCATGTTATAATTGATTTTGTTGAAGAGGACTCGCTTGTTGACGCCATTTTTTCAGGTTTGGAAGCTCAATTCTTGAATCTATGGAAGAGGCATGGTGATGTTGAGCCCTAATTTCTCATTTTCCTCCTATCTTGTGTCAAGTTTGATCTTTATCCCACCAAAATCGATTTGTTTTCCCTTCAATTCTTCCACTTAATGGACATGTGACTTTCACATGTCAATTCCGTCAAAAAAGTAACGGTAGGGCCAAATGTCAGACAAATTAAAAGATAATGTCCTTAAATTGAGATTTTCATAATAATTGGAATAAAAAATGAACTGGCCCTAAGACGTGGAACAAAAAATGAGATTTACCCCTACATCTCCTGCTATCGAAGCAGGGAAAACACTAACAGTAATATGAAAATGAAATTGGTCTAAAAGCACAAGTCCTTAAGAAACTCTTGTTTGCTTGAAGTTTCTAGAATGTTATTGATAATTGAAATTATAGGTGATGTGGGTAAAATATGGTCACTCAAGCGAATGTGATAGATGTTTTGAATCTCTCTAGAATTGGAGAAGATGCCTCTCTGTTTAGGTTTGGAGTATTTAGAATGTTTGGAATGTGTCAGCCTCATCTATATGGGTTTCCTTCAAGTGGGCAAGTGGGTGTCATCGTCTCCAAAATGAGATAGAGAAATTGATCTAACAGGGACACTTAAAGGAGTATGTCAACCAATATCCACGAGCACACAATTTGACCATGAGATGCGACCATGCACCCCATGAAGAGCTCTAGGCCGCGCACTCCATGATGAGATCGAGCCACGCATCGAGCTCGTAGTGAGGGGAGGCAAGGTTGTGCACCCCATGCAGAAGTCATCCCAAGATCTCATAAGGATCGGTGGGAAAAGACTCCCTCGCCACGAAGTAGTAACCTTAAGTTCGTATAGCAGGAAAAATTATCTTTTGGCTATTTCACTTGTAATCGGAGAAAGCTCGAGTAGGAGCTCAACAAATCATTCTCCCCTTTTGATTTCCCCTAAGACGATGTAATGCGAACATTGAGTAATGAAGTTAATTTTCTTGTCGTAGCCTCAAAAAAAAATCACGGGACTTTGCATCCCCTTGAAGTTGGTAAAAGACCAGCTCCGGGACATGAGCAAGTATCCCTTGAGGCAATGTCCTCCTACATAAAATTTGAGATCATTGTAAAAGACATCGCCCCGAAAAGTTTGCCTCCCTTGAAGTTGGTAAAGGACCAGCTCCGGGATATAAGCAAGTATCCATTGAGGCAATGTCTTCTTAGATGAAACTTGAGATCGTCGTATCGAACATCACCCTGACAACTTTGCGTCCCCTTGAGGTTGGAAAGACCAATTCCGGGACATGAGCAAGTATCCTTTGAGGCAACATCCCCATGGATGAAACTTGATATCCTCGTCAAGTATACGACCATAGAGAGTTTGCCCTCCTAGAAGTTGGTAAAAGAACAACTCCGGACATGAGAAAAAGTATCCCTTGAAACAACTTCGGTAAAGATAATGAAAACATAATAATGAAACACGTACAACAACTACATTCATGGTGCTAAATAGTGCTGATTTACAAGCCAAAACATCTGACCAAAAGAGTCGGAAGAAAGTCATTCAAAGTACTAACTCTTGCCAAATTACACGCCAAAATATCCGACCATACAAGTAGCAAAAAGTTATCCAAAAATACTACTAAATAAATAATAACTACGCTCTCCCATATTCCCCAAGGTCTTGGGGGCTCTGTCACAAGAAGGATCCGTCTCCTCCTCATACTTCAAGAAGAGTGTCATCTCGAGGAAGAGACGTCCCCCTCCTAAAATGGGTCACCCAACGAGAAGAGCCCTCAGGAGAAAGGGGAGATCGACCTACTCCTCCTCCAAGAGGAGTGTCATCTCGAGGAAAAGATCTCCTCCTCCTAAAATATGTTATCTTTAGGGGAAGAGCTTTAAGGGGAGAGGAGGTCAACCACCTACTCCTCTTAGAGCTCTCTTTGGCTTGAGGTGGAACCCTCCCATCACCTAGCGGCCACATAATCATTCAATGTTATTAGGCAACACAAGCAAAAATCCCTCGAGGCAATATAGCGAAAGGTTTTCCCCAAAATATTTACGCCAACCTAAGGACGACCTCGAGCGCCCCCACGAGGTGAGGCACCTCGAGCGCTGCCTCAAGGCGCAACCTCAAGGCAGAGCGCCTCGGGTGCCCCCTCAAGGCGGTTACCTTGAGGCAAGGCACCTCGAGCACCCCCTCGAGGCGGCCAGCTCAAGGTCAACGGTATGTAGTGGACCGTATGTAGTGGACCGTATATATCCACTGTAACAACGACAAGTAGTGGTCCAGGTGGACAAAGGTAGCAACACTGTCAAAAACAGGCAATGACACTACCATTGAAGGACGGATGTCCTTTTTTCACTGTGTGAAGCTCTCTCAAATATTTTAGCACTTGGACATTTTTACAATTATCTTAACCTCATGGTCCAGACCTTGAGCTTCGCTCAGGAAGGTCCTTTCGAGACTCCAGCCCTCAATCCACGTGTTGAAGGTCTTGGATTGGTGTTATAAATATCACTATATCAAACCTCAACATATCAAATACCCTTTTTATCTGATGACCTTATATAACGTTAGTAGTTAATCACCGCAACTTATTTAGTTCTGAAGACATATCACCTCATTTACACTGGTTTCCAATCTATTTGGCTGGAGATACTCATCTCACCAACCACCAGATTTTGCTATCTCGTGCATTACATGGCATGTCATTTCATCTTTGGCAAGGTGTGGATCGGAAAAATGTAGTGTGTACTATATACAAATTGAAATTTTTAAAGTTGATCGAAAAATGACATGTACAAATCATGTACTGTTAAGAATTGAAGAAAATGAGGTTATTTATTGATTTATTGTGATGTGTCAAGAGTAGCTAGGCTGATGTCCAAAAGAAATGCGATGTGGCATACTAAAAAAAATAGCCTAGCTACTCTTGTCATGTCCTAAAAAATCAACCAATAAACTCATTTTGAATGCACATAATGATACGGTAATATGAAAAGAATCTTATAAAAAAAAAAAAAAAAGGAAAATACAGACTGCCGCACAAAAGAAATTGTAAGAGAAAATTAAAAAATAAAAACTAAGAAAGAAAGAGGTTGTTGTATGACTGACAATTTCAGTGTAAAATAAAAATTAAACACCTCTGTTATTTATTTTCTATGGAAATATGCGATTCATACATCATTTAATATTTAAAATAAAAAACTAATTCAATATATCGATAATTCAAATCAACCAAAAAATTAGGAAATCAGGAAAATAATGAAACAAGAAACTACACATTACAGGAAACATATAAACACATTTACTCTTGTGCTAACAAAATACCACCACCTTATTAATTAGTGGATTGAATAATTTTTAATCATGTTTAGATACTTTATTTTTTAATAAGATTCAGTTCAATATTATATCATTCAATGCATTCAAAATTTTCAAATTTAAATATTAATTCATTACAATTATATTTCTAAATCAACCAATATATTTAAATAAACAAATAAAACAATACACTATTATTAAAACTACACTATATACACTCAGATCCATAGGACTCGATCCCACAACCTATTGCTTCTGAGGCCTCAACCTCACCACTCAAGCCTCATTGGCTTAGTTCAAATTCATTTAGCATATAATTAGAGAAAAGAATTGTACATAAAATTAGTGACACATTTATACTAATAATTTATGACAATAAATAATTATTGTCATTAGGTCGTCATATATTTATATGTGTCATTAATTACATTTAATAAAAACTGTATGCATAAATTTTTATCATAAACTTTTGCTTATTACAATTTTTACAAAATAATAATCACTATAAATTTTATTATTGTTATAAAATAAAAGTTCTTATTATAATTAATGATGGTATTAAAATGGTCACTCAGTTTCTTTGTGCGCCTCCTCAAAAAAACAAAAAAAAATTCTTTGTGCGCTAAACGTTTTTGTTTTTTATTCTTTAAAGTAGTATGTCGAGAATATATTATATAAGATCTCGTAATAATTAATTCGAGTCAGTCATAGTGTTCATATTAAACAAAAAAAGCTCTTAAACAATAACTCATACTATTTTCTCAGTCTTTGGTGGCTTATAAATATATAGTAGCATACATATGATGTTAGACTGCGGCGAAGCCAGACTTGGACTTAGCCCTGTCAAAATTTAATTTTTATAAATAGTATAGTAAAAGATCCCACTAAATTTTGAGTTTTTTTAATAATAAATTTATTCGTTCCCTGAAAAATTAAAACTTATTTTTGTATAAGTTATAATCATAAATTTTATAATAAATTTTTATATATACTATACACTTGTTTATTTATTCTGAGAGACTTTGATAAAATAATATAAAGCAAACATACATATATATAAAAGAAATAGAAATTTTGGGAAGAAGTATAATCTAGTTTTGCGAAATCACAATATGGTGCAAATTTTTTGCACAAAAGAAATCGTGAATTTTATTTTCCTTGTACAGCAGCCCCTCGCGTGACTCACAACATGATGAAGAAGACTTGCTCTACAAAAGACTTGATTTTTCCTTGTACAGTAGCCTTGGGTAGTATTATTAATTTTCTTTGTACAACAGCCTTGGACTTTTTTATCTTCCTTGTACAGTAGCATTGGGCTTTTTCTTTTGTTATTATTTTTGTTATAATAGTTAATGGGCTACAAGTTTACAAGAGTTAATGGGCTAAAAAAAAAAGAGTTGAAGGGCTTAGCTGAATGGGCTAAAACAAAAAGAGTTGAAGGGCTTAGCTGAAGCTAAGCCCTGTCAATTAATAGCTCACTTTAATATATATACATATAAAAAAAAATTAATGGGCATAGAGTCCAAAGGTTGGCCCAAAGTCAAGCCCTATCGGCCGCATGGGCTCGACAGGGCTTCGCTTTGGCTCTGATCTTAGATGTTAATTCTATATTAACAATTTAGAAATAACACAAAATGAGCGTAGTTAGCGCATTAATAATAAACTAATAATTTTAATATTATCATTGATTACATATATCGGATTATGAAAATTTCTATTTTTTCCACAAAAATGAGTTTCATAGCTTAATAGTGACAATTATTTCGTAAAGGTTGTCCTTAACAAAAATTAGTGAGTACAACATTATGTATGAAGTTGTGACTAAAAATAATTAGTGATACATGTATAGTGATGGTCTACTAACAATAAACAATTGTCTTTTCATTATATTTTTGTTGTCATATAACTCAATGCATTATTCTTCTCACTAATAATTATATTTTAATAAAATCAAAATTATTAATTAATATATGTTTCCGATGATGAGTTTAAAATTGTCGTGACTTGATATTTTGTCGCAATATTATATTTAATGTTTAATTGTCTTTATACTTTTACAATAAAGTCCGTTTCCCGTCCATTTGTTGTCTTCCAATGCATGCATGATGCAATTTTCAATCTTTAATATCTCAATGTATAATATTGGATGATGTAAATAATTACTTTTTACGTAAAAAATACAGTATACAATTAATCATATTCAAATCTTTTTACAAAAATTAACTAAATATTCAATATTACATGGTTGTTCAATAGAATCAACTAGGAAAAAATATATTTTTCTCCCCTAAAATACCATTAAAACGCTTTTGATCCCCCTTTATTCACGAGTTACACTTTTAGTGTCTTAAAGTACGATGTTTGAACATGTTTAGTCCTCACTCTTAACTTCCTGTTAGAAGTTAACGGAGAACGCCCATGTGAGGCGCACGTGCATGTTGTGGATCTCCGTCCAAATTAACAATTCATTCTCATTTCTCCTCACTCTTAAAATCGATTTAGCCATTTTCTTTTCACCCTAATCTTCAAATCCCCAACCCAGTCAAGCTCAAAATTAACCCACAAAATTTTAAAAATGTACTAACCCAATCCATGACTATGAACTCGTGACTGATTTTGACTTCCTTCGCTCAATCTTGAAGAAGGAGAACTTGTAACTGAGTCGTGAAGCGAAGAGAAGAAAAGCAAGCATGAGTTGAATTTTACACCAAATTATGGTAAGTTTTGATTTTTGTTTTGTTTTCTGATTTGTGTGGCTTGAAGCCACTGTTGTTGTAAGTTGTTGGTTGAAGATGATTTTGTTGTTTTATTATTGGAGAATTTTTTTCAGATTTAGCAATTTTCTGTAGTTGATGATATTGCTAATAATCTTAGTTGTACTACAAAGGTGATATTGTTTTTGATGATGATATTGCGCATGTCGATTTTTTAAGTTGTGATAATGCAATGGTGTTGGTTATTGGTTTTTCTGTTTTCTAATGTTGGTGTTGGTGTTTTCGTTTTCTGTCTTTTTGTTTAATAAATTAACTTTTCAAAAATTTAAATCAACATAGATTCCATATGAGAAGACAAGTGTTATACTAGAAATTTGTATTGCAATGGGATTATGCAACAGTCCACGGAGAGATTATATAGGTGGGAATGTGGAAATTTTTTATCATGCATCAGAATTGGGCTTCAATGTTAGGGAGGTCACAAATATAGAAACATATATATATATATATATATAAAGAAATTGAAGTATTTAGAGAGAGATGAACATGTATAAGCTATTAGAAAACACTTCCCAAGAACTTTGAATTTGAAATATACATTGAGCGCTTGGAAGATAGGGGATTATGCAAAGTCAGGTAGAGTCATCAATGGATGAAGAAGAGGTACACATAGTTGATTTGGGTCAAACAACCAA
This sequence comes from Sesamum alatum, assembly GCA_034509735.1. Taxonomy (NCBI): domain Eukaryota; kingdom Viridiplantae; phylum Streptophyta; class Magnoliopsida; order Lamiales; family Pedaliaceae; genus Sesamum; species Sesamum alatum. The sequence continues at coordinate 17,103,024 of JACGWO010000004.1, forward strand.
TATGGAGGGGGATAACCAAGTTATATAGATGAACAAGTAGGTGGGCAAAAGGGTAGTGGACAAGATGAATAAGTAGGTGGGCATAAGGGTAGTAGGCAAGATGATGAATCTGATGATGGTGATTTTCATGGTAGTCATTATGATTTTGAGCAAGATGATAGGTTGTTTTAGGAGTAGGTTGTGTGATAAAACAAGTAGGTTGTTTTATCACACTCACACACTCGATTGGAAGTCGGAATCACTCACGGGTTCCTAGGCATGGATTGGATTAGTACAATTTTAAGATTTTGTGGGTAATTTTGAGCTTAATTGGATTGGGGATTTAGGGATTAGGGTTTTGGAAGAGGGGGAATGGTTGAATTGATTTCAAGAGTGAGGAGAAATGAGATTGAGTTGTTACTTTGGAGGAGATCCACCACACGTGTACCTCACATGGGCCTTCTCTATTAACTTCTAACGGGAAGTTAACGGTGGAGACTAAAAATATCAAAAAAATAGTACTTTGAGGGACCAAAATGTAACTCGAGAATGGAGAGGAGGGGGGACAAAAAGTATTTTAGTGGTATTTTGGAGACATAAAAAATTTAGTTTTCCCGAATCAACTAATAATATTTTTAAAGGTAATTCACATTGACACCCGTAATATTATGTTTAATTACACAAACACCATTCCTCCTTTGTGAAATTACAAGTACACCCTTGAAATTGTAGTTGTAATTACAAGTACAACTCTATTCACATAGTGAATTTTTACACGAACACACCTTGAGGTAAATTATACTAACACCTCCACAGACCTCGTTTACTTTGTGATATGAGTTATTTTGATAACAGGATAAAACAAAGCCGTGTATTAATTTTACTATGTTTGCTTAGGTTGTTTGGGTTGAATAACTCTACCCACCTATGTAGATGGACTGAGTTATTCAACCCAAATAGTAATTAGTAGTGAGCTCTTGGATGAGAAACGGGCCTCCATAATGCAAAGTAAACACTTTATTTTGGTGTATTGGCCTGTTTATACAACCTTATAATGGAGAGTAAATGGGGCCTGGGATATGTATAATTTTATAAAGGGTATAGAATTTTTTTTTTAATTAGGTCTAATCTTAAATAATGTCTAAATGCATTTTACTCACCCTGTGTATGCGAAATGAGCAAAAACAAAATAAAACCTATAATATGGAAAGTGAGCAAACTACCCCTTATTTTTGGCGAAATGAAGCAAAAGACTCCCTAAGACTAGTAATGTAATGCACGTGTCCCTCCTCCATCTTTACGTGATTTTAAACTAATTAATATTATTTATTTATATATAATATGTAACCATGTTTTGTCCCATAATTTAGTTTATTTGGCATTTTCGTCCTTAACTTTCTAGGATAAAGTAGTACCCTCTAACAGCACTACAATTACATCTCTCCTAAATATCGCACTTGATGTAAATCATGTTTATATACATAGTTATGCACATAATCTAGTCCCTTATAAGTATAAATACGTGTAGTACAAGAATATTTATCATCTCCTCCACAAGATCATATATATATATCAAGTACGACAAAAATGGAATTGTTATAATTAGTTCACATGACATTCTCGCTTTTAATCCAAAATGAGACTTCTATTTCTATTTACGATGAGGAGAAAACTGCATACTGGTCCGACCTGACTGGAATGCGAAATGTGGACCTAGTTCTCATGAGTAGCCACAGCAAAATCTACACTAGAAAAATGTTAGCAGAGGGATGAGACTACAACTCAATAAGTAAATAACTGACACCAACTATACACGCACCTCAAATATAGTTTCAACAAGACTAAACAAGCAACGTATATAAAATATATCAATTTGGTCAAGCACATTTCATTTCATATCTCCACGTAATCATCTCATAACAAGACAATCAATCAAAACTCGTCTTTTCTTAGTTGGTTTACCAAAAAGGTGATACAGTGTTTCTCTCCACCACCCAACCTCACTTTCATCTCATAATCTTTAAATGAATTCCCTTGACACGCCACATAGGCTCATCAGTCTCATTTCGCATCATAGCTCTTTCATTTCGCATCAAAGCTCTTTTCATTTCGTACCATAGCTCTTTTCACATCGCATCATAGCTCTTTAAATTTCATTTGCTACACAGGCTATTCAACAACATCAAGGGATATTCATATCATAATTATATTCAGTTTCCATCACTCCGTCATTTTCACATATCATCGTTCTTGTAAGCAACTAGCCACATAAAATCACATAGCAATATTTTTCACGTACAAGCACATAACAATGACATCATACAAATCCATGGAATATCTCAATAGGTTCCCTCATTTCACTTTCACGGCATAATCATTCAAAGTAATCATCAACCACTCGTACAATTCAAAATAGATTAGTTCCAGCACTAATCATAGACTTACATAAAAGTAATACCATGAAGGAAGGAAACATATATATAAATAATACTAATTATTTACTTACACAACACTGATAGGAAAAAGGAACATATATAGGCAACACTTATTATTTACTTACCCTCGATTTTACGACGACTCAATTAGCAGATAAGAAGTTGTTTAGTCATCTATCTTACCCCCTTGTCCTATCATAAGGGATAATGTGTATAATCAATATCTAGAATGTCACTTTCTAAATAGAATATTAAATAGTACTTATATATATTTCACCAATCTCTCAATATTTTATTTGCATCAAAATTCATATATTTGTTCCATTTCTTTAAAATAACTAAGCAATCTAGCTTTCCAAATATCTATATATATATATATATATATAATTTGTCAATTAAGTCATAAGAATCTATTTCATTAAACCCCTCATCTTTCATAGCTAACATTCTCAATAACAGTTCTTGGATTACATTATCTCATAACTCTTATATTCCTTTCTACTAAATATTATACTTTCAAATATAACTTTCTAATATTTCTCAAATATAATTTTCTATTTATTTCTCAAATATAACTTTCAACCCGATTAAATTGAGCAAATCAATTATAAAATGATTAAATATAGTAAATTAAGCAGTTTAAGTAATTAACTATAACACCCCTAATTAGGGGTGCAAACGAGCCGAGCTCGAGTCGAGCTCGGCCAAAAATCTGAGCTCTAGCTCGAGCTCGAGCTCGACGAGCCTTCATCGAACAAGCTCGAGCTTGAGCTCGACCACCAAATAAGGTGCTCAAGCTCGAGCTCGAGCTCGTAGATCACGAGCCGAGCTCGAGTTTGGTTATTTTTTTTTCCCTAAAATAATATAAAAATGAAAAAAATATGGACTATTCCACAATCTGGAATACATTATTCAAAAATTTAAATAAAAATCAAGAAGAAAATATTCACAAGAAGCAAAAAATAATAATAATACGATGAAAAGAATTAACCATATTTTGGATAATATAAACCAAAATACCATATTTTAATACTATCTAAAACAAAAATATGAATATTGACTAATAATTCTAATAGATGTTGAATTTTGAAATAAATGCATTTTGATTTACTAGATATTGAAATTATAACGATAAAATTCATATGAATTGTATTAAATATGTATTTACAAAAAAATTGTCGAAATGTACTAAATTGTTGATTAAGCTTGTTTTTAGATAATATCAATCAAAATACCATATTTTAATATCATTTAAAACTAAAATATGAGATATTGACTAATAATTCTAATATATGATGAATTTTGAAACAAATGCATTTTGTTGTAGTGAATATTGAAAATACAACAATAAAATTTGTATGAATTGTATTACATATTTATTTAAAGAAAATATCAAATCGTACTAAGTTGTTGATTAAGCTTGTTTTTAGATAATATAAACTAAAATACCATATTTTAATATCATTTAAAACTAAAATATGAGATATTGACTAATAATTCTAATATATGATGAATTTCAAATAAATGCATTTTGTTGTAGTGAATATTGAAATACAACAATAAAATTCGTATGGAATGTAGTAAATTTTTATTTAGAAAAAATATCAAATCGTACTTAGTTGTTGATTAATCTTGTTTTTAGATAATATAAACTAAAAACCATATTTTGATATTCTTGAAATAAATGCATTTTGTTATAGTAAATATTGAAATTATAACGATATAATTCATATGCATTATATTAAATATTTATTTACACAATATTTACAAATCATACTAAATTGTTGATTAAACTTGATTTTAGATAATATAAACTAAATGATTATATTTTAATATCATCTAAGACTGAAATATGAGTTATTGACTAATAATTCTAATATATGAGGAATTTTGAAATAAATACATTTTATGAAGTGGATTTTAAATTATAACAATAAAATTCATATGCATTATACTAAATATTCATTTATAAAAAGAATATCAAAACTTACTAAAATGTTGCTTAAGCTTGTTTTTAGACAATATAAATAAAAAATGCCATATTTTTTATTATATAATTAAAATAAAAGATATATTGTCTAATAATTCTAATATATAGTGAATTTTTAGTATAAACTTAATATAATATTGAAATGTACTTAAATATATAAAAATATGTATAAATAAAAAATTGATAAAAAGAATTAAAAAATAAAAGTGTGAGCTCCGAACATAAATGGTTGAGCTCGAGCTCGAGCTCGCTAGGAGCTCGAGCTCGAGCTCGGACTCGAGCCGGCTCGCAAGTCGGTTCGGCTCAACATGCACCCCTACCCCTAATTCAATTGAAATATTTAATAAAATACTAATTTATAAATACTCAAAACTCATAAAATTATCCGGTTAAATACTCAGATAGTATAAATTATATTTAATAAATGCATTAATCAAATAATATCATTATATAAATTAATAATAATTTAAAAGAATAAAACGTTAATTACCTGTTCGCGTTGGCTAAGGATTAGCGTTTATAGATAAATATTACACTCAAAGCTTTCCTTCATATATATCCTTATACCTATGTGCACACACACACACAAAATATATATATATATATATATATATATATTATTCATATCCCTATTATATTATATACTTGGTAATGATTAGTGACAATTACCTCATGCACCACCTTTCTCTTTTTTTTCCAATGTTGTCTTTACCCCTCCTTATTTATTATTATTAATTTCTTACTAATTCTTAGACAATTAGAAATTCATCCTTGTATTTCACCCCAAATATTGTATAAAGTTTCAATTTAGTCCTTTACACTTTTAATATATTTAAATTTCAACCTATAACTCATTTACTAATTAATTTAAAATTTTTAAATACTTACCAATTAATCCCACAATGATGACGTCACAATTCTCCCTTCCTAATAAAAATTTCGTCCCTAAAACTTAACTAACGTACCAACTCAGGGAATAAATATGGGTATTTCTCTCTCATATTCTCTTCAACCTCCCAAGTAACTTCTCTAGGAGAGTGATGACTCCACTTTATCTTCACCATTGGTCTTATTCCTCAATTTCTTTATACCTGGATCCAAAATTTATATTGGTTCCTCTATGTCCATTAATTTCTCTGATATCTCTATCTCAGGTTCACGCAAGATATGACTTGGATCAGATCGGTATCGCCGCAACATGGACACATGGAACACATTATGTATCTGCGACAACTCTGCTGGTAATGTTAACCGATAAGCTAGTGGTCCGACTCGTTCAATAATTTCATACTGTCCAATATATCTCGAACTTAACTTTCCTTGCTTACCAAATCTTAAGATTCCCCTCGAAGATGATACTTTTAGGAAAACCTCTTCTCCCACCCTATACTCTATTTCCCTATGATGTTTGTCAACGTAACTCTTTTGACGATTTTAGGGTGCCTTCAGATACTTTTTAACTGTTTGTACCTTATCCACCCTTTCTTGGACTAATTCGGGCCCCTCAAGTTTTCTTAATCCCTCAATATCCCAACAAATCGGACTCCGACATTTTCTTCCGTACAAAGCTTCATACAGGGCCATACCAATAGTAGAATGAAAATTGTTATTATATGAAAATTCCATTAAGGGTAAGTGATTATCCCAGTTTCCTCTTAATTCAATTATGCAGGCTCTCGTCATGCCCGCTAACGTCTGATGGTCCTTTATGAGGATGAATGTTGTACTGAACTGCAATCTGGTATCTAATGCCCTTTGCAAGCTTCCATAGAAATGAGAAGTAAACCGAGGATCTTTGTCGGAGACTATAGAGGTAGGAATTCCATGTAATCTCGCAATTTTCGAAACATACAACTCAGCCAACATATCCAAAGAATCATTTTGTCTTACTAGCAAAAAGTGAGACATATTTAGTCAATCTATCCACGATCACCCAAATAGAATCATGTTTCCTAAACGTACGTGGTAACCTAATGACAAAATCCATAGTGATGTTTTCCCACTTCCAATCAGGTATAGATAACGAATAAAGCTTATCGACTGGTGCTTGATGTTCTGCTTTAACCCACTGACAAGTTAAGCATTTGGCTACAAACTCTGCTACATCTTTCTTCATGATTGACTACCAATAGTAGGGTCTCAAATCTCGATACATCTTGGTACTGCCGGGATGCATCACATACGTTGCATAGTGCGCCTCGTGCATAATCTCCATTCTCAATTCCTCTACATTCGACACACACATACGCTTCTCATTTAGTAACATACCATCTTCCTGTATTACAAATTGATCGTTCTTTCCTTCTTGTACCTTAACTTTCATTTTCTGCAAGTACGGATTATTATTCTATGCATTCTTAATTTTGTCCCTAAGGGAAGGCTTCACTTGCAAAGTAGCAAAAAAAATGTCGTCACCAACACTAAAGCGCACATTCATTGTTCTAAGGGCAGCTAAATACTCCATGTTACAGCAAATCATACCTGCTAGTTAGTCCACTGTCTTTCTACTCAAAGATCTACAACTACATTTGTCTTTCTAGGATGGTAGTCAATAGTACAATCATAGTCCTTCAATAGTTTGATCCATCTTATTTGCCTCAAATTCAGCTCATTCTGTGTTGAAATATATTTTAAGCTCTTATGATCTATAAATAGAAATGTCTCTCCCTATAGATAATGCCTCCATATTTTCAACGCTTGTACGATAACTGCCAATTCCAGATCATGAGTTGGATAGTTCAGTTCATGCGGCCTTAACTGCCTCAAAGTATAAGCTATAACCCTTCCATGTTACATCAAGATACATCCAAGTCCTTTCTGTGAAGCATCAGTATATACCACATATCCTTCACTCTCAAATCGAAATGCAAGAATAGGTGTTGAGGTAAGACTTTTCTTTAACTCTTGAAAACTCTGATCACACATGTCATTCCGGTTGAATGGTATATTCTTCTTTAACAAATTCGTCAGAGGTTTTGCAATAACTATCTTTTACAAATATTCTGTAGTAACTAGCCAATCCCAGAAAACTTCAAACTTTCGATACATTTTTATGTGGCTCCCACTCAAAAATAGCCGTAACTTTTGTCGGATCAGGTTGTACCCCTTGTTTTGACACAACATACCTTAAGAAAGCAATCTCCTCCATCCAAAATTCACATTTGCTAAATTTAGTATATAGTTGCCTTTCTCTCAAGATCTGTAAAACTGTCCTTAAATGTTGTTCATGTTCCTCGTGACTACTAGAGTATATCCGAATATCATCGATAAACACAATTACAAATTGATCAAAGAATGACTCAAAGGTTTTATTCATCAACGATATGAAAGCGGCAGGGACATTTGTTAACCCAAATGGCATAACAACGAATTCATAATGGCCATACCTAGTTCAAAAAGTTGTCTTTGAAATAAACCCTTCTTCAATTCGCAATTGCCAATACCCCGATCTCAAGTCGATTTTAGAAAATACAATTGCACCCTTTAGCTCATCAAGTAGATCATCTATTCGAGGCAGATGATACTTGTTTTTAATTGTAATCCGATTTAATTGCCTATAATCAACGCATAATCTCATACTCCAATCCTTCTTCTTTACAAATAACACTAGTGCTCCCCAAGGCGAAATACTTGGTCGTATAAACCCTTTATCTAATAACTCTTCTAATTGCTTTTTCAATTCTTTCAGTTCTAGTGGAGCCATTTTATATGGTGCAACCGAAATAGGTGTTGCCCTATGAATAGTTTCTATTTCAAAATCCACTTCTCGATGAGGTGGTAACCCAGGTAATTCTTATGAGAAAACGTTAAGAAATTCCCTAGCTACTGGAAGATCTGACACACCCGGACTGACCTTCCTAGTATAACGTACACTAGCTAGATTCGCTTCACACCCTTTTTTAATTAGATTAAAAGCAGTCATAACAGAAATTAAACAGTTAGGTATAACTTTTCTTTCTCCCACTATAACCGTCTTCATTTGCCCATTGATTTCTACCGCCACCTCTTTTGTTTGATTGTTCACCAAAGCATGATTACTAGATAATTAATCCATCCCCAGGATAACATCAAATTGTTTAAGGTTTATCACAACCAAGTCTGCATAGAGTGTAACACCATCCACTACTACTAGACAAGATCTCAGTACTATATTAAGAAGTATAACCCCACCAGCAGGCACAGATACACATAAGTTATGCCCCAACAGTTCAATACTAGCATGCACACGTGATGCAAAATCATGTGATATAAATGATCAAGTAGATCCTAGATCAATTAACACATGTGCACCAGAATTGCAAATAGAAAATGAACCATTAATAACCGCAGGTGCAGTAGATGCTTGTTCTCTAGTGATGGCATACACCCTTGCTTGTAGCAGAGGTTGACTACTTTGTCCTGATGATGTTGTAGAAATATTTCCGCTGCCTCAAACACCTCTTCCTCGATCCCTATTTGTACTAGCCCGTTGTAAATTTTCCCTCATACTATTTGGTCCTGAAATTTGAGATCCACTAGCATCAGACAATCCCTGACAATATGCCTTGGTTGGTGGCAACATAACACACGATTGGCTGGAATCCCCAACATTCATCGGTGTGTTTCCTATCGCAATTCGTGCACGAGGGAATAAACCTTCCGCTAAACGATCTGGTTGGACCCTGTCTTCCCCCAAATCCGACTGAGGTAGACCTGCCGCTACTCGAAGATACTGATGGGGACCTATTAGTTTGACCCATTCCTTGGCCTCTATACTCACCTCTCTTAAAACCAGAACTTTAAAGGAAACTGCGCCACTTGGTCCAGCTGTAAAGTTAGGATTACCTGTCCACTTCTTTCGTTTAGCTTCAATTTCTCTCTATAGATGTCTCTTATGCTCGCAATGCTGCTTCCAGAAGCGCACTGTAACTCGGAGGTTTGATTGCTATCTTTTCTCGAATCTCAAGTCTCAGGCCTCTTTTAAATCTGAATATTCTCAATTCATCGGTACTTACCTCTTCTGAAGCATATTTTGACAGCCTCACAAATTGCAGCTCATATTCAGCAAATTTCTCAGCAAATTCCCTCAGGAAATCATTCCCTGTTAAAGTGATTGGTCAATTCCTACTCCCTGGAATAGTTTTCCACCAATCTCATGCATCGTTCTCCCACAAAGACACCGCGTGCCTCAACTTTTGTTTAGAAGTGCATTCAATTCGGTCTAGAACTCTTTTCGTATTTCTCAATCATTATTCTACTTCTGCGAGATCAGTTGTATCGACGAACACCTTCGCTCTATGTCTCCTAACTATCTCATAGTTTTCTTAAATACTTACCAATTAATCCCACAATTATATATTAAAATTTGTGGACGTCACAAATAGCATTTTAGTTCTGATCTCTTTAATTTTTTCAATTTTTTAGTTCTTTCTTTAATCAAAGTTCACCTCCACCGCGAGAGGGGTAAATTTTGGCAAAAAAATGACTGAAATCGCGAAAATTAAAAGGATGCAAGGCCAAATGCTATTTTAGAAAGTTAAAGGGCATAAATACTGGCAAAAATGAACCAATAGGACGGTAGCCCCAATTTTAAAAGGTTTTTTCCGACGAAAAAGGTAAACTCTAGTGAAAAGAGGATTCAAATTACGAAAATTAAAAAGATGCACCACTAAAATGCTACCTAAAAAATCAAACGACGAAAATATCAAATAATACCAGACCAAAATGCATTTAAACCATATTTATATATATAAATATATTATTTATAGTAATAACATAATTTTTTAATTACTTTCTTTTTCGATCTTTTTTCTCAACCCTGCCACTTCCTCTGCTACCTTCCCCGGACCACCACCGCCCCCATCTCCCTCCCCCTCCCAAGATCCGTCGCCCCTTTCCCTCCCTTCCGCTCCCCTCCTCCCCTCTCCCCATTAACGCCCTCTCTTCCAATTTTTAATTTTAATTTTATATTATTTTAATTTAAACTGTTGATCTACTAATTAAATTTCAATCTTAAATTGAATCAAGCTCGAATGGTTTTAAAGTAATGATGTAAATGACATTTCAAATTAAAAAATAAAAAAGCCACACTTGTAACACACCAAACACGTGAGTGGTTTTTGCTTTGTTTCCCAAAACACAAGGAGCAATTTTCAAAATATTCTTCACATACAGTTTTTTACTTATTTCTCATATTACATGGACATAAATTGCATTTAGCCCACATATAAGCTATCTTATTTGTAGTTATGGCAGTGTGTAACTTATTAAAATACAGATAAATTGACTTTTCTATGCTTTTCATACTTATCTAAGTTCACATAAGCTATGACACATGCAATTAAATTTTCTTTGAGAAGGAACCATATAAAGGCACTCAATAACGATCAAACTCACACGTCTCCACGATTTATCTCAGATAAGAAGAAAATATTTGGTCTTTGCCCCTTCTAGAATCGCTACTGCAAGTAAAGTGTGCAAGGAATAAAAGCAATAGTAGATCGCACGACAACCAGAACAACTCAGCAGGTTGTACGAAAAGCGTGAACCGCAGCGAATGATCTACTTCTAGATATCTTCATCAAGTTGGCACCATTTTTTAATTAAAAGCAGAAACGCGACTTAAATATTGACGTCTCATGTGCTTTGACTTCCAGAACCGGGATATTGGAAATCTTGCTCTCTAGCTTCAGTTTTCTATGAGCACGTGGATTAATAATTCCTTTTCACCCAGTATCACGTGGTTTGGTTCAAATTCTTGGGATGAATCTTCAATTTATGAAACTCGGCTTAATTTACCGACTCGGCTGAAAATTTGAAACTGTCCCCCTAAAAAAAAAAAATGAACTGTTAGAATATTTTTGGGGTTAATTACACTTAAATCCCCTCTAAAAATGCATAATTACACTTTCTCTCAAAAACGTTTTGAAAATTACACTTACACCCCTTTCGGAAATTTTCTGTTTACACCTGATCCCCATCCGTTAGAGTTTAAATGGAAAATGTTCACGCCAACAAAAATAATTACATAAAATTTCAATTTTTTCCATCATTTACCATTCTCATATATATATTTGTGTACTTATAAGAAGATAAATATAATGTATATATATGGAGTGATGCCAAGATTATTACTTTTTTTCCTTATAAGTACAAAATTATTACACGAAAATATTAAAGAAAAGTAAAATTGAAATTTTATGTAATGATTTTTGTTAACGTGGACATTTTCCGTCCATATTTTAACGAATGGAGGTCATGTGTAAACGGAGAATTTTCAGAGGTGTAAGTATAATTTCAAAACTTTTTTGGGGAAAACTGTAATTATCTATTTTTAGAGGGGGTATAAGTGTAATTAACCTTAATTTTTTTATTTTTTTTTTTTTTATGAAACTCGGTTCAATTTACCGCCTGGACTAAAAATTTGAACTGTTAGAATTTTTTTTTATGAAACTCGGTTCAATTTACTACCTCGTCCGAAAATTTGAATTGTTAGAATATTTTCTTTTGTTAATAATTAATGTTTAAATTATTAGAAAGGAGGATTGTTTAATATTTTATGTCTTAGCACGCCCTCATTGCGTTCAATTCCTGCACATAAAATATTTTCTTATAACTGAATGTTAATAAGATTCAAACACATAACCTCTTATTTGGCTTGATTCAGATATCATATTAAACGATCAATCTCATCTAAACCACTACAAGAAAATAATTCAATAATAACGAAAAAAATTTAACATCGAGCTAATTAGCAAATAAAATTTTCGTTGCCAATTAACATTATTTATACAAGGTGTTTAATGCAATTTACCTCCCTGTGATATCGCAAATTAGCAAATTACCCCCTATGAAAAAATAGCAATTAATCTCCCTATTTTCTTTAAAATGGAGCAATTTACCTCCCTAGACAAGGAGGTAAATTAATCATTTTTAAAAACCCGGGGAGGTAAATTGATCATTTTAAAAAATAAAAGGAGGTAAATTGTTATTTTATTTTTCATAGGAGGGTAATTTACTCATTTGCAATATCACAAGTGGGTTGCTTGCATTTTTTCCTTTATATAAGAAATGTACTTGCTAATATATTTAGCAACGAAATTTACTTGCTAATGAATTTAGCAATGAATTATTCAAGATATATGTTAAAATGTAGATTAGTATTTACTTGCTAATTAACTCGACGCTGATTTTAGCATCGAAATTTTTTATAGCTATTTAGCTATTTTTTTGTAATGAAAGTCTAAACTATTAAAGAAAGAAATCATTTAATATTAATTTTATCTTAACAAACTCTTAACAAAATAGAAGAAATATAAATAAAAGTCCAAATAAAACAATGATTGAGGAGAACGTAGCAAGTTTTTTTTTTTCAAATATGAAATCGATACACGAGGCATATAATTATAAGATTGACTATGTGACTGATTCACAGTACTTCAAATTAATTATCAGTCCTGATAGGAAATTAAATATTAGATCTAGTTTAATTCTTTCTCATTAATTTAGAAATTATTAATTCGTTATGATTTTCTGATTGAACTAACGAAGTAAGAGCTAGCCGATGATATAAATTTTATATTCTAAATCATATTACATCTTGTATTAATTTCATTTAAGGGTTACATGCATTTTTAGTCCTGTAACTTATATAGTTTAATTGGTATTTTCGTTCTTTAACTTTCTACGATAGCATTTTGCACTACAAGTTTTTGGCACACCCAATAGGACAATCTTTGCCCCTCATCTCTTCCTCCTACATCAAAGTCCAAATCATCACATTCAAACGCCCGATGGCACCTAAGAAGAATCAAGTCAACGTGAATGAGAAGGATATCGTTGATGTCATTCCTAATACTGCTACTCAATCCTCCACAAGGGGCAAGATTATTAACACTACCCCATCAAATGGCTTGAACTCAACAACTCTTACCAAGATTAACTCAAAATTCATTCCTTTCGCCACCAAGCCCGCCATGATAAACCGAGGCAATTGCAATGGACGAACAACTTGACATGCAATAATGTCAACACTGATGGTGACCTCTTGGTAAAGCAGTTTGTCCGATTTCTTAAAGGAAACACTTTCGATTGGTACGTCGATCTAGAGCCCGGGCCGATAGATGGTTGGGAAGAAATGGAAAAAGAATTTCTAAGCAATTTCTGTAGCACATGCTGAACAATGAGCACAATGAACTTACCAACACAAGGAGTGGAAGGACAAGCCAGTCATCGACTACATCACCCATTAGCGCTCTCTAAGCTTGAACAACAAAAACAAACTCTCGGAGACGTCGCGATAGAAATGTGCATTCAAAGTGTATATTGGGGTCTTGTTTATGTCTTGCAGCCTATCAAGCCAAGAAACTTCAAGGATTTGCTACCTGTGCTCATAACATGCAGTTGAACATTGCTAGTAATAAGGCCAACATGTACTAATGTCGCCAGTGTCATTCCAACAAATGACATGCATGTTTCAAACAAGCAGAAAGCTCTACCATTCCCTAGGGCAGCGCCAACCAAAATTTTAGTTCAATAATCTTGAATCCATCTAGATGGGGCCTTTTTCGTGGACAAGAAGGATGAAATTCCCACCAAAGACGATGATGGATTGATTCTCGTGATACACCGTTAAAGATAGAAATGACAACTAAACAAACTTTACCCTTCAGTCTAATTCAAGCGACAATTAGACAAGCATCCTCGAAGAGAATTTTAGAAGCAATGCCTTCAAAGATTCTGATCGGTCAATCCATCGAGGAAGTGCGCTCCAGACCCACTGCCTCAGAAATCAATGATGAAAAGTTCGGCAGGTTGACCATTGATGAAGCCCCAACAATAGGAAATCATGTGTCAAAAAATCCACCTTACCTAATGGTATTCCACTACATGGTCTTATCAAATGACAAAGACAAACAAAGCCAAAGACCATGCTTTGCTACTGTTCAAAGGAATCAAACAACCAAAGGATATGAAGTTAAATGAACTTCAAAATGCCAAGACTGAACTAATCAAGCTTATCATTGATCCAAACCCATTGGTCTCAAATGTACCATCTCTTCTCAAAAATCAACACAAAGAAATGTAGGGTCATTTAAAAGAAAATCTTACCTTCTCTTGGCAAATCGGTGTATGACTTTTCTGCTCCGTCTAGACTTAACAAATTAAATCTTGAGTTGACAGGAGAAAAGATCCACGAGCTGATGGAAGTGCAACACGAATGAAGAAAACAAAGCTTTCGTATCGACCAACCCTACACTGGCTTAGACTTCACTCTAGACCAAGAAAGAGGAATACGACGCTTACTGGAGATAGAGCAGGAAAGGCTATGTACGAGTAAAGGTAATCGACCTATTCGCCTAGTGACAATCTTTCACAGGAACATAGTAGGTCAGGGTACATGTGGTCTAAGACCTATTAGCGTACAGGATATAGCTAAGTATAAGGGGAGGTTCACATTGACAGGTACAATCTCATTCCGGTAAAGGTGGTCGAACTTACGGAGAAACTACTTGGGCAAGTTGGGACAACCTTTGAGGCTGACTACCTCTGAAAATGCTTATGAAAAATAACGACAAATGTGTAGCAACATAATACATCATAGTGGAGAAAGGTGAAGACGGCGAAACTCAAAGACCAAATAACAATCGCGTCTCAGTGCTCAACAACATGGGGCTCTTGTTCCTCGCGCTTCTATGATTGAACGACTAGGTGAGAAAAGTGGGACCCCATCCAACAACGTAAGGCATTGCAAGCAAGGATTTGTGTTCGAGCACCTCGGAGATGGTTATGCACTTTAATTGAAGAAAAGAGGTCGTCATAATGAAACAAACAAGCCAAAAAAAATGGCAAAAGTCAAACACTTCTTTTCCCCCAACCCGTGGAATTAAGAATTCGCTCTTGCTCATCTCTTCAAATAATTTAATCACGGTGAAGCGACATATTGCGAGACAATTGCAGGGTTCAAAAGGTATTTCAAAGAATCATGCTAGAGCATGCAACCACGTTAGTGGTGATGAAGGCTCTGGCCTAAACATCTCTAAAAATGATATCCAAGACGCTCCCATGCACAACTTAAAGATGGTGAACATGCACCCTCTATAATCTCAAATCAAAGATACACTATTGGCCTCGCAAATGACAAACTCAAGAAGAAGCATTCTCCATGGCGCATAAGCCGAAACTGCATGTTGCCCCTTGGCACATGAGCCTAAATGCATGTTACTCTGAAACCGCATGAGTATGTAATGTGTATGACCTCCCCCCCCCCCCCTATAGGAAAAAAATGAAAATTCAAGTTTCTTTAAACTACATTTTAACTTGGTTTTAAGCAACACTTCTTCCGTGCAAAAGAAAATGCAAAAAATGGGTCTATAAATGGTCACATTCCAATAGTAGAAACACTCATTTCTTAGAATATAAATCCAAACCACCCGTTACATCCAACCCCAGTGATTGTGCTGAACTGGCAAGGATTCAGGGGCTAGCCCTCGAGAAAAAAATGGCCAAGAAAATAGAGCACTATATGTTCAGGCCGTTTTGGAGGCCAAACCATGTTCTTCTAGTGAAAAAAACCAAGAAAAAGGGCCTTAATAGCGAGAAACAGGCACGGTAACACGTTTGGTTCGTCTAGTTAGCATCCATCTCTTGTTTTGACCTTTCATTTTTACTTCTTCAAAGTCTTCATCCTATTGTGACGATTCTCTAGATGTCGTAGAGGCTTTCGTGTTGCCTGATAATTCCTCATGTTCACATACATCATTACAAGTGACATCCACAGTGTCATTATCTTCAACAAACACAACGATAATAACATTTGCACACAAATCCGTGGCCTGATTGTCCTTTACAACGTTATGGGCATGGTGCAATTTAGATCATTGTTTTTTCACCTCTAAGTCAACATGATTGAAATATGATTCATGCATTGTTTCAAGGCTTGGCATGCATTTTTTATCACCTGTGGCCAACATTTTCATACACGCTCGCCCTAAGACATGGTAGTGTTCCTTCGTGTTGTTCTCTGTCCCCCGAACCCCTGCATCACCCGAGCTGAACATGCCGATGTTATCACTTTGTGTCCTCTTCGTTGGATCGTGTCTAACACACCTATGTTGCTAGGCCTGTTGTGCACTATTAATTCTTGTTGATTTTCCTTGTCAGACAACTAATAGAAAGAATATTTGAAACCATCATTCAGTACCCAAGGTCCCCCTTTCGACAGAGCTAAAAAATACTGATTTTCAACCATGTTTCCCTCTGTTCACTGTAGCTTTTGGCGTTGAAACACGCCGAACATTGCTCTGATTTTCTAGCCCGATCACTGTTGTTTTCCTTTTCGTTTTGTTAACCAAGGCCTTTTGGAGTATCTAGAAAATTGCTAATTATCCCCAACAACCAAATTCTCTTCAAAAAGCAAAAATTGGGACCACACATCCGCTCCAAATTCGGCCCTTTTCTTGTTAATTAGAATTCACAGATCCATGTGTCTCCTCTATCGTATCCTTCTCCTTTAGATTTGTATACCTTCATATGTTAATCCCACACACATGGTTCTTGCAAAATGGGCAGTATTTAGGGCATTCTCGTAAAAAATCAGTTGCATCATGAACTTTCCAATGCAATAAATCCAAACAAAATCCGGTCTTTTCTTCATCAAATCCAACTCAACACAAACTCGCGCAACACTCGATCTACCTAAATCGTTCGTGGCTTCATCCACTTTCAATGATACACCTACAAAAAGTCGCCATCCCAAATAGAGCTCGCTTTTGAAATACATGCATGGGTAACACGAGTAATTCAGGAGACCAAATCCACATGAGAGTAATTGGAGATCTAATTTTCGGATTAGAACGCGTGACTGTTTGAGCAAACGCATGGGGAATCCATCCATAAACATGATCTATTTGAGTCATAAATTTGATAAATTATCCTTATTACTCAATTTATTCAGAATATGCTTAAAAGCTGGTGACTACAAGTGAAAAGGCCTCTAGTTTCATGAAATAAGAACAGATTACATGCACGCTAGGGTAACCATAGGAGAATTCACCAACCAAGGCCAATCGCAAATATTTGGATATTTTTTCAGTCTCCTCTAAGAAATTAACGTCCTAGCCACGTTGGACGAAGGTAGGCTTTCCATAAACATTTATGTCTCTAATGAAGATCTTCTTAGCGGCACAAGGGGAGAGAGGCTCTCCATCTCTAGCAACATCAACCCCCGTGAGGACATGGGGGAACAACCGGTAACAGTCAGGAAACTCTAGCGGCCTAGGTTGTGTAGGTTAGGGTTTTGGGACTTTGAGAGAGACTTTGAGGCTATCAATGGAATTTTTTTCCTATTTACTTTTGTGTACTCATTATTTTGTGTTTTCTTGTTTGTTGACAAAACTGAGAGTTGATTCAACCATTGTTTTAAAAACTCAGCCTAGATCGGCCAGTTGGACCTGTTGAACGGTCTAGTCCAATGCATAAAATCAAATTAGCCTGATAATTGTTCTATATTTTGAAAATGGCTCGAATCGCCGGTTGAACCAGTGTCCGAATTAACTCGTCCTAAATCAAGTGAACCGACCATTTCATTAACTTTTCTAACATTTTTTAAAGATGCTACAATTTAAAATTAAGGCCATGACATTCCATATGAAAATTGAGAAAAATACCAAGAAACCAATGACGACATTATAATAATTATTTGAATTATATATTAATAAATAAACAAACTCATTAAACCCATAATCTAGTTACATTTTTATCTCTTATGTTTACCTGCGTTGCTGATTAAATTCATAATTAATACAATAAGATAAATATATTATTTTAAGAATGGGATATGCTAACTATTTATTGTCAATAAGATTTATTATAAATTAATTGTAATGGTAAATAATTCGTTATTTTTGTTATTTATGCAACTTTTCTATTTTTATTTTTAACATGAAAATTTTGATATAGTGATTTTACTATCAAATTTTTGAATACTTTTAATTCCTACAGTAAATTAAATTTTTTTTGTATTTATATTTTTTTTAATATATCAATCTTTATTCTACACAATTAAGACATCACTGGTTCTACAATGTTCACCCAACAGTTGAACAAGTGACCCTCTATCCCAGTCAATTTTCCAGTTCAATCAACAATCCAAATTTAAAATAGTAGATTCAATAGAGAGCTTTGTGCTAAAGTCACATATCAGTCAAGGCTCCTATCAGTTGTACAAGGTGTGCATCTTTCATCATAATCAAGAACTCCGAGTTACTATGTCTCATACCAAAGTTGATGAACACAACGCCCATGTGGCCATGCAGGTATTAAGCTTTGCGATCGACTTTCTTTCTGCCATTAAGGTTTTCTTTTTTTTTTTTTTTCTCAATGTGTTCTCTTAAGCCTTTAATCACCTCGATCTCCCCCTTCATGTTTAATCTATGAATTTTAACCACCACTTGTCCTTGAAGAGTATCTATTGGAAGTACCTAAGGCGAAGGGAGCAGATAGTTTGCTTAGAAGCTTCGAAGAAGGGCCTCGAGTAGAAATTCGACACAATTTGAACGGATCTCGATAAGAGATAACAACCTAAAAATCAAAACTCGAGCGCATCATCCTGCAATTCAGAATTAGAAACTGAACTGGCGAGGACTAAGTAGAGCCTTGGTGCCGCTAAATTGGAAGCCCGTGAATTTGGTAGAGCTGAGGGTGAAAAGGAATTCATGGAGTTAGATGAATCCAATAATATGCTCTGACAAGTTGGTCTCAATGCCTCAACTGAAACCCTCTTTGGGGGTTTTTACCAAATAACCCCCATCAAATATAAATATAAATTATCTATATAATACGCACACACATGCACACAAAAACATATACATAGCTGCATAAAACTCTCGACATGTCATATATTTTCTCATACATATCACACTTCATATTCTTGTTGTATCATATTATATTTGTATTCATACATCATATGTCGCAGTAAATAGAATAAACAAATTCATGTTAGGGTCAATGAATAAGGCAAACTCCATTTGCTCCTGATTGTTAAGATATTAATTATTAAATGATTCTTCTCTCTAACAGCTTAACTTTTAGATGAGGTAATCGTTTTATATGGTAACAAAATCAGACCAAACAAAAAATCCTATGTTAAAATATGATTGCCACCTATATATAAAGAAAGGTTTTATATGCGGGGTTTGCTGATACAATTCTCAATACTAGATATCACAATTTTATAATTGTTATAAATGCTAAATACATAAAAGAATTTTCTGCAATTTTTTTGATCACATTAATTCAACCAAAAGATATCTCATAATGTACTAATACCTTTGATGTATCCAATTGGATATGACAAAGATTATTTATTTTGATATGGCATGTGATGATCAAATTTGTTGAAATTCTATTTGGTAATTATTATGGGAGCAAGAATATATGCTTTTATGTAATGAAAATTTCCAAGAAATATTGCTTTTCAGCATTCAGAATTCAAATGCAATATCATTGAATATCATTTATCTTTACATTTTAGGAATACTCTAGATAGGATTAGATTAAAAAAAAGAAATAGAAATAGACAAAAATCTCGGTAAAAAAAAAGAAAATGAAAATAAAAAACCTCCCTACGCTTTTTAACATATATGGATACCACAATGAATTTAACTATAAATTTAATACTAAAATTACTGGAAAGTCACATATTTCTCAATAATTGCATATCTTTAAAAAAAATTTAAATTTTTTACTTTCCCCAGACCCCAGTCACTTTTAGCTTTGCCTCTTTTTTGTTAATTTAGACGATGACCGATCATGCATAGATTATAACTGTCAAGGCCTCCTCTTTCTACCGTGGTGCTTTCAAAAACAAAACCATGAAGTTAGCAAGCTATCATGAGGTTTCGATCACATTGCATGTCATCACATACTACATCATTTGTGGGAACGAGAAAATGTGTCTATCCCAAATCACTCATCTTGTTGAAGGGGAGGGGGGGGGGTGTTCAAATGAAGAACTGTGCGATTTATAAGTTCTGACCCCCCCCCCCCCCCCCAATTCTTTAGCCAATATGATACTTTCCAAAAATAAATTATAAAGGTAAATGAAATAGAACAAATTGCAAAGAATTCATGCCACATCATGTAAAAGATGTTCATGGATACTAATTTCAAAGTGATATAGAGTTAGTACTTTAGCTAGGGAAAGGACAATAATTGCCGTAACAGTTTATTGAAAATAATTATTGTCCAAGTCTTAATGAATGATACTTTACTAGATTTTTTCTTTTTTTTTTTAAAGAAGTTATTTTTTTAACATGGGAAAAACTTAATCATTGTCTTTTTATGTAAGGGAACAAATCACTATCAATAGTTGTAATTGAAAACCAATGTATTTTTATGAAGAGCTCCTATTTCATAAGTGTTTTGATATATGCACCAAACTACAAGAAATTGTTTGCAAAACTAAATGCTATAACACTCAAGTTTTTTGGGAAAAGAAGATGATGTTTTCGTATTTCACTAGTGTCTTGTTTATAGAGATGAGTTACAAAAAGATAACTATTACGATTCCAAACAGTTCTCAACAAACTATCTAAATAAGATTAATTCAAATAAAATCCTACAATATCTAATGTGATTAACAAACTAATCTCAACAAACTTGTAGTAAATATAACACAATGTTTTCCACTCCTTGATCGTTTTGCTACAAACTCCAATTTTCTCTCTCAATGCTTCAAATCTTGACTTTGACAGTACCTTTGTCAGAATATCTGCTAGTTGGACATTTATACTACAGTGGGCCAAGTTAACTTCAAGTCTTATGAACTTCTCTAACAAAATAATACTTGACTTTAAAATGTTTCGTCCTGCCATGAAAGAATAGAGTTTTAGAGATTGCTATGGTAATCTGATTATCAACATATATTATCATTGTATCCACCCGAGTGATATGCAAATCTGTTATCAACTTCCTCAACCATAAGGCTAGATTAACCGTTGTAGTTGTTGCGACATACTCAGCTTCAATTGTTGATTGTACGACAACTTCTTGCTTCTTTGAGCTCCAACTAAAACAACCTGATCCAAGGCTAAACAAGTAGCTAGTTGTACCTCTCACATCATCTCATGATTCTGCTAAATCACTATCGGCAAAACCGTGTAGAAACAACTCATCTTTCCTTTCAAACTTCAATTCATAAAGAAGAGTCCCCTTGATGTACCTAAGAACCCTCTTTGCAACTTTGTAGTGCAACTCACTAGCATAATGGATATATCTGGATAACAAACTTACATAAAAATTTATATCTAGTCTTGTTGCAGTCAAGTGCATTAGACATCCTATAATGCTTTTGTACGATCCCTCATCAATCTTCTGAGTACTATCTTCTTTGTGAATATTTCATTTTGAGAAAGAGGAGTGCTAATTGACTTGCAGTCATCCTATTAAATTTTTTCATCACCTCCTTAAACCTAAATTGCTTCCTAAGACAAGTAAATCACCAACATATAGAGAAACGATAATCAAATTAATCAACAACTTTGATATAGAAACTTGATGCAGTCATGCTTCTGTTGAACCCCATCTTATGCAAATCATCATTAATCCTGCAGTACCAAGCTCCTGGAGCCTATTTTAAGCCATACAACACCCTTTTAAGCAAGTACACCTTGGTTGAATCAACTACAAATCTTTCAGGCTATTCAACAAAAATTTCTTCCTCTGGATTGCGATTCAAGAAAGTTGACTTAACATCAAGTGGATTAATTCGTCACTGCTTTTGTATTGCAAGTGCTAAGAGAAATATGATAGTATCTGACCTTGAATTAAGTGAAAATGTCTCTAAAAAGTCTACACCATATAGTTGAGCATATCCCTTCAAGACTAGCCTCTCTTTATGTTTGTTGACAGAATCAACAACATTGAGTTTGGTTCTGTACACCTATTTCACACTAATCAACTACATTTGGGACATATGTAAAATGCAAACAACCAAATATTTTTAATTTAAAAACATAAGGGTTAAAACCATACCAGACCTCAAAAAGTATTTTTCTTTTTCAAACCCTAGTTGGTAACCTGTTTAGCAGAAATACAGTTGTATTAACTGCCTATGCCCAAAACTTCTTTAGTATGTCCTTTTCAAATAGCAAACATCGAGTCAGACCCATAATTGTTCTATTCTTCCTCTCACTGACCCAAGTTTTCTATGGGTTGTAGTTTATAGTAAATTTATGCTCAATCCATGCATCTTCTTAAAACTTGGCAAAATTTATCAACAGTATATTCAGTACCATTGTCGACCCAAAGTGCTCTAGTTATGCAGCTAGTTTGATTTTCTATCCATTCTTTAAAATTCTAGAAGACATCAGCAACCTTATTCTTTTGTTTAAGGAATATACCCAACACATTCGAGTGAAGTTGTCAATGAAAAGTATAAAATACCTGCTACCATTTAGAGAAGCAATTTTCATAGCTCCACACACATCATTATAAATGAGTTGAAGCTTCTTAGTTGCTCTCCATGCTTTTGCAATTGGAAATGGTGGCCTGACTTGCTTCCCTAATTGACATATCTCACACACAACAATAGCTACTTCCGTGAAGGACATTCCCTTTACTATTTTTTTTTTTTTTTTTTTGTGTATAATCCAAGGTTGAATAATGAAAATGCCCCAACCTCTTGTACCATAATTCAGCTTGATGCACAACACAGGGATATGTACTAAACTATGCCTTAGCCCAATCGAGGCGGAAACTCTTGTCTTTCATTTTTATCAAAAATAATTGAACATCAGACGAGTTAGTAATAACACACATGTTATCTTTGAAGGTAACATATTAATCATTCTCAAGCTCAACAAGTTTTGATTAATTTCAGCAACAAGCATCACATCATAGATTAATTTTATACTTGTTGGGCCTTCAATTGTAATGGTACCTTTACCTTCAACATCAATAAACTATCCATTGCCAATTCTAACTTCTGACATTATTGACTTGTCCAATTCTTTGAAAAGTGATTCGTAAAAGGTCATGTCGTTAGTCCACCTATTGTCAATTAGCCAAACGTGGATTGAAGTGTGGTTTGCAAAACAAGTTGCCACAAATAGTTGCTCCTCCTGCTTTTGTTCCACTACTTGATCCTGTTGCTTGCACGCCTTCTCCATATGATCCATCTGACCATAGGACCTACATTGGATATCATGTCTATACCAACAATATTTTATCTAAATGTGAAGTTTTCTAACAGTGTTTACATGCTGGAAAACTTCATTTATTGCCACTGTTTTGAACTTCCTTCCCCTTATTCTATTTCCAATCTTGTTTACCCTTCCCTTTTGGTTGCCTTTTACTCATCACCTACCTTAAATGCCCTTCAATGGCTTTTTAATTTCGATAAGCTCTCCTTTGCTCTAGCGCTTGATGCAGAAGTTCTGTTAGAGATATTATTCATAAATCTCTAGATTTTTCAAGGGAAGATATTTTGGTCTCAAATCTCTCCAGTAACATCAGAAATAATTTTTCCACAACCCGACTATCTGAAAGATCTTCTCCCAGTAGTCTGATTTTGTTAACTACTTTCAACAACCTATCTGGGTAGTCCTTCAGTGGCTCTGTCTCGTTAATTTTTTGCATCTCGAATTTGAAGGACAAGCGGATCCGCCCGGGAGCGCGAGCGGAAGCGAGAAAAGCGTGGAAGTTGTGCGTACATTTAAATCAAATTCAAAATACGCGAATCCCAAGGGGTGTACCCTTGGGTGCTCAACCGGGCGTTCGATGTAGGATGTGTAAATACTAAAACATATATTTAAGCACATAGGGCATAGATATATAAATGAAATCAATCAAAGCGTAATAAACCGTTACCTTTGATTGTTTAGCGTATGCTCCCGGCTACTTGCGTTATTCCTTCTCCGGAATGCTCACGAAATCCAAACGTATGGATTCTCCAAAGGTGATCCACACCACACCGGAAGAAACACACGTTCTTCTTGCTAGAAAAGAACGGGTTTAGAAGGAATCGGTTTAAGAGAAGAACACTATTAATTAGTGTTCTCTTAAACTTACTTTGTTCTTCTTCTTGATTCAAAATCAAGTGAAGAACACAAGTGTGAGAGAGGGAGGGAGCACGAAATTTTGAAAGAGAGGAGAGGATTTTTGTCTTCTCTTTTTCCTAGAAAAAGATGAATAATGAATCACTTATGCTAGGTGTTGTATTTCTAATATATATACATAATTAATGTGATTATTGGAATGTGTCTAGGTTCATCCAAGGATGTCTAGATTCATTCCAATCAATCACCATCAATTCTTCAATCAAGCCTACCAAAATTTATGGTATGATCAAATTATACCAAAAGGGAAGAGCTTGATTGGAGTTGATTTGTCTCTTTCCAAAAGAGATAAGTCAACATACCACCTAGCATGAAACATGGCTGATTTTGCTTCCTCCAAGGGAGCGTGTCGGCCATGTTTAATTAAGGAAAGAAGTCCAACTTCTTCCCATCCCAAATTAGGAATTATTTCTCCTCTCGGGTATAATTTAACGGACCGGGATTTATCGTAATCCTATTACGATGAACCCAATATTAAATCCAATTTAATGTCCACTTAAATTATTCCCGTTGATCTTTTAATCCAATTAAAAGATCCAACGTCTCAACATCTCAACTTTTCATATTTAATCGAAAATCCAATTTACCGATTAAATGAAAGCCCGATACAATATCGGCCCATCCATCCAATGGACTTTCCCTTAAGTAATCCAATTACTTATTTTATCCTTCGAGATTGACTCCAAGTCGATCTCTCAACCTCCTCGGTGATTTGTGTGTGACCCTTTAGGTTCACCCTTAGCTAGACTTGGGCCCGTGTCCCACAAGGGCCCGTTACCATGGGTGGCCGTCTAGCAACGGTCCATGGCACTAGAGACTAGGTGAATTGGCGTGAACATTTAGGCGCCAATTCCGTACGGGTACGATCCTTCCGTCTACCGTCTCTCGGCCTTAGTCTAGGGTATGGAATTGGGCGTCGGTTCCCATCCTTGACTAGGCATCTATGCTTAATACTTGAGACCACGTATGCTTCATTGCGTCGACACAGGAAACCATTCCCTGTTCGACTAACCACTGTGGCCACAGCTTCAAACAGCATGAACGTGTCTCCGAGTGCATAGGAGATACCTCTGTCACATACTGACAGGGGACGGATCCTCTTCTTGGAATCCACCGTCCTCGCTACACATTCCGACTGCACTGGACAAGGCTTATAATAATCATCTTACAGAATGATTACCTCTCGCCAGATCCAAGATACAGCTGTCCTGTGCAGGCGACTGCCATGATCCCTCAAGTCTGAGGATTAATCCTGTACTATCGGAACCGGGGAAAAACAATCATACCGACCAAGCCTCCAAGGCTTCCATATGATGATCCCCGCGAGTCAGTCCAGTCGGCTCGACCCCAGTCGACCAACCCATCAAGATCGTGTAGGCGTCCCACGCCTGTCGCCGATGAAACACGACACTCATCCAATGAACACGACTCTTGACGCAAGTCTCAATAGGACTCTCGATGCCCTGTCTCGAGGTCCTCGACTTGGAACGTTTCAGACCCAACTCTTAATCAGTTGGTTTCATGACCACCATCCAATGCGTGGCCCAACTGCACGAGTTGTTATCCATGGTCTGTGGGCTTTGTTGCGATATAAGTTAAACACCATTTTAACAAATGTAAGATGAGCGTAACAAAGAAGGTACCATTGGTGACGAATACTCATCTTATTCATCACATAATAATATTACATTCACATCAAGTTGTCGGATAGGTTACAAATTGCCAAACCTATTGGCTTTCTGGTCACCTATTCCAACAGAATTCCCTTTTCACGTTCAAAGCTTGCATTTGTTTTTTCCTGACATTTGCTTGATATCTTGTTTCAAAAGATCCCATGCCTGTTTTCCAGTTTCACTGGTCATGATTTTTATGAATAAGAGATTTGCAATTTTCTAAAATGAAGAGCATTACAAAACCATTTGCAGTTTTAATCTTAATTTTTTAAAGAGTTTGGATTTTAAAATAATAATGAGAATAATAGAAGAATTCTTAATTATTTGTTCAAATTTAAATAATAGTTAAATTATCATAAAAAAACTTAGCTGCATAAATAAATTTGATTGAGTGACAAGTGAAGTAAAAGTTGAGTAAAAGACAGGAGCAAAATTTATTTTTCTTTTTTTTTTAATGTCAATTACTTGAATAGATTGTTGAAATTAAGAGAATATTAGTGTTTTGAAGTTTAATAAATTATTAAATTGATTTCATGTATGTAAACTTAAAATGAATTTAGCTACTAGAAAAGAAGTTATTGGCTGAAAAAAACATGATAGATTTTATAGAAAAATGCATATATAATTTACTACGATCTACACAATCCAAGAATTTATTTTTCTTAAAAATTTTCATAAAAAAAATAAAATCAAAACTATATCTCAATATTGACACAAAATTAATTGGCCTAGTAACACAAAAACAAAAAAAAAAAAGAAATCAAAAGATATACAAAAAGATAGTATAATTAACAAAACTTACAAATTTCGCCATGAAATTATGTATTCATTAAGGACATTCATGAAAAAATCTAATAAATAGCAAATATTATGCATCTTGTGATACTGATGAGTGTATATAGATCTTCGTCTTATACATCTTCTTCATGTCCTCCCTATAATCTCTTATTTGAGCAATTGTTAGATCCTCGGGAAGTGGTGGAGTTCTATCTGTTTTGATAAACTCCCATAGTCTATGTGCTTGTAAATAAGACTTCATTTTCACAGCCATGATGATTTTCTCTTGTGAAAACTGGAGGAGCAGATAAGAAATTATTGCCTAGCAATGATGAAGGCTAGGATTTTAGTTTTTTGGTAATAGGTTCTTCACTGGTTTCACTCACACATGTCTCTTAAGAAAAGGGCGTTGATACCACTTTTGTGGCAAAATAAAATGCTATAAGACTCAAGTTCTCAAGGAAAAGAAGATGATGTTTTTCCATTTCACTAGCGGCCTATTTATAATGATGAGTTACAAGAAGATAACTATCACAATTTCAAAAAAATCTCAACAAACTATCTAAATAAGACCAATTCAAATAAAATCGTACAAAATCTGATGAAATTAACAAATGAATCTCAACAAACTTGTAGTAAATATAGCATAAAGTTTATCATAAACATACAGGTCTAAACAATTCCGGAGTCCAATGGGTAATTAGATATTTAGTATATATGATTATTATACATATTTCGATGTCAAGAGAAACTAAGTCAAAACATTTCTTGTAAACTCGCCTTTAAAAATTAAGGTGAATTATGTGACAGTCCATGAGATTAGGTCTAACTACATAAATACCATATGTTTTTTGAAAAATTATAAGTACCCATTTGATATATTAGTTGTAATTACAAGTACACTCCTATTCAATTTCGAGATTTTATACAAACACCCTTTGAGGTATATTATACTAACATCCCTCATAAGATGTACTTGTAAAATTTGCAAAGATAAAGGATATTTGTGCAATTAAATCCAAATTTAGGAAATATCGATATAATTTAGGCTTCTAATTATTGCATAGGAGTTGTGAAGCAAAATTATATATACTAAAATAAATTTGTCCCTTAGCTTTCTTTCTCTATTTGGTAATTTTCTAACTACGCATCTAATTAGTATGTTATTGTCGCTCTACTTAAGCTGTGATGGCATTTGAAAATTTATTTCGAAAAAATAAAAGCATCTAAGTCATTTGGCACTGAAAATAAAAGCATCTAAGTCATAGTACCCAAGCATGAAGAGATATAAAACGGATTGGATGGTTGTTTGCAAAACCAAGGCTCGGAGAGTAGTTGATGATTCTCAATGGACTGAGATTGCATATTAGCCAAATGAAGTCATACCTGTCCTTGAAGTTGCTTCGGACAATCAGACGTACGACCCGTATGATCTTGATGGTATACAACTTTTTGTTTATCTTTCTGTGGAACAACAACAGGAAGCAGGAACATCCCGAACGCCCCAAGTCCACACGGATATTGAAGAAGACGAGTATGGCGAAGATAGCTTCGAGAACTACGAGACTAATGAAGATGGCATTCCATGTTTCTAGTGATTGTAATAAAATATTTAAGTTTGTAATTTTATCAATAAGTGTTTATTTTTTTAAAATAAAAATTTAAGATTTGGAACAACCGGCATTAATGATAGCAGTTCCAATAGTTGTTCAAATGAATAAAAATATTTGGCAATTCTTTTGCCATCACCTCAAAATGTGGAGGATAATTGAAAATTTGGAATGGTCTATTTACACTGATCGTTCCTAATATTGGTCCAATTAATTCATTTGGTGGAAAAAAAATTTAAATTAGGGGGGAGTCAAATTTAAAATGGTAGTTCCAATTTAGTACTTAAGGCCATTCCAATGTTTTAAAATACAGTGATGTGTAAAAAAGCGTTACAATAAGTGTTCAAATTTGAAAATTTATGATTCCAAGTACGATATCTCGACATCCATGCACCGAATTCATACCAAACTTAAATGCATATATGACTCCCCATTTGATCAAATATGATGGTTCGGTTTAAAATCACATGGTCTGATTCAATGATGCACCGGGTTGAAAGGCTACTCTTATGTTTCAGATACGATATATCGAAATTCATCTACCAAATTAGTCCAAAACTTCATCAAATTGATTCTTTTTCGGTTTGATCATATCTAACGGTCCGATCTAAATTTTTACGGTCTGATTAAGCGATTCAGTACAACAATATATAATGATAGTTTGATCAGTGTAATATAACAATAATGAATATACAAATTTATTTCATATTGTAAACATATACCAATCTCACTTCAAACTGTATTATACTTTCAATTGTTTTATTCCACACATTATATATGTTCATTTAATATTAATGTGTCCGGTATTGATTTTTATTAATTTTAAATCATCTTTTTTGAAAAATATTTTCTTCTTTGTAATGCTCTTTGGAACGGCTTTTTAAATACACCACCAATACAACATCATTTGTTTAGAAAAAATATCATATTATTATTTCGTAATACCCTTTGTAATGGCTGTATATACAGATAATTACTAATATATTGTGCATAAATTTTGTACCTCTATTTGGAACGGCCTTGTACACGGATAGGATGTTGTAACTCCTTTTGAAATAGTTGTATGCACGGACAATGTATAGGCCTATGTTCGTATGGGACATCTTGACGCAAAATGTTGTTGTTTTGTACTTATTGTATCGGCTTTGGAAGTCAATGGTCGTTCCAAATTTCCATATATAACCTATACTTGGGCGTATTTTTTCATTTCAGCTTCCTCTCTCACTTCACCTTCCAGTCGTCTCCTCTCCTCTCTCTCTCTCTCTCTCTCTCTCTCTCTGTGAAATGTGTGTACTTTTTTGTGTAATTATTTTGAGACTGTAGTTTGTGTAAATTTTGAGATTGTAATTTCTGTAATTTTTGTAAATGTATTATATAAATTCTGTACATTTTGGTGTAAACTTTTGTGTAAATTATGATATTATAGTTTCTGTAAATGTATTATGTGAATTCTGGACATTTTTATAATTTCTATAAATTAATGGAGTTTTCTGTAATCTTATTAGAATTTTCTATAATTTTAGAAAATTTTCAGTAATATCCTGTGAATTTTCTATAAATTTTGTAATTTATGTGAATTTATGGAATTTTCTGTAATTTCATTGGAATTTTCTGTATTTTATAAAATTTTCTGTTAAATTATGGATTTTTCTTGAAAATAGTGAACTTGTTGGTAAATTAGTTTATAATAGTGAAATTAATTTTTAATTAACAGTGAAATTAATTTTAATAGTTTTTACAGATAGCTTTTAATTATTGAAAATAACAGCGAAATTAAAAACTATTAACAGTAAAATTAATTAGTGAAATCAGCACTAATAGTTTATAATAATGTCAGTAAAATTATAATAGTGTATATTAATTAGTGAAATTAACAGTGAAATACATTTTAATTTCATTAACAGTGAAATTATTTCATCGCACTCTCCCTCTCTCTCGTTGCATCCTCTCCCCAAACCCCACTCTCTCTCACTGCATTCTTGCCACCGCCTTCCATCGCCGCCACAATCATACGTGTCCACCGGCGCCCACCTCTTCCGCCACCGCCTTCGCCTTCAATCATTAGTTTCTTTTAAATTATGAATTTTTTTCGTGAATTTTCATAATGTAATATAGTATTGTGAAACTTTTTGTGTAAATTCTGAGATTTTAGTTTCTGTAGCCGTTGTGCTTATACATTTTTTTATGAATTTTTTGAGATTGTAGTATTTACACATTTTTGTGTAAATTCTGAAACGTTTGTGTACATTTTTTTTGTAATTTTTTTGAGTTGTAGCTTGTGTAAATTCTGAGATTGTAATTTCTGTAAATGTATTATGTAAATTCTGTACATTTTGGTGTAAACTTTTGTGCAAATTCTGAGAATGTAATTTCTGTAAATGTATTATGTAAATTTTGTACATTATTGTAAAGTTATGGAATTTTTTGTAATTCTAGGAAATTTTCAGTACTACTCTATGTATTTTCTGTAAATATATGGAATTTCTGTAAATTTTGTAATTTTTGTGAATTTATGGAATTTTCTGTAATTTTATTGGATTTTTTTGTATTTTATAGAATTTTCTGTTAATGTATAGAAGTGTATTGAAAACAGTGAACTTGTTGGGAAATTAGTTTATAATAGTGAAATTAGTTTATAATTAACAGTGAAATTAATTTTTAATAGTTTTTACAGATAGTTTTTAGTTAGTGAAAATAACAGCAAAATTAAATACTATTAACAGTGAAATTAATTGTGAAATAAACACTAATCGTTTATAATAATTTCAGTGAAATTATAATAGATTATATTATTTAGTGAAATTACATTTTAATTTCATTAACAGTGAAACTAGTAAAACTGTTAGTGAAATTAGTTTTTAACAGTTTATAATAATAGGAATCATTTATGAAGTGAAATTGTTATTTTAGGATAATGTAGAAAATAGGAAAATTAGGATAATTTAGAAAATGCAAAAAATATTTAGATTTAGTACAATTTTTAGCAAAATTATTGGGTTTTAGTAATATACTTTAAGGCAATATATTATTTTACTGCATAATATAATTAATATAATTTTATACATAATATAATACAATTAATAGTTTTTAATGTTATAATTTTTCATTGTATATATAGATTCCATGACGACCGATTATCCATTTTCTCTGGGATGTGGTCGTGATCAGCCCATTCTTGCTCTCGCTGTTAATGCGAAAGCACCCCCACTACCCCCACTGGAGTTCCACAGACCCCGCCAGTAGATCTGGCTACATCGGGGTCATCAACCATGGGGTCGCCAGTTCACAGGCCCCCTCTCGGCCGCGGGATGCACCATCACCTCCACCAGCTTCTCCAGTGCCACCACTATCTGCACGTCACTACATCAGCCTCCCGGATGCGAGGTAACGTATTAAATTATTTTCATTGAATTTATCAAATTTTAATATTTTATTATAATTTCATGTCGGACAGAATTTTCATAGTGCGATCAATACTACGGTGCACAACCACTATCTTATCCCTGGGGATCCATAAAGTAGATTCCGCAGGAGCACCAGCTCTTTCGGTATGATAATCTTAAGTAAATTTATCCGGATTTTTAATTACGTTTTCAAATGTGAAAATTGATTCTTTTATCAATTACTTAAATTTTTTTCTTTTACTATGTGAATCTACAGCTCAGTTACTGGTGGGACTGCAACGACGAGTTGATATTCAAGGTATTCAAGTAGCAGGCCAGTCGCTTCTTGGGAAAGCGGTTCTCGAACGCCCGGGCTCAGATGTCCTAATTGTTGTGGCTGGCCGATCAAATTTGGCCCCACCTGCTGGAGTACTCGGCGAGCCCAGACTTCCTGACCCAGTCAACAAAGAATAAGGCTAACTGGGCAGCCAACCCGACCGCAGAAGCGACCATCTAAAGCCGGGGGTTGTCGTCCGTTGGGCACCACAAGCGGAAGATGGTAAGTATCTTTAAGTCGTTTCAATTGTTTTTTTTTTTAATGCATTTATTGTATTTTTAAATTTATCTTTGACAGGAGGCACAACTGGATCGTCCGGTCAAGTAGATGGAGGTGTACTCCAAAGTTTACAAGAGGAAGGAAGACAGGCAATGGAGCGGCCCGAGGGCAGAGTAGATGACAGTAAGTAGTTTTACAGTCGTCATTTTAGTTTTCAATTTATATTAAAATTTAATTTTTTTTACTAAACTATTTCGTTCGTCGGAGGCCCTCCAGAGGATGATGGAGGAACAACAAACCCAGCCACTGAATGATCAGCAAAATCCTCCATCGTCGTCTCAAAGCTCGGTGACAATGATAGAGCAAGAGTTGTGGATGTCGGCAGCAGGCAACCGGAAGAGGGGTCATGTACTCGGTCTTAGTTCCGAGCCAACACCACGATTGCGACCATCGCAGCCTAGCTCGTCTTGCTACACAACCCCCACCACCAGAGAGCAACGCCCAGACCGCGATGATCGGGTCACGAGGCTCGAAGAGTTCATAATGCGTTGGGTGACCAACTGCCTCACACCTCCACCAGCCCCACGTCCCAACCGTCCCAAGCATCCCAGCATCGAGTTGATCCCCTAGAAGCCGGCAACGAGGCAGAAGACGGGAAGCCCCATCCCAATATAGATAGGGTCGGGTTGTCATTTTTAATTTTTTAAAATTTTTGAGTATATTTTAAATAAAATTTTAGGTTAATTACACCTAGACCCCCTCTGAAAATGCGAAATTACACTTTTTCCTATTTTTTTTTTTAAAATTACACTTACACCCCCTCTGAAAATTATTTGTTTACACCTGACTTTCTTCCGTCAGAGTTTGGACAGAAAATGTTTAAGTTAGCAAAATAAATTACATAATTTTCAATTTTTCCAATCAATGAACATTCTCATGTATATTTTTGTACTTATGAAAAGATAAATGTAATGTATATATAGCAGTGAGGTTAACATTATTTCATTTTTTTCTTTATAAGTGCAAAATTAGTACATGGAAATGTTAAATGAGGGATAAAATTAAAAACTTATATAATTTTTTTGCTAACGTCGACATTCTTCATCCAAATTCTAAAGAAATATGGTCAAGTGTAAACTTAGAATTTTTAGAGGGGGTGTAAGTGTAATTTCAAAACTTCTTTAGGAGAAAGTGTAATTTTGCATTCTCAGAGGGGATTTAGGTGTAATTAACCATACAATTTTTAAATACAATTTTAATTTTGTTAATTATATTGTTACTACTTTTTCTTGCTAGATAATTTATAAAAATTTTCTTATTCAACAAATTCAACAATAAAATGAAAATTTAGTAATTTAAAATGAATTAATTATTAAAAAAAATTAGATTTATAGCGGCTGTTGTAAGGACCGTAGGATTACATTTCATTAGCACACAACCAAGAATCAATTCCAAAAGCTGTTCCAATCTACGTGGCAATTAGATACAAACACCGTTTCAACAACCGCACATACAAAGTTTACAAATGCTAATACAAAACCGTTTAAAAAACACATTCCAAACGCAATAACAACAACCGCTCCAAAGACCATTCCAACACCACAACAAACATCCACAAATTGTGTCACATCGGCCGTAAAAATTTGTGTTAAAATTGATATTAGAACATGAGCTACAAACACCGTTACAAAAAAAAGCATCGGCCGTGACAAAAAGTGTTCAACGAGCCGTTCCAATTGTAATATAATGCCATCACTGTATGTGTAACTACGACCGTTCCGAATACATATCTTATAAATTCAAATAGATCGTTTCAAAATGAGTTCCAACATTAAATTCTGCATTCGATCAATTGTTGTAACGGTGTCGACAACTATTACAAAATCCGGAACAAATAGGAATGGCTTTGCAATGGACCATTCCAATTATTTTGTGACTCGTGTTAAAGCAATGAATGATCTTCCGTTATATACGCCATTCCAGATTTTCAAAATTTATACGTGAAAGTTGTTCTTTTATAGCATTGCCATGTCACATGCGAGTGATATTTTGTTTATAAAGCTTAGCACAAAAAGCTCATAAAGAAAAGGAAATATTTACAATATTAAAATTTAGTGAGATATGTGGATATATATTAGATGGGTTACTTGCATCTTTAGTCTTGTCATTGTATGCTTTTAACTTTTAGTCCTGTAAATTGTCAGGTTGTAAACTGGTCATCCACCTTTTTTAATTTTACGATGGGTAACTGCTATATTTGGTATCTTAAGTTTTCGTTTAGAATTATTTTAGTTTCTCAAGTTCATTTCTTGACTTTAACATCTTTAAACTCTAATTTTTGTCTCAACTTGGTCCCTCTAACCATTTTTCGGCGAAAATGTGATCGAAGATTAACTTTTTAGAAGGTAAAATTGTCAATTTAAATTTGACCTAATTTATTTTAAGAGTTTTTTTTTCAAAATATCCATTTTTATAGAAAAACATCTATAAGAACCTCTAAAAATGAATTATATATATAATCCACCAAATAATCTAGTTAAAAAGTACTTCCAGTTCCACCAACTTTTTGTTCAAAAATCTAGCTGTTAATATTTAATAAACATTGTTAAGATTCGATTTTTTCATATTAGATAAATTTTATAAAATATATTCATAATTTTAATTTTTTTTCTATAACTTCTGAAAATGAAAAAAAAGGGACTATTTTATTTTAAGTTACGCAATACGTTACTATTATGTTTACAAGAGTTCAAAATTTTTCTTGTTCAGAGAAGATAATTACATCATATTCAACTTAAAAAAATATTTAAAAATGGTTTCTCACCTTAGAAAAAGGATTGATTTAACAATTTTATAAATTTTAAGGGACTAAAGTGAGAAAATCAAACTTAAATTGACCATTTTACCCTCCAAAAAGTTAAAATCCGGCCACATCATCGCCGAAAAATGGTCAGAGGGATCAAATTGAGACAAAAACTAAAGTTTAGGAATGTTAAAATCAAGAAATCAACTTGAGGGACTAAAGTCATTCTTAACGAAAATTTAAGAGACCAAATAATGTAGCATTTACCCTTTCACAATTTTAGGACAAATTTGATCATAATTTCAAAGTTGTCCAGAAAATGATATTATAGCTCCGACCAATTCTTTCCTAAAATTTAAAATAAAAAGGTGAAGGACCATTTTACTATTATAACAAATTACAAGATTAAAATGTCAATATATAAAATTATAAGAATAAAAATATAATTAAGTTTATATTAGACTGTCAATCGTATTAGTTTCTTCTCAACATCATTTCTATGCACTAAAATTATAATCATTAATTGACATTAATTCATTTTCATATCTTAATACATTGCATAATAAAATCTATTGTTCTCTTCCGAAAGTATACGCCTACCGAACAAGGGGAAAAAGGTAGAGATGTTAAAGTGTTTTTCAATATATATATATATATGCGGGTCTATATAAGAGTGCATAAAAGTCAAAATGCGTTGATTATTCTGTAAATAAAGTGGATGGTATAACTAATCCTAGTAGAGGATACTTTTGAATAGGCCAATAAGAATCCTAATATATATTGATGGATTAGTTACCAAAGCAAGTCAAAGTAGCATCACCATTCTTTTATAGAGAATGATAGAGCTCATCCAAACTTAAATTAATTATATGACAAGTGTAATACACTTGTCATGTGATTTGTGTACAGTTCAAGAAAAGTGACCAACCACATAGTAAACGTATCACACTTTCTTTGTCATTGATTTGGTTCGATCAAACCTTGATCGGGTAAGAATTTTCTGAGAAGTGATTATTTTTGGAACACTATCTTGTACTGAGAGCTAAATCTGTATCCCAGTTACTGTAAGAAAAATTACAAATTTTTGCCACATGAATTTGACGGCATCTCACCTACTCGAGTATTGAAAAGACAAACATAGTCTAAAGTTAGAGAACTAGTGAGGAACGACTGAGATGAACCTAAAGAGAATCATCGTGCAGGCGAACTCCCTAAATGGTTCAACTGACCTAAAACGCACTCAGGAAACTAATAGAGGATGTCTCTACCCAAGGGGCTGAGAGAGTAGTAGCCCGATACCTCATCAATCCCCCTACTCCCCTTGTCGAGGTTGAGGTTCTTCATCAACCCCTGAGGATGATGAATTGAGCAAGAAGGGCCCCCAAAATATGTTGTTTGACGAAGAAGAGGCCAGTAGTCAAGCCTTGCCCCTGTGACTCACCCTGGGGAGAGGCAAAGAGCCCTAGCTAAGGAGTCGCCTGGCGGACAAGGTGAACTCCCCTAGAATAGGACACTCTCTTGAAGAAGGACGAAGGAGCTCTTCTGCTGGAGGAAGAGGATGGTGAACGAAACATGGAGGCAGAAGTATATACTTTGCTAGAAGAGAAGGAAAAACATTTGTAGAGGAAAAGGACGAAGAGCTCTCACAAAAGTAGAGGAAAGAACTTTCCTATG
Organism: Sesamum alatum; assembly: GCA_034509735.1. Taxonomy (NCBI): domain Eukaryota; kingdom Viridiplantae; phylum Streptophyta; class Magnoliopsida; order Lamiales; family Pedaliaceae; genus Sesamum; species Sesamum alatum. The sequence continues at coordinate 17,140,000 of JACGWO010000004.1, forward strand.
AGAGGAGGAATAACTCTCCATGAGGAAGAAGACGAGCTATCTTGGAGAAGGAGGAGAGATCTCTCTTGGAAGAGTAGGAACTCGATCCTATGTTAAAGGAAATGACAGTCCTCCAGTTTGTCTATTGCAAGAACGCCCTTATACATGCACGTAGACCAAGGCACATCCCCACACCTCCACAACGAGAGTGCCATGTGCCTCTACCTCGTGCATGCCTCGGGCATCCACTAAAGCACCCCCATTTCTCCACCTCGATCGTGGACACCTCTATCTCGAGTGTGAACCATTCCCCTACCTCGAGTGTGCCCCATGCTTTGATCGAATCACATCCTCGCGCCGTAAAAAGCACCTTGGGTCTCTACCCGACTACGAACACCTCTACCTCAACCTTGAATTGTGCCCCAAATTACGGCACAACCTCGTACCTCCTCTACGAGAGCATCCTCGTTGCCCTACTATGATATTGCCATAGGCCACCACCTGATGTGTGGTCCAGTCCTCTGACAAAAGCACCTCGCATCCTCCTTGGCCACGAGCACCTCCACCTCGAGTGTGACTCATGCCTCCAACTCGATCGTGCCCCAAGCCTTGGTTGTAGCACATCCCATTGCCTCCACCTTGAGAGTGACACACGCCACCACCGTGAGACTGCCCTATGTCTCTAACTCGTATGTTTGTCTGGCCTCCGCCACAAGAACACCCCGCGTCTCTGCTGTGAAAGTACCTTACGCCTTATTCCGAGGCATGCCTTGTGTCTCCATAACGGGCAGTCTCTGTGCCCACCCTCGAGCGTGCCCGACACCTTGATCCGCTTCAAATCCTTACCTCTCCAGAGCACCCTCGCAAGAATGCCTCGCGTATCTACCGTTTGTGTGCCCCGTGGGCACTCAACATAGCTTCACCCACCTTGGCATTCCTCCCGGCTCGACCATGGGCATGTCTCTTACCTTCCCCTCCGATATGCCTTGCACATTCAACTCAAACGTTTCTTCTGGCTCTCCACGAGAATGCCCCCGTATCTCTTCCATGGTGGCACCTACTTGTCTCGATCACTGCAACGGCAGGTGGAACAAACATAGACCTTTTCAAATTGTGTACCTGAGCAAGAAATGTTGTGTACTTGAGACATAAATAATGTAAAAAATTTAACCCATTGAAATTTTGAATTGTTGAAATACAAATCACTTCATAATAATTAATAGCGAGCCTTTGGTGGGGGGGAGGGGGAAAATAAAAGTTCACCTCTTAGGGCAATCCAAATTTGCCTCCGCATATAGGCCAAGGAGACCTCACGATAATAGGCAACATATTCAAGAAGATTACAAATGGCTTCTATAACTTTTTAAGACAAAATTGTGATAACCCATGTAAGGAGGGGATCTTGGACTCAAGAAGAACTAGAAACAACAAATGTGCATGAGCGGTAAAGCTCCTTGCCTCAACTGCCTGAGGCTTGGTGAGGGTCGTCCCCCTCTCGGCTAGATGCACCAAGACGAGAAGTTTTACCGCCTCATCCATCAGAGACAACGCATGCTGAGCCTCGACTAGCAAACTGGTTGAGTTGAGTTGTTCCTTGACCAGCAGGCTGGTCTAGGCCCATGCCTCAACCAACAAAGTCAAGACAGGAGCCCACATCTTTACTCCTCGAGTAGAGGTTGTCCCCCGCCCTCATCAAGGTGCCCTTGAATTCACCTCCAAGAAGAGACAATCCAAATCAGCCTCCGCGAGGTTAACCACAGGCCAAGGAGACATCAAGATAATATAAGCAAGAAGATTAAAAAATGGTGTCTATAACTTTTTAAGGCAATATTGTGATAACCCATGTAGGGAGGGGATCCTGGACTCAAGAAGAACTAGAAACAACAAATGTGCATGAGCAATAAAGCTCCTTGCCTCGACTGCCTTAGGCTTGGTGAGTATTGTCCCCGTCTTAGCTAGATGCACCAAGGCAAGAAGTCTTCTCGCCTCATCTATCAGAGATAACGCGCGCTGAGCATCGACTAGCTGGCTAGTTGAGACGAGTCATGCCTTAACCAAGAGGCTAGTCTAGGTCCCCCCCCCCCCTACCCCACCCCACCAGCAAAGTCAGGATAGGAGCCCACACCTGGGCTCCTCGGGTAGAGGTTGTCCCTACCCCTCATCAAGGTGCGCTTGAATTCACCTCTATTAGAAATACTCATGACGCAAAGTAAGAAGAGATTTTGAAAAAAATTAAAAACGCCGAGTACCTTTTCTAGTAAACATGAATGAAGTTTGAGAGCCAGGAAGATGATGACTTGAAAGACTTTCTGACCAAAATGGAATAATTTGAGAAGAGAAAACACCTAGCCATATATATACGAGGAAAGAAAGTTAGAGTTTTGTAGGGACATATGATTGAATCAATTCCCAATAATTTCTTTCCTAAATTTTTTTGGGAGCTGGGGGCACATAATTGTCAAGATTTGTATTGCACAATTCATGTCATGAATTTTAATTAAAGAGGGGAATCCACGTCATCAACAGTAATTACGGAGCTTCATTTATGTGGGGCATGCTGAGGAGGCCTAGTTTAGTTGGCGAAGTTGAGGCCCCATGATCCTAAAGGTCATGGGTTCGAACCCCTGCGTGGGTTAATGTAATTTCTACTATATAGTATGTATGATTTGTTGTTGTAATAGATAGGTGTTAGTTTATGTGATATTATTGATTTGATTATTTGTAATTGTCTCTGTTCGATATTGATAGCCGACAGGATTGGATGTAATCACTTTACTTTCGATTAACAAAATTCATCGCTTCTAATTAAAAAAAAAAATAATGTGGGGCATAAATCAAAGAGATTTAGAGGGAAAATTATTAAGTGAAATCACATGAGTACCCTTAGGAAAGCGGCCGAAATAGCCTTAACAAATAAAAAATCGGACAACACAGTCAATTTAGACTACTGTCCTTAATTACAAAAACCCTATAAATTAATATCTGACCCGTAGCTCATTTGAGAGGAGATTGCAATAGGTGAAAGAACGAGATAAATGAGTAGCTCTAGGCACTTTCTAGAATTTATATCATATTTACTCTGTAATAAAATTATAGATTTTTTGCAACACCACATATTCTATAATCTCTGAAACTAATTAGTATGACATGATGTGTGATGGTTTTTTTTTTTTTTTTTTTTTTTGGTGAAAGCTAAGTCTATTAAAAAATATAGGAAAATACAACAAAAGTGTCTAGCACCCAAACCCATTCGCTCCAGTCGAGCAGAGACCAAGTCACCAGACTATGACCAAGCAATTTTCCACAGTTTACGAAGAGATATAACAGCTAAAGAGGAAGTATCAAAATGTTGCATTATTTTATGATGAACTTGATCCAGGATCAACCCTATCAACACTTCAGGCTCTCGGAACTGCTGCTGAAACTTACGCAAATTTCTTTCCTGCCAGACATGATATACCAATGACGCGAAAAGAGCTCTGTTTGCCGCATTCACTAGATGCTTACCACACCATCGTGCCACCGCCCATGCAACCCCACTCTGCCACTGTCGATGTGGCCAACTCCATTTTATCCGCCGCCGGATGAGAACAGACATTTCTCCGAATTAGCACACTCGAAGAACAGATGAGCATGCATTTCCGACTAGACTCCGTCACACAACACACAAAGGTTCACGTGTTGGTGCATCTACGGCTTATCCAACGTAAGGAGTTTCTCAAGGATAGCAAGCCATAAGATGAAAGTGTTGCGAGGGATCTTCAGTGGACCAACTAGCAGAGCACTCCATGGGACCGAGGGAGGGGGAGGCTGGAGCAGGTCACCCACCCGCTTGACAAGGTCTCCACTGAAGCCTCCCTTCCACTATACAACATCAGCACCCGAGCCCACCACAGGCAACATTTCCATGATCCTTAATGTCTCCACAGCCCGCGTCGCAGGCCAACGCCAAGCCCCTTCCCGAATCACTGCAGTTAGCTTGGAGTTGGCAGGAATACCCGTGATTCAAGGTCCCTGTGGTACCACATCAAGGAGAATTCCATTAGGGTGCCACGGATCTTTCCATAGCCAAATGTTCTCGTCATTGTGAATCCTGTATTCAACCATCGGCAGGATGATTGTCCGCATCTTGATCAGCTTCTTCCAGCTCCACAATCCCACATTGCGCGGCACTATCCACAGTGTATGGTTTTTAAGGCGGAACTTCGCAATCCATTGAACCCAAATCGACCGCTGATTACCTTCAATAATAGCCCACAAGGCTTTACACATAAGAGCTATATTCGTGAATTTCATGGATCAAATGCCCAACCCACCTGCCTCCATTGGAGTACAGACTTGTTCCCAGCTCACCTTAGCCGTGTAATGGGCGCCCTGTCCAGAACACAGAAGCGCTCTAATTTTCTGCTCCATAACCTTAATCACTGCCTTCGGCAACACAAAACAAGAAGACCAATACACGTGATATGAAAGAAGAACCGATTTAATGAGTTGCAATCTGCCCGCATAAGAGAAGTGTTTGGATCCCCAACCCAAATTTTTTTGATCCATTTTCTGAATTAACGGCAAGTAGTCCGCAGTTGTGAGCTTAGAAGCTGTAGGAGGTACTCCAAGATACCGAATGGGTAGCGAACCAGCACCGAAACCCACTACCTCCTGCAGTTCATGTAGAGTATGTTCGGCAGCTTTTGAAACAATGATACAACTCTTGGCCACGCTCGCACAAAGCCTCGAGGCCGCCCCAAACTCTTCAAATGCGCGTCTCAAGACTAGGACGGGCGGTTTATCAGCCCGACAAAAGAGGAACAAGTCATCAACGAAGCTAAGCATAAACAACCCTATCTCCTCACAACGCCAATGGTAAACAAACTCACTGGAAACCGAGATGGTGTGCTTCCCGACTGCGTGCAATGCTTCCATAACCAACACAAATAAATACGGGGATAGAGGGTCATCCTGCCGCAGTCCTCACGACGCACGAAAAAATCCATACTGCTGCCCGTTAAGAAGGATGGAGTACCGGACTGTCAAAACACACTGCTTAATCCATTCAATAAACACCATTGGAAATCCCATCACACATAAGACTTCAAATAGAAAGTCCCACTCAAACGTATCATATGCTTTCCTAATGTCAATTTTCATCACACATCATGGTGCCCCTTGTCGCTGGTTGTAGCCGTGGAGTAATTCCTGAGCTAGAAGAACATTATCACTAATTCGGCGTCCAGGAACAAAGGCATTCTGATTGACCGCCACCAATGAATCCATGATCGGTTTCATATGATTTGCCAAAACTTTGGAGATGATTTATAAATCACATTACAGCACGCTATAGGCCTGAAATCCGCAGCCGTTTGAGGATGTTCAACCTTTGGGATAAGTGCAAAAAAACGTAGCATTAATTTGTTTGAGCATTCAGCCTGTTTCAAAGAAGCTTCGCACCGCTGCCAAAATTTCAGGCCGACCACCGACCAAGCCTTCTTCAAGAAACCCGCCAAGTACCCGTAAGGACCAGGGGCTTTGTCATCATCCATAGAAAATAGCATCGTATGTATTTCACCATCCGAGATTGGTGCAGCAAGTCCACTCTTCCACCAGCCAGCCCGTGAGGAACGGTCTCAAGTGTTCTAGCGTTCCTTCAAAATTCCGCCCCTTCCACTTAATAACTCTGTGAACCACCGAACCAATTCATTAGCAATGTCCTCCTGACCGTGTAAAAGATTACCGACCTCGTCATGGATCTGATAAATTTTACGTCTAGTCCTCTGAATGGCCAGTTTTTGGAAAAAGAATCTGGTACACTAGTCCCCTTTCTTTAACCAGTTCAATTTAGCACGCTGTCGAAGCATCTCATGCTCTTGGTGCGTAGCTTTCTCATACACGAGTCGACAGAACGTCTCCAATTCATGTAGAAGCCGCATATTCGGGAAATCCTGAACCAGATTCTAGCTTAGCATCCGCAGCTTGACTCGAATTAAGGGCAAGGTCACCCTTACGGCGCTTCATATCAGCAAAAATTGGTTTAAATCGTTTCAGTTTCTGACAAACAACAAACATAGGCACGCCCGCAATCCTCTGCTGCCACTCCTTAGCATCCACTGTCAGGAATTCAATACCAGACGCTAGGTAGTTATCAAATCTGAAATACGGCTTGTAGCAGTCTCGCTCGCCCCCATTTACCAGCACCAGAGGGCTGTGAGCCGACGTTCTCAAAGTCGAGCAGATATAAGCATGGGTGTAATGCATAAACCACGTTTCATTCCCAAGCATACGATCAAGCCGCTTCCAAAGACTGCGCGGCCCAAAACTACGGTTAAACCACGAGAAGGGTTGCCCTACCATGTTGAGGGTTTGAAGCCGAGAGTGTTGGAGACAGTCCCTAAATTCCATCATCGCTTGAACGGAGTCCGCACTCGTACCACAGACTTCACTATTATCAAAAATGCATTTAAAGTCCCCCCATAATAATCCACCGATCATCCTCATGAACTATTGCAAGTTCCTTTAACCTTTCCCACAGCGGGTGTCGGCTAGTCATTTCGTTGTGTCCGTAGGTGATCGTCACATAGATTAAATTCTGATCACACCTTCTTGCAACACAACAGTGGATTAGTTGGTCCGAAACTTCCATTATAGTGACCTCTAGCTCACCTTTATTCCACTCTAACCATATCCTCGTGCCCGGGCCGGCACCATAGTCTGAAAACCACCGCCATCTCAAATTAATACCCTGCTGAATACGCGTAGCATTCCGGGGAGCTACTCGAGTCTCTATCAGTCCAATCAATACAAGGTTGAATTTCGAAATAAGTGCCCGGACCGCACTTTGGTCGTCTCCCTTGTTGAGACCTCGAACATTCCAAGATGCCATATTAATCATAATGACCATCCATGGGGCTGCATCTGTTAGGACCCCGATTGTCAACCTCATCCTCCAGTGAATTTAGTGCTGCAAATGAGTTGTAAACAACAATTTCCTTCCCCTTATCCGTTGTCCGTTTTGTTTTCTCTACGGGTATATGGCTCATCCTATTTTGCGTCCCCCTTTGCAAAACTCGCTGACAAATACTTGCACCGGGGGTTCCTTGCGCCTCCCTGCATTCTGTGTAATAGGACAACTACTGTCCTTGTGCCCAACAGCCTCGCACCTCTTGCATACCGGCGGCAACCACCATACTTAATTCGAATCTTGCATGTGCCCTCAATCCCCTCCTCAACCGGGTTCACTACCACAATGTGCTGAGCTAAATCAGTCTTCACATCCACCAGTACACAAACACAAGCAAAATTTATCCTCAAACAGTTTCGCGTCACCACATCCGGGTAAAGAGAGCGACCCACACCACTCGCCACCACATTGAGTTCGTCCTCCGTCCAATACTCAAGCAGTAAATTCCGAAATTTAATCGACACTGGAACTAGGTTATGAGACTTGCGTTCTAACTACATACCCGGCGCCCACCATTTTTAGGAAGATAGGCTGGCCCTGAAACAGCCAAGGCCCGCCCTCGATAACATCCTCCATCATCCCCTCAGTCGTACAGGAGAAAAAGAAGAATCCATTGGACGACGCCACCACCTCCTTCACTCCCTTCCATGTAGACTTCGCAAAGGATTGCAGATGCGGGAAATACGGTCGACGTCCTAGGAAGTACCCCACCGCTATTGCATGCCACCATTGTGAGCGACGGTTCACAATATCTCTAGAAGGCCGAACAATAACCGTGCCTTGCTGCCTCTCCGGCTCCACAAACTTGAGAGTCTTCCGAGTAGATTTGACAAAACCCTCCGTAATCATATCTGGGGACATTCTAGGGTTAGGGTTTATCGGCACTGAACCAACAAATATTGGTGCCTGGGTCACCGGTACCGAAGGCTGCATGGGAGGGCCTGGTAGCGGTGTAGCCTGTTCAATGATAATATAAATCTTGTCATTATATTTGTATTATTTGTTACTATAAATATGTTAATATGTTTTCTACAATAACTTGAATTAATTGTGAATAAAGTCATGCTATCAATAGTTGATGGAGAAAATGAATAAGCTTCAAAAAAGGCAAGAGAGAGTCTTCACAAGGAAAGCAAAAGTCAAGACTTACCAAGATTAGCACAATGTGTCAAATTACAATTGTAACCCCAGTGTATTAATCCTAGCCGTGTAATCGGGATAGATAAGGAGTAAAGTAGTACTTTTTCCTTACTTCCCTTAATTAGCCCATTTTCTCCCATTAGTATAAATACTCCTTCATTTGTTGTTAGAAGGGACTTTTTTCGGTTTCGAGGAACTTTTGTGTAAACGTGCTGAATCGCGCCCACATTATATAAATTTAGTCGATCTCACTTATTGGCGACATCAGTAATATATAATTATATTATAACAAAATCAAAATATTATAACATAATATGTCTTTTTAGTGATAAATTCAAAAATTATTACGTGATATTTTTTGGATAATACTAACTTTTATTGTAGACTAAAATGGGATGTAATCTAGAAGTTTCAAATACAATATCTGGTCGAAAAGTACTCAACATACATAATTATCTTAAGTAAATATTTTTACACTTGATGCACTCATATTTTAGCGCCACATACCAAAGAAATTTAATATTTAACCATGATTAATCATCATGATTAAAAATAAATAGTCATATAGTAAATAGTTATTCACCACGATCATGCAATGATTATTGACCGTGGTTTTATTGAATGTGGCTAAATATTTATCATGACTAAAAGTCATTGCAAAAATATTTTTTATGACTTATAGTCATGACAAAAATAGATTTCATAGTGGATAATTTAGGATTTTACAACGGTCTTTGTTTAACCCTTATTAATAATAATTATTACCATGATTTTAGTCAATAGCCAATAAAATTATATTTAGTAGTAACTTTTCTTCTAGTGACGTAAGTAAATAAATAAACCAGGAAATAGGTAAAACTGAACATGTATTGTACGTATTAAAACTGATCGAACATGCATGTATAGTATGTATTTCAGTTGTTTTTCTTTTCCTTCTTTTTTATTTCGGAAAAGATGTATATAGATTTATTGTTATTAGGGTAAATTATATTGACACATCTTGAGGTTAGGTCCAATTATATAAACACCTCCTGTCTTTTGTATAAGTACAATTATACCCCTGACGGGTGTTAATGTAATATTTTTCAGAAAATATTAGTGTAAGCTTTGGCTTTGAATAAGGGGTGTAGTTGTAATACAATTATAACTTTATGAAGTGTAGCTATTATTTTACAAAAAATAGAAGATGTTTCTGTATTTTGATCTAATCTCAAGGAATGTGACTGTAATTTACCTTTGTTATTATCATCAAGACCTCCAAGACTTTGGTGGAGGGGATGGAGGGCGGCGCTATATACACGATCCGAAGGCAAAAAACGTGAAAGCGATCGACACTTCTTTTGTTTTCCTTTAGGTAATAACAGGAATGTTTATCGTGATGATAATTGTCCACATTTAAAGCAGTTGGAACGTTTAAATTTGTTGACAATTAAACCTAGTTCAACCACCCTACCTTAAACTATAATTATCGTTTTGAATTTTTTTCTTAAAAAACTTAGAAGTATCCACGATAGTTCATGAGTTTGACTCCAGTTAATGTGGGGATATTAATTATTTTAATAATGGTTATTAATTTAATGTAGTAGTAGTTATTAGTTAATCATATATATTTGATAATAAGAATTGGTGTATATTGATTGTTGATGATAAAAAATTCATGATATAATTGTAACTGATTCAGTCTATACTAGAAAAATATCGCTTTTCGTTATAGTTAATAACCATGGTTTAAAAAATCATGGTGAATCGTCATTAACCACGGCTGAGCAACGATTAATAATCGTTGTTTATGTAAACGAGACCGAAATAGTAGCTACAACAAAAAACTATGGCAAATATTTTGGTTATTGTTACACCATGACAAATATTTATTAACTAGATCAAAGCTTAGGCTTCCACGTAGACTTTTTTTTTTTTACCGTAACATACATGATCCGGGTTGAGGTCCTCAGCGACCTATAGCTAATCTCGCAATGGCCTATGACCTTGCGATGAACCGAAGTGCGGGTTTGGATGAGAATCTTGAACTGGAGTAATAATGGTTGGCTTGCACACAAAACATTAGGTTTGCTTGGGTACCCCCAGCTAAGGCCCTCTATGCTTAAGTTAGTTTGAGGTTGAAGTAATACGAGTCGTAGAGTGCGATTTCATAGTAATAAATGACATACCTTGGGAGGTGTATCAATTGGTATTTATAAAGAGCACATCATACTAGTATACAGATCCACGTGTCATTTGAATAGCCATCGGATGAGTTTGAGATTAATAGTTGATAATCCAGTCCACCGGGTCAAACACCCGACTAGCTTAAAAAGATGCAAATCCATGGACTTTTTGGGGCTTTTCTTGTTTTTGAGGGGCAAACATGTCTTTGGGATTATTCCATTGTATTACCCCTATCAACGTAGTATTGATTTATTATGAACTTAAGCCGCATTGATTAAAATGTAGGAAATAATAGTTTTTCTTTTGTAGTGCTAGAAGTATTGGTATATGTACGTTATGGTAACAGTTCTAATTAATTAATACACTGAGCCAGAAATCCATTGACAAAACTATGGGAAAAATGCAATTTACCCTCCTGTGTTATGGAAAATGTGCAATTTACTCCTCTGTGAAAAATAAAATAGTAATTTACCTTCTTGTGTCATTAGAAATAAAGCAAAGTAACCCCCTCGGCTCAATGGTGCATTACACGCGCTCCCTCTGCGTCTGGGCTAATTTTATAAAAAGATTATTATATATATATATATATTTAATTTACTATATTAATAAATATATATTTATAAAAATAATATTTATATACATATATATACATATATATATTTCTCGCTTTCTTCTCCATTTTCACCGCCGGACCGCCGCCGCCGCCGCAACCATCTCCTTCCCCTCACGCCGACGACGACCCAACCCCCTCCCCTCGCGTTGCTGCCGCTTCCCTCGTCTTCCCCGTCGCCACCCACTTCAGCGCCCTCGCCGCCTCCTCCTCCTCCTCCGCCCTCCTCTGGCCGCGTCTTCCTCCCCCTCTCCCGCCGAGAACCTCCCTCCATGGCCGCGTCCTCCTCCACCTTCACCCAGATCCGCTCCTTCCTCGCTGGCCGGCCACGTCTTCCTCTACCTCCATCGCGTCCACCTCCATATCCGCCCAAACCTGTCTCCTCCCCCCCCCCCCATCCACTTTCGCCGCCTCCTCCGCCCAGATCCACCTCCTCCCTCCCCTCCACTTCCGTCGCCGCCTCCTCCTCCGCCAGATCCGCCGTTCTCCCCCGCCGGCATCCCCCCACCTCTCTCCCTCTCCCCCCCCCTCTCTCTCTCTCTATATATATATATATATAAATACATATATATAAACATATCTTATTATAAAAGTATAAATATTTATATTCAAATTTAATTATATATAATATATAATTTTAATTATTATTTTATTTTAATTTGAACCGTTGATTTAAATTAGATGAAATCTACACCATTGATTCATTAGTTAAATTTCGACCTTAGATTAATCAAGATCCAACGACTTTTAAATAAAGACATAAATATTATTTTAAATTTTAAATAAAAAAATAAAAAATAATAAGAAAATAGCGTGTGTTCTTCACGAAACGCGTCAGGGGGGTATTTTGCTCTATTTCTGTTAACACAGGGGGGTAAATTGCTGTTTTATTTTTCACAATGGGGTAAATTGCTCAATTCCCATAACACAGGAGGGTAAATTGCATTTAACCCACAAAACTATACATGAAAATTCACAAACATCTTAAAATTTATAAAACGATCTCAATATTAAAAGTGAACAGAGCTGAATATAATTATTTTCAGTTTAATTGCATTGTTAGTTGGATAATTATATCTTTTGGTATTTTAGCTATGTAACTTGTTAGAGCTGTAAAATAGTTTTTCACGGGTTTTAATTTCATTACTTTAGGACAAAAATACCCAGAACTTTGAAAGTCGGCAGGAAAGTGACATCATAATCTCGGTCATTTTTTTCCTAAAATGAGAAAAGGTGAAAGACCATTTTACAATCCTAACGAATGACAAGACTAATGTGTCAAATGGTTATAATTATAGGACTTAAAGTGCAATTAAGTCTATATGAGTTGCTAATTTGAAGGTCAGTTTGGCAGACCGTTGCATATATAATTAATTGCAAGATAACTAAATACAAAAGGATTTATTCTAGATTACCTAATTTTTTTAAAAATGTGATCGTGATATTTGAATTTACAATCTCATAATTGATGATATAAAAATGAAAATTATAGCTAAATTTCAACACTAATCTCATTTTTCAGATTAAATTGAAGAAATTAAAGATTATCTTGGTCATAATGGGTAACTACTAACTAGATAAAAGAAATAATTACTTGTGGGAATAAAAGTCACAAACTCTGCTTTCAACAATACGTGGTTCTACCGATGATCCCTTGCTCGAGTAGTGAGATTGAGGTCCCACAACCAAGAGTACTACGAATGTAGAGAGTTGTTTAATTTATAAAATATTTATATTGTTCCTTTGATTGGTGTTGGTAGATGTGGATATGTTATTATACTGTGAACCGAATAGATGTTATTATACTGGACACTGAATATTGTAATATCAATTGATCGCTTTAGAAATATTATTGTATTTTTAAATTAATAGCTTATCGCTTATTTAAAAAAACAATACGTGGTTATGATAGAATTATAATTTAATTCCAAAGTAATTGTTGAAAAAGGGGTCAAACGATATAAGAAACTGTGTTCTGCACTCAAACACAAGTTTCACCTACTCAACGCAAATAAAAAGCTGAATTTGCGACAACATGTAATATATATTAAACTTCCAGTTTAGCCAAAATAAACAGTAATACTTGATATAAGTTCGTATAATAATATTCATTACATAACTTGAAATCTTGATATATATTGATCCACAAGTAATATTAATAGCAAATATATATTTCGAAGGACAAGATTTCGTAGAATTGATCTACTACACTTATAAGTAAACATTTGAGAGAAATAAACTATACGGATTAATCTAGAATTCTGTCCTATCAAAATTTTGAATTAATTTTAAAGTGTAAATTGAATAGTCTATCTTTTCTTTAATTAAAAACTAGGGTAAATTATATTGACACTCCTAATTAGATCTAAATATACAAAGATCCTTTCTTCTAAAACAAATTGTAGGTAAACTCCCTTAGGGGATGTTAGTGTAATGTATCTAGCTTTCAGGGTATTTGTGCAAACGTTTGTCACTGAATAGAAGGTGTAATTGCAATTACAATGACAGTAAAATCTCTATAAAATAATAATATTGGGACCACGTAATTTTATTAATTTAAAGAGGTATTAATTAAATAATAAATTAATAATGTATTAATTTAAAGAGATTTTTCCGATTTAATGAACCTACATTATATTTCATAAATAAAACATATCTATATATATATATTGTATTGACTAATTGAACGATGTTCACGCACAATGCGACTAATTAAATATAACTCTTCAAAAAGGAAGCAGTCATAGCGGCAACAACTCTTCGCAATTTTTGGTTGCAGTATGAGAACGCAAGACTGAAGCTTTTGCATGCAGTAAGGAAAGTTATAGATGAAATACAGATAGGTTTAAATTTTAAGAAGAAACAAACAACAATAGAGTCATATTTTACTAAGTTGTCCTGGTTATATTTGTAATTTTATAGAATTATTAATTTGTAATATTGAAGGGACCATAAATTTATACAAGAATCTTTTGAAAAATGATTATCTTATTAATTTATCAAAATTATTAATTTAGACGTTGGCCCCAAGTCGGAAGCAAGAAAAATTATTATTTTAGAGAAGTTATTAATTTATCGAGTATGAATTTATAGAGGTTCTACTGTACAACCTCAAGGAATGTAATTATAATTTTGCAAAAGATAAGACATATTTGTGTATTTTGACATAACCTCAAGGGGTGTCAGTGCAATTTGTCCTAAAAACTAATAATTTTAACTCCACTCTCTCTTAAGATATTTGTAATAGTTCTATTTTGGTTGTAAGAACTTTTTGTTTCCTCTAGAAATACATCGATTCATCAATAAACCGACATTACAATAAATTGAGATTACTCTCGTAGGATATTTGTAATACCTTCTATTTATTTGTAAGATTAAGTTTTTCTTTCTTCTTTTTTTTTTTTTTTTTGAAAAATACAGTGATTGGATCAAATAAATTGGCATTTCAATTAACTGAAATTACGATAAACTCACGTCAAATGTGACATACCATTACAATATATAACAACGAAACAAATAGCCATTACAATAACAAGCAAAAAAATGAAATATAAGTGAAAAATAGTGATCAATAGCGAAAAAATGAAATACAAGTGAAAAATAACGAAAAAATCCATTTTTTGGTCTCATTTCTCCTGCAATTTCCCTAACGTGCAGAAACCCCGTTAATTATTTAATGTGCTTAGCTTTCAATGATGTTTTGTTTGCTTTCATTTACAATAGTTGGGGCCTGTTTGTAGGGGAACGGAGTGGATGGTTTGTGTTTGGTTTTATAATATTAAGGGTTAAACACAGTTACCATTCTTGAAGTATCCACCCTATATCAATTACCCTCCTAAAGTATTAAAATCTTCAAAAAAACTCCTCTAATCTTCTAACACCTTTAATTTTGAAGTTCAAAAAGTCCATTTTACCCTTATTAAAAATTAATTTATGAAAAAAAAACCAAAGAGATTTTTAAAATACCAAAACCACTCTTTTTTTAAGTTTTATCTGATTCTATTTTCACTTGTTCATCGAGCTCTTTTTATTTTTATAATTCTAAAGTATTTGGAGCTCATTTTATTTTAGTTTCACTTATTTGTCAAACCAAGTTAAAAATAAATTTATACATTCATATAATTACCATATTTATATAATTACCAGATATATAAATATATATTAATTGTATATTTTCTTATTAGTTCATGGTCAGCTCTTTCGATTTTATTAATTGTATATTTGTTTAAGTAAATATATAGATATATATATATGCATGTATCAATTTATTTTTAATTTGGTTTGACAAGCAAGAGAAACTAAAATAAAATGAGCTCTAAGTACTTTAGGATTACAAAAATAAAAAGAGCTCGTTAAATAAGTGAAACTAGAATTAAACAAAGTTTAAAAAAAGAGTGATTTTGGTATTTTAAAAATTCCTTTAATTTTTTTTCAAAAAACAACTTTTAGTAGGGGTAAAATGGACATTTTGAACTTAAACATGAAAGGAGTTAGAAGACCAGGGGTTTTTTAAAGGTTTTAATACTTTAGGGAGGTAATTGATGTGGGGTGAATCTTCAGGGGTTGTAACTGTATTTAACCCTAATATTAATCGTCATCACACGTGAAGCCTACGAGCATATAAAAAATTTTGTGGTGCAAAATGAAGAGAATAAAGAAATTTGTGAAAAGAAGCAATAGTGGTGTGGGGGGATGAGAAAGAAGGTCATGAGAAGAAAAAACGTGGACTGAGGTGAAAAAGAAAAAATAAATTGTAATTATGAGTTTATAAAAATATGAAAGTTTGTGAAAAAAGAAATATGGAGAAGTAAGGTGAGAGAGAAACCTGGAGTAGTGAATTGAAAGAAAAAAAATATATAATTGTAGGATTATTAAAAACATTGAATACTATTTTTACCAATTTTTTTTAAGGGTAGAAATAACAACAAGAGAACAAATACTCTTGCAACCAAAATTAATTCCGTAGTTAATGAGATGGACTAACAATGGTATTTCATAACAAATTATGTATTTATCCCAAAAATATGAGGTACGTAAGCAACGAAATGGCTACTGATTGCAAAATATGAAGCTTGAGATAACGAGCTAGAAGTTCCTCAATTGCTCTTCCGAAAGTTTCCTCCTTTTACAATGATATCAATGGGGTATTTATACTATTCTAGATAATAATGTAGGGGTGTAAAAAATCATTTATACCTCTCACCAACCATAAATGAATGGATACAATTTTCTAACAATGGATAATCTAGTAATTCCAATCATACGATCTTGATCTACTTAAATCGTATGGTCTTGATCTTTCGCTGCTTTTAGGGAAATGATTTGATCTTCCCTTTGATTGAGTTTTGTCTTCGTCAGCAGCTCCCCACTCCTGAATACGCGAGAGAATATTTCGGTGTTAAACAAGCATGTTCTTTGAAACGTGAGCTTAGCCTATTTGTTTCCTCATTGAAGCTCTGGGTGGCGCTTCTCCAAATTCTATCTAGAACCTTCTCTTCTTGTTCTTCTTTTTTCTTAACCTTTGTCTTTGTATGTTTGAGTTATGCGATCTCAAGGCTTGCTTGAAATTGTATCCACTGTAAAAGTAAAAAGGTCATAAAAAAAAATTCATTTTGCCTGGGAACTTCGGATGTTCCACTTGGAGCCTTCACCTTAGCTTCATTTGTCATGATACTGTTCATAAGTAAGACTTTGTCACTATATTACTCAAAAATTTGTATGAGCACAAGATAAATTGAATATAATATTACATGATCTAATTAACGGATATTAAAGACAATCGCTTTAATTATTAATTGATTCGTTAAGGAAAACCCAAATCGATTGTACATTGGCTCACAAGGCGGTCGAGAGGAGACATTCCTATCATGCCAAATGAAAAAAAAAATATTGTTCAAACGGGCTTCGCACTTGACCTCATGCAAAGATTTATGATTTTTATTATGTGATTATGTATCAATTGCATAAGCTAAGGGGGAATTATTTCAAAAATGCAAAAAAAAAAAAAAAAAATTGAAATTGGTGTGTTTCCACACCAATTTCAGAATTAGGCAAAGATGGGGGTTGAAACCTCGTCTCTAGAAGAGACGAGGTTTCAACCCCCGTCTTATAACATTGTGCTCAGGCAAGATGCCTGACACTTTGAAGATGGGGTTTGAACCCCATCTTCAGAGTGTCAGGCATCTTGCCTGAGCACTTTTAGAGAGACGGGGTTTGAAACCCCATCTCTCTAAAAGTCCGTGAAGGCTAGTCAAAGCCAGCCTTCACATGCTTGATGGGACGCATTCATGCGTCCCATCCGCTTTAATCCATGCATTTATCTATAAATATATGCAAACCGAGATCATTTGTTACATTCGGAGAAGAAAATATTTTCAGTGTGTGTGGAGAGAAAAATTTTCAGTGTTTGTGGAGAAGGGAGCGGGAGTCGACGGAAATTAATCGGAAAAATTGCAGTAGCGATTACAGTAAGTTGTTTTTCTTAAAATTTTACGTTATATAAATTTTATTTTGCTCGTTTTTGTAGTGATAATTTTTTTTAATATTTTATTTATGAAGATATGACAGATCAAAACAATATTGATATTGTTATATTTTATGGAGGTCAACAAATTGAGTTAGATGATTGTGTGGGTTATGATCGTCCGACTTTCCGATTTATGAAAATATGTCGTAGTATTACATTTGTTGAACTGGAATCGATTTTGTTCGAACAACTTAGCCTCCGTAGGGTTGATTATAAGTTACAAATATATTTTCAGTACACAAGCTGTTGTGGTGGCCGGTGGCGGGAGACAGTGTTGCCGATTAAGACAGATGAAGATGTTCAATTTTTTTTCAGTCCCACGAGTGGAAATTCGTATGTTGATATTTTTGTTGAAACAGAGATGATTTGTGAAAATATCGTACAAGATGACCCATTTGTTGGTGATTGGGGCAAATATATGTCTATGTTAACACAAGATGCGCCCAACTGGCCAGCAGTTACTGAGGCCATGGACAGGTTTGGGCTAAATGAAGAGCATGCATGTCCATCCACATACCACTATGACGACAGTGACGATTTAAATGACAACCCCAAAGTAGATAGTTGCTTAAATGATGACCGGATGAGGTTGAAGAAGATATTCAAGCTGACGAGGATCTTGAAAATAACGATGAAGTTAGCATTCCGGTTATGTTGGATTTGCTTGGAGGCGGTGGTTTTGAGTCGACAGGTGAACAACAACAAGCAATTGATTTGAACATAACTGTTGCATCTGAACCTCCTTCTCTATATCCTGTTGTTCCATTTTTCACAATGACACATCCCGAGGTGCCTGTTGACTCCATAGATATCCCTCCTGGTAAATGGGGGGATTTTTATGACTCAAATTGTGGAGAGCTCGATGCAGGTATGGTTTTCAAAAGCAAGGACCACTTCATTGCAAGTGTACAGGATTTCTCCGTGCGCTGGGCAAGAAGAGAATACCGCGTGGTTAAGAGCAAACCAAAATTGTGGAAGGTTGCGTGCAAATATGAAGCTGAGACTAGGTGCAGTTGGATGCTACGTGGTATACTGAAGTCTAAAATGTGTTTATTTAGGATTACCCAATATGTTGGGCCGCATACATGCTTAATGAATGAGATTTCTGTTTCTCATCGTAACTTAGGTAAAGGTATGATTGCGACACATTTATTGGGTATGGTTCATCAAGACCCAGGTTACGACATAAAATATGTCCAACAAAGTGTAAAGATCGCTTTGGCTTTGAAATCACTTATCAGAAGGCTTGGCAATCCTTGAAGGCAGCTAGAGAACACGTATATGGAACGTGGGAACGCTCGGTACAGAAGTTGCCTCGGTTTATGGCTGCATTGCAAAAATATAACCTGGGGACTGTTGTGGAGTGGTCGCATTTGGACACTGAAAGGCAGGGGATTAAAATATTGAACTATGTATTTTGGGCTTTCAGACCGTGCATTGAGGGATTCCGCTATTGCCAAAATGTTATAAGTGTAGAAGGAACACATTTGTTCACAAAAGTACCGACATAAGTTATTAGCGGCAGTTGGTATGGATGCAAAACAACAAGTACTGCCGTTGGTCTTCGCACTTGTAGATGAAGAATCCCTCGACTCCTAGAGATGGTTCTTGAAAATGCTTGCCAAACATCTATTGATAGGTGAAGAGGACCGAATTTGCCTAATTTCTGACCGACATAGAGGGTTGATCAATGCCGTCAACCATGTTCCAGCATTCAAGTTTCCTCATGCGGTACATAGATTTTGTTTACGGCACGTGTGTTCTAACTTTAACAAGAAGTTCAACAATGTTCAGTTGAAAGATCTTTGTTGGAGAGCCGGTGTAGAGCAGATGAGCTGTAAGTTTGACAGAATAATGGAGGAAATTAGGGGCTTGAATGAGGAAGCATATAATTGGTTGTAGAGGATTGACAAGGCCCAATGGATATTATCACATGATGGTGGTTGGCGGACAGGCATACTTACAATAAATATGTCGGAGTGCATAAACAGGGTTCTGAAGGGTGCAAGACGCCTACCCATAATGGCAATTGTACAGATAAGTTTCTCTCGATCTGTACAATACTTTTTGGAACGCACCACCCATTGTGTTAGAATGATGAATGCTAATCAACCGTGGGCAGATTATGCTTTCAGACTGTTTGAGGCACGCCAAAGTGAGGTTGTACACCACATTGTGCAGAAGTTTGATTATAATCAACAGTCTGCCTCGGTCTTGACATTAAGCTTGACAAGTCAGGGATCTCATACTTACGTCGTGAAATTGTAGCACTAGCAGTGTTCATGTAGCAAATGGGGTAGTAATGGGATTCCATGTTCTCATGCCATACAAATATGTCGACATTTCGGGGTAAATGCTTCTAACTTTATCCCTTCATATTATGGTATTGAAGCATATACGAATTCAAAATGAAATGGATAGACCGCAAGTCCGTGCTCGCCAACAATATCGTGCATGCCAAGTTTGATTAGGTACTAAATAAATATATGTAACAACTATGTGTATCAAATTGTTAGAGAAATGAGTCAATATATGTAACAACTATGTGTATAAATATTTTGAAATTGTGCTTGACTGGATGACGGATCAGCTTGCCAAACATTTGCTGGCGTATGTGTCATAGATGGGCCTGTTTGATGATATGAAGTAGATTGGTCTGCCTCATCGTTTGGAACATAATTGGTAGTCGGCCCTCCTCGGACAGCAGGGTACCGTGAACATGAATAATTGACCAGTTCATGTAGTCCTTCACGTAGTCCTCGGACATTGTCGTATTCGATCATCAATTTTTTCAATCTGTCAGCCTGCAGTTTACATATATTCCCAATCATGAAGGTAATGTCTTTAAATAACAAAAAAATAGACAAGTTACGATTTACCATATATTCCCAATCACTTGGATTAGCAGGACAATATCCGGATGGAACTTCCGTATGAGAAATTTGGACCCTTGTTATTTGGTGATACCAGTTCATATAATCTGGCATTGTCCCACAGCCATACGTGATTTCGGGTCTCACTACTAACATTGATTTAATGTCGTTCCATTGTGCAATATAGTGTTGATGGAACGAACCCCAATCTGCATCTTGCCGACCCCGTCTAATGATGGAATGTAATCGTCTTTCACTTACTAATGAATTCGGGGGGATGTCTTGAAGCATTTCAAACTAACGGAGAACCCATTCTACATGATGCACCTCAACAATTGCATAATGAATCAAGGGGCATCTAATGTTCCATGGCACACGGCTGGCATATACAGGCAATGAACTGGCACCCGGATCATTTCCATCATACGGGTTCCAAATAAACTGCACCATTAAATTATTTTATTAAATATGATAATCTATGTTAAACGTGAAAATGTGATGAGCCACTTATCTCATTTTCTTGCATCCTGTCAAACGTAGCCCTGATAACACGCAACGCACTATTTGTAGTGTGTGTCTGGCATATATACTAAGACCACCTAAAAAAATAACAAATACCACATAGAATTAAAATAATAAAAAAATGAGATATTTTATGATTAAATGTATAAATGAATTATGTATACCTTGCGGCATATGGCGGGAGAGGTAGAATATTTTCGTCATCAATGATGGTTGGACATATCTCTAACACATCATCGGACCGAATAGGTGCTATTGTAGTAATATGGGACCATGCCCATATCTGTAGCAGTTTCATAGCCCCACCTATGTTTATTTTACTGCGTTGCGATGCCGTACAAAGCTCCCTGTATATATATCCCAACACCGCGCTATCCCAATTAGGGGGGTCATCTTCAATGTCCTCCACATGTTGCAAATACAATATGAACACACAGTTTCCGGTGGCATCAGGATACAATAATCCACCAAGAATGCACAAAGCACATACACGTGCCTCTTGCAATACTTCCTCCCAGGGACTGTCATCATCACAAGTGTTGACCACCAGCCATTCATGTAAGACGGGTAGTCTTATTCGAGAGCCCGTAAATGCATTCTCCGATGGAACAAACCCCAATAAGTTAGAGCAATATTCCTGCCATTGTGGAATTGAGCACCGTGAATCTACTCCCGTGATAAGATTACCGCCCAGAATCTACTCCCGTGATAGGATTACCACCCACCGGAAGGTGCCACATAATAGCGATGTCCTGCAGTGTAACAGTGGCCTCTCCTATCGGAAAATGGAAAGTATGAGTTTTGGGCCGCCATCTCTCTACCAATGCGGTAATAGGGTGTTGATCAATTTCAATATGACCACACCTAAAAACTCCCAAAAAACCACATGTGATATAGTGCTTGTAGAACTCGAGGATGGCGTGAGATTATTTGAAGATTTCGATAAAAACTAGTATAGCCACGCCGTATTATTAAGTGTGTGTCCTCATTTCAGGACACATCTTCGGAACAATCATTTCTTTGATCATATAATACACTATTATCACAGGGGCAAAAATTCACCATAACAAAAAATTATGATCAAATGATTAAAAACGATATTTGAATTTTGAAGAAGAAATGAAGTGAAGAACAAGTGAAGAAGAAGTGAAGTGATGAAGAATTCACTTCCCTCCACGATCTGATTCTTTAGGTAACGAAGATGATTCTTGCTGCGGCTTTTTATCGTCAAGTTTGAAAGCCACGAGGAATTTAATTAAAAGCTATTAGGACTTATTGGAAGTTTCATTTCAATCTGTTGAGGTGGGTTATATTATGCACCTCGAGAAAGTTTATAATCTTAACTCATTTCAGGGAATTTTGTAGAAGCCCTTGAGTTGAAAATGTTTTTTGGCTTTGGGATGTCGCACTATAATTTTACCGTGGACTATCTTTCTTTCCGTACTTATGTAATTGTCTTTCGTTTCGAAATTTTTATGAGTTGTCGCATTTACATCTAGTTTTGGGGCATTCTATTATGCGCGTCAAGAGAGCTTGATTATTACTTAATTCGGAGCATTTTACTATACACTTGAAAGAAGCTTGATTTTTATTAGCTTCGTGGCATTCTATTATGGCCTCAAGGAAGCTTGATTGTCATTAGCTTGAGTATAAGAGTTCATTTTTCCCACGTCTTTAGTCGTGGGTATATGCTTTCCTCCTAGGGATAAACATTTTATGTCATTATAGGAAGGTAAATTTGCATACCTCCCATCAACTTGGTAAAGTAAACTTGAAAATAACTTAAGCAAGAGGAGGCAAGCTTTCCATCGTTTTATTAATTGAGATTTTGTCCTTCAAAGATGACATTTACAGAATTTATTTCTTGATATTATCAATGTTCCGAGTGCTGGATGTGACGCCCACAAATTTTTAATCATAATTATGGGGTTAATTGGTAATTATTTAAGAAAATTTAGTTAATTAGTAGATATATTATAGATTAAATTGTGATCATATTAAAACTTGAACGGAGTGAATTGGAGCTTTATATAATATTTGGGAACAAATTATATTAATTAAGAAATTAGAAAGGACGTAATAGCTATTTTGAAAAAGTTTATTAAAATTTAAAAAAAAAATGTTGGATAAAGATGGGTGCATCAGCACCCATCAATTTACTTTTTATAATAAATATTAAACACACACACACACACATATTAAACACATACTAAACCCACACACACTTCGGCGATAAACAGGTAAGAATTTTTTTTTATTTTAATTAGTTTTAATTTATATAATTATATTATTTAATAAGTGCATTTATTAAATGTTATTTATACTCCTCGATTTAGTGTCTAACCGGATAATTTTATGAATTTGAGTATTTATAATTAGTGCCTGGTTAAATATCTCAATTAAATTAGGGGTGTTATAATTAATAGCTTAAACTGCTTAATTTACTAGATTTAATAATTTTTACAATTGATTGGCTTAGTTTAATCGGGTTGAAAATTTTATTTGAGAAATATTATAGAATATATTTGAAAATGTTATATTTAGTAAAGATAAGTATATTTTGAGATAAATATAATCCAAGAATTGTTATTATGAATGGTAGTTATAATAGGATGAAGGGTTTAATGAAATATTGAGAGATTGGTGAAATATATATATATATATATATAAATACTATTTAATATTTTATTTAGAAATTGACATTCTAGATATTAATTATACCTATTATACCTTATGATAGGACATGGGGATAAAGTAGATGATCGTACGACTTCATATCAGCTAACTAAATCTGTATAAGATCGAGGTAAGTAAATAGTTAGTGCTGCTTATATATGTTCCTTTTTCCTGTTAGTGTTATCTATATATGTTTCATTTCTTGGTGATATTACTTTTATGTGAGCCTATGATTCGTGCTTGACTAATCTATTTTGAATTGTACGAGTAGTTGATGATTACTTTGAAATGATTATGTCGTAAAAGTGAAATGAGGAAACCTATTGAGATATGCCATTTGGTTGTTTGATATCACTGTTATATGCTTGTACGTGAAAAATGCGGCTATGTGGTTTTATGTGGCTAGTTGGCTTACAAGAACGGTGATATGTGGAATCAAGGGAGTGATGGAAATTAAATGTAATTATGATATGAATACCCCTTGATGTTGTTGAATAGCCCACGTGGCAAAATGAAATGAAAAGAGCTATGATGCGATATGAAAGAGCTATGATGCGATGTGGAAAGAGCTATGATGTGAAATGAAAAGAGCTATGATGCGAAATGAAAGAGCTTTGATGCGAAATGAGATTGATGAGTCTGTGTGGCATGCCAAGGGGATTCATGTATATGTGTATAATAAATGGTGAGGTTGAGTTGGTGGAGAAAAAACACTATATCACCTTCTGGCAAGCCAACTAGGTTAATGCGAGTTTGATTGATTGTCTAATCATGAGATGATTACATGGAGTAATGAAATGAAATGTGCTTGATCGAATTGATTATATATTATATACGTTGCTTATTTTGTCTTGTTGAAACTACATTTGAGGTGCGTATACAGTTGGTGCCGATTGTTTACTTCTTGAGTTGCAGGCTCATCCCTCTGCTAACATTTTTCAGGTGTAGATTTTGCTGTGCCTATTCACGACAACTAGGTCCACGGTTTGCATTCCAGTCAGGTCGGGCCAGTATGCAGTTTTCTCCTTATCATAAATAGAAATAGAATTCACATCTTGGATTAAAAGCGAGAATAGCATGTGAACAAATTATAACAGTTCCATTTTGACGTACTAGATATATATATATATATCTGTGATTTTGTGGATGAGATGATAGATCTGCTTGTTGTAATGATGAGGCTACGTGTAATTATACTCAGTAGGAACTAGATCATGTGCATAATTACATATATAATCAGGGTTTACATTAAATGTGACATTTAGAAAAGATATAGTCATAGTGCCGTAAGAGGGTGCTACATTTGGTGGTATCAGAGCAGGGATTAGATTCTCTGGAGTTATTTGATAATATGTGGTATTATACTTAACATATATATCATGAGTCTAATTATACATACGCATTTCTTATAGGATGGAAGCATCAGGTGAAAACGTTGCTGGCCCAACTGAGTCATTAGAGTCTGTACAGGGTCATGATCATGCATCTGAACATCAGGGGTTAGAAGCCCCGAATAGAAATGTTCCCCAACCAGAAGTGAATCCTTTTGTGCAACAATTCCTAGAGTTTATGAAGAGCATGGCTCCACAACCACAACCCCAACCCCAACCAGAAGGCAGGGTGCGAAGCTATTTGTTGGTACAACTGATCCTGCAGAAGCAGAAGAGTGGTTGAGAAATACGGAAAGAGTTCTAGATCGAATTGAATGCACTTCTGAACAAAAATTGAGGTATGCGGTGTCTTTATTGGAGAAAGATGCGTTGGATTGGTGGGAAACTATTCCAGGGAGTAGGAATCGACCAATCACTTTAACATGGAACGATTTCTTGAGGGAATTTGCTGAGAAATACACTCCACCGGTCTACAGAAACTGTAAGAAAGTTGAATTTCTTGAGTTAAAGCAAAATGATTTGTCTGTCGCTGAGTATGAGCTGCAATTTGTGAGGCTGTTGAAATATGCTCCAGAAGAGGTAAGTACTGATGAATTGAGGAGAGACAGATTTGAAAGAGGCCTGAGGCTTGAGATACGAGAGAAGATAGCAATCAAACCTCCGAGTTACAGTGCACTTTTGGAAGCAACCTTGAGAGCTGAAGAGACATCCATAGAAAGGAATTCTGCTGAAGCTAAACGGAAGAAGTGGACAGGTAATCCTAACTTTACAGGTGGGCCAAGCGGTGCAGTTTCTTTTAAGAGTTCTGGTTTTCAGAAAGGTGGGTACAGAGGCCGAGGAATGAGTCAAACTAATAGGTCTCCATCAGTGTCGTCAAGTAGAGGCGGGTCTACCTCAGTCGGATTTGGGGGAAGACAGGGTCTAACCAGATCGTTTAGTGGAAGGTCTATTCCCTCGTACACGAATTGCGGTAGAAAACACACCGGTGAATGTTGGGGAGTCCAGCCAATCATATATTATCGTTGCCACCAACCGGGGCATATTGTTAGGGATTTTCCTACGTGGAGAGTTGATGCCAGTGGATCCCAGATTTCAGGACCAAGTAGTGTGGGGGAAAATGTGCAACGGGCTAGTACAAATAGGGGTCGAGGAAGAGGTGGTCGAGGTAGCGGGACTATTTCTACAACATCAACTGGACAAAGTAGTCAATCTCAGCCACAAGCAAGGGTGTATGCCATCACCAGAGAACAAGCTCCTACTGCACCTGAGGTTATTACTGGTTCCTTTTCTATTTGCAATTCTGGTGCGCATGTGTTAATTGATCCAGGATCTACTTGTTCGTTTATATCACATGATTTTGCATCACGTGTGCATGCTAGTATTGAACCGTTGGGGCATGACTTATGTGTATCTATACCTGCTGGTGGGGTTATATTTGTTAATACCGTAGTGAGATCTTGTCCAATAGTAGTGGACAGTGTCACACTATATGCAGATTTGGTTGTGATAAACCTTAGGGAGTTTGATGTTATCCTAGGGATGGATTGGTTATCTAGTAATCATGCTTTCGTGGATTGTCAAACAAAAGAGGTGGCTGTAGAAATTAATGGGCAGATGAAGACGGTTATAGTGGGAAAAAGAAAAGTTATACCTAACTGTTTAATTTCTGCTATGACTGCTTTGAATTTAATTAAAGAAGGGTGTGAAGCATATCTAGCTAATGTACGTGATACTACGAAGGTCACTCCGGGGTGTGTCAGATATTCCAGTAGTTAGGGAATTTTCTGATGTTTTTCCAGGAGAATTACCTGGGTTACCACCTCATCGACAAGTAGATTTTGAAATACAAACTATTCCTGGGGCAGCACCTATCTCAATTGCACCATATAGAATAGCTCCACTTGAACTGAAAGAATTAAAGAAGCAATTAGAAGAATTACTCGATAAGGGATTTATACGACCAAGTATTTCGCCCTGGGGAGCACCAGTGTTATTCGTAAAGAAGAAGAATGGGAGTATGAGATTATGTGTTGATTATAGGCAATTGAATCGGATCACAATTAAGAATAAGTATCCTGTGCCACGGATAGATGATCTGCTTGACCAGTTAAAGGGTGCAACTGTGTTTTTCAAAAATTGACTTGAGATCAGGGTATTGGCAATTGCGGATCGAAGAAGGGTCTATTCCAAAGACAGCTTTTCGAACCAGGTATGGTCATTATGAATTTGTTGTTATGCCGTTTAGGTTAACGAATGCCCCTACTGCTTTTATGTCGTTGATGAACAAAACCTTACAGCCATTCCTTGATCAATTTGTGATTGTGTTTATTGATGATATTCTGATATACTCTAGTAGTCACGAGGAACATGAACAACATTTAAGGACAGTTTTACAAATCTTGAGGGAAAAACAACTGTATGCTAAATTTAGTAAATGTGAGTTTTGGATGGAGGAGATTGCTTTCTTCGGGCATGTTGTTTCGAAGCAAGGGGTACAACCTGATCCGGCAAAAGTTAAGGCTATTTTGAAGTGGGAGCTACCTAAAAATGCATCGGAAGTTCGTAGTTTTCTAGGATTGGCTGGGTATTATAGAAGATTTGTAAAAGACGTTTCTGTGATTGCGAAACCTCTGACGAATTTGTTAAAGAAGAATGCGCCGTTCAACTGGAATAACATGTGTGATCAGGGTTTTGAAGAGTTGAAGAAAAGACTTACCTCAGCACCTATTCTTGCATTGCCATCTGGAAATGGAGGATATGTGGTATATACTGATGCTTCACGGCAAGGACTCGGATGTGTTTTGATGCAACATGGAAGGGTTATAGCTTATGCTTCGAGGCAGTTGAGGCCGCATGAATTGAACTATCCGACCATGATCTAGAATTGGCAGCGATTGTGCATGCATTGAAAATCTGAAGGCATTATCTGTATAGAGAGACGTTTCATATATTTACAGATCATAAAAGTTTAAAGTATATTCCAACACAGAAAGAGTTGAATTTGAGGCAAATAAGGTGGATCGAGCTGTTGAAGGACTACGATTGTACTATTGATTGTCACCTCGGAAAAGCAAATGTAGTTGCAGATGCGTTGAGTAGAAAGACGGTGAACCAATTAGCAGGTATGATTTGCTATAATGTGGAGTATTTAGCTGTCCTCAGAGCAATGAATGTGAGTTTTAGCGTTGGTGAGGATCTTTTACTTGCCACTCTTCAAGTGAAGCCCTCCCTTAGGGACAAAGTTAAGAATGCACAGAATAGTGATCCGTACTTGCAGAAAATGAAAGCCAAGGCACAAGAAGGAAAGAACGATCAATATGTAATACAAGAAGATGGTATGTTATTAAATGGGAAGCGTATGTGTGTGCCAAATGTAGAGGAATTGAGAACGGAGATTATGCACGAGGCGCACTATGCACCGTATGCTATGCATCCTGGCAGTACCAAGATGTATCGAGATTTGAGACCCTACTATTGGTGGCCAACCATGAAGAAAGATGTTGCAGAGTTTGTGGCTAAATGTTTAACTTGTCAGCAAGTTAAGGCAGAACACCAAGCACCAGCCGGTAAGCTTCATCCTTTATCTATACCTGAATGGAAATGGGAAAAGATTACTATGGATTTTTGTCATTGGGTTACCACGTACATTCAGGAAACATGATGCTATTTGGGTAATCGTGGATAGATTGACTAAATCGGCTCACTTTTTGCCAGTAAGACAAAATAATTCTTTGGATAAGTTGGCTGAGTTGTATGTTTCGGAAATTGTGAGATTACATGGGGTTCCTACTTCTATAGTCTCCGACAGAGATCCTCGGTTTACGTCTCATTTTTGGGGAAGCTTGCAAAGGGCATTAGGTACAAGCTTGCACTTCAGTACGACATTTCATCCTCAGGCAGATGGACAATCAGAAAGGACCATTCAGACGTTAGAAGATATGATGAGAGCTTGCGTAATTGAGTTCAGAGGGAACTGGATGATCATTTACCACTGATATAATTTGCATATAATAATAGTTTTCATTCTAGTATTGGTATGTCTCCGTATGAAGCTTTGTATGGAAGAAAATGTCGAAGTCCAATCTGTTGGGACGTTGAGGATTAAGACAACTTGAGGGGCCCGAATTAGTCCAAGAAACGGTGGATAAGGTACAGACAGTTAAAAAGTATTTGAAGGCAGCTCAAGATCGGCAGAAAAGTTATGTTGACAAACATCGCCGGGAGATGGAATATGAGGTGGGAGAGAAAGTTTTTCTGAAGGTATCACCATGGAGGGGAATCTTAAGATTCGGTAAGCAAGGAAAGTTAAGTCCGAGATATATTGGGCCGTATGAAATCATTGAGCGAGTCGGACCACTAGCTTATCGATTAGCATTATCAGCAGAGTTGTCCCAAATACATGATGTGTTCCATGTGTCCATGTTACGTCGATATCGATCTGATCTAGTCACATTTTGCGTGAACCAGAGATAGAAATATCTGAGGGATTAACGTACGTAGAAGAACCAATAGAAATTTTGGATCGGAGTATAAAAAAGTTGAGGAATAAACAAATACCAATGGTGAAGGTAAAATGGAGTCATCACTCTCCCAAAGAAGCCACTTGGGAGGTTGAGGAGAGTATGAGAGAAAAGTATCCATATTTATTCCATTAGCCGATACGTTAATTAAATTTCGGGACGAAATTTTTATTAGGAGGGGAGAATTGTGACGCCCACAAATTTTTAATCATAATTATGGGTTAATTGGTAATTATTTAAGAAAATTTAGTTAATTAGTAGATATATTATAGATTAAATTGTGATCATATTAAAACTTGAACGGAGTGAATTGGAGCTTTATA
The DNA here is from genome assembly GCA_034509735.1 of Sesamum alatum. Taxonomy (NCBI): domain Eukaryota; kingdom Viridiplantae; phylum Streptophyta; class Magnoliopsida; order Lamiales; family Pedaliaceae; genus Sesamum; species Sesamum alatum. Next base: position 17,169,678 of record JACGWO010000004.1, read on the forward strand.
TAATATTTGGGAACAAATTATATTAATTAAGAAATTAGAAAGGACATAATAGGTATTTTTGAAAAAGTTTATTAAAATTTAAAAAAAAAATGTTGGATAAAGATGGGTGCATTAGCACCCATCAGTATACTTTTTATAATATATATTAAACACACACACACATATTAAATACATACTAAACCCACACACTTCGGTGATAAACAGGTAGGAAATTTTTTTTATTTTAATTAGTTTTAATTTATATAATTATATTATTTAATAAGTGCATTTATTAAATATTATTTATACTCCTCGATTTAGTGTTTAACCGGATAATTTTATGAATTTGAGTATTTATAATTAGTGCCTGGTTAAATGTCTCAATTAAATTAGCGGTGTTATAATTAATAGCTTAAACTGCTTAATTTACTAGATTTAATAATTTCTACAATTGATTGGCTTAGTTTAATCGGGTTGAAAATTTTATTTGAGAAATATTATAGAATATATTTGGAAATATTATATTTAGTAAAGATAAGTATATTTTGAGATAAATATAATCCAAGAATTGTTATTATGAATGGTAGTTATAATAGGATGAAGGGTTTAATGAAATATTGAGAGATTGGTGAAATATATATATATATATATATAAATACTATTTAATATTTTATTTAGAAATTGACATTCTAGATATTAATTATACCTATTATACCTTATGATAGGACACGGGGATAAAGTAGATGATCGTACGACTTCATATCAGCTAACTAAATCTGTATAAGATCGAGGTAAGTAAATAATTAGTGCTGCTTATATATGTTCCTTTTTCCTGTTAGTGTTATCTATATATGTTTCATTTCTTGGTGATATTACTTTTATGTGAGCCTATGATTCGTGCTTGACTAATCTATTTTGAATTGTACGAGTAGATGATGATTACTTTGAATGATTATGTCATGAAAGTGAAATGAGGAAACCTATTGAGATATGCCATTTGGTTGTTTGATATTACTGTTATATGCTTGTACGTGACAAATGCGGCTATGTGGTTTTATGTGGCTAGTTGGCTTACAAGAACGGTGATATGTGGAATCGAGGGAGTGATGGAAATTAAATGTAATTATGATATGAATACCCCTTGATGTTGTTGAATAGCCCACGTGGCAAAATGAAATGAAAAGAGCTATGATGCGATATGAAAGGCTATGATGCGATGTGGAAAGAGCTATGATGTGAAATGAAAAGAGCTATGATGCGAAATGAAAGAGCTTTGATGCGAAATGAGATTGATGAGTCTGTGTGGCATGCCAAGGGGATTCATGTATATGTGTATAATAAATGGTGAGGTTGAGTTGGTGGAGAAAAACACTATATCACCTTCTGGCAAGCCAACTAGGTTAATGCGAGTTTGATTGATTGTCTAATCATGAGATGATTACATGGAGTAATGAAATGAAATGTGCTTGATCGAATTGATTATATATTATATACGTTGCTTATTTTGTCTTGTTGAAACTACATTTGAGGTGCGTATACAGTTGGTGCCGATTGTTTACTTCTTGAGTTGCAGGCTCATCCCTCTGCTAACATTTTTCAGGTGTAGATTTTGCTGTGCCTATTCACGACAACTAGGTCCACGGTTTGCATTCCAGTCAGGTCGGGCCAGTATGCAGTTTTCTCCTTATCATAAATAGAAATAGAATTCACATCTTGGATTAAAAGCGAGAATAGCATGTGAACAAATTATAACAGTTCCATTTTGACGTACTAGATATATATATATATATCTGTGATTTTGTGGATGAGATGATACATATGCTTGTTGTAATGATGAGGCTACGTGTAATTATACTCAGTAGGGACTAGATCATGTGCATAATTACATATATAATCAGGGTTTACATTAAATGTGACATTTAGAAACGATATAGTCGTAGTGCCGTAAGAGGGTGCTACACTGGAAATTCCTTCACGATCCATTTTCCACAGGCAATGAGTTCCACTTAACTATTTACCTCCTATACGGCCTCCATGTGTTCCTCTTTGAGTTTTCTTTTTTTAGTTCTTCCTATCGTGTCGTCCCCTATTCTCCATTGGAATATTCTCCTCGTTGAGTTCTATCAGGTGTCCATTGACGTGACTTCTGTTGACTAGGTCATTTTCTACTTTCCATTGGAAATGGCTGCCGGTCTTCTCAGTGTGCTAGCATAGCACTCTCTTGCACCTATCGACAATCTCCTCTTCAATCCCGTTGGGCGTCAAGAATTTTATCTTCATGTGATAGGTGGATGCTACAAATTGAAATAGGTTCAAACTCAATCTGCCTGAGATTACATTGTATGTCGAGGGAGAGTCCACCACCAGGAACTTCACAAGTTTTGTTGCTCGCTTTGGGTATGAACCCATTGATATAGGCAGCATGACCTCTCCTAGCGGATTGACTACATCCACACTAACGCTGGTGAGTGGAGTGTTGATTCGCGTCAATTTTGCATTGTGTATTCCCATTTGGGAGAAGGCCTTGAAAAAGATGATGTTGGTTGAACTTCCACTATCTCTCAAGATCTTTTTAACCCAAAAATTTTATATGGTGCTTATCACTACTATTACATTGTTGTTAGCAGGGATGCTTCCCTCCAAGTCTTGGTGATGGAATACTATCTCATTTTCGGAACTCTTTTGTTGCGTCATTATGACTTCATTGAATGCGACATGGTTGGTTTGTTTACCTGCTTCTCTTATGGAGGCGTTTCTCGCTTGCACTGAGTCTACTCCAGCATGACCTCCCGAGATCAATCCAATTTCCCATGCAGTAGGGAAGTTGTCTTTCTTTTTGCCAACTCAAGTCACGGTGTAGTGTATCCTATTCCATCAATTTCTTCATGGGTCACTAGCTCTCTTTGGTCTACAAATTCCTTCAAGTGTCCCCACTGGATGAAGTTTTCAATTTCATTTTTTAGATGATGACATTCCTCTATGTCATGGCCTCGATCACTATGGAAGTGGTAGTACTTGTCGGATTTCATCCTCCTAAGATTGTCTTTCATAGGTAAGGGTCATCGCAGCAACCTGGTTACTTTGCCACCGAGAGGATCTCCCAATGCTGGGCATTTAATAGGTATATCGCACTGGGTTACTCGGACGCATGTGTTTGCATTCTCGTCTACTTCCTAACTCCCTGGGTGTATCATCCCCTATTCTTAGTCTAACTTTGACTTTGATAAAGTCATCGACCTTGAGCCCGTAGATTTTTTTATTCTTGTTGCATGATGCTTGCTAAGAGTTCTGGGTTCACATGGGGACCTTTGAGCATGGCTTTCAAGAAGCTTTGAACATACTCTTTCAAGCTCTCGCTTTCCATGGGACTATAGTGAATAGATATGATACGGGTTAGGGTACCGCTTGTTGATCATGAAATGGTGTAAAAAATATTGCAATACTTTCTCAAAAGCTTTGATGGTCTCGGGGTGCAACTGGTTAAACCATGACATTGTTTTTCCAAAGAGAATGGAGCGGAATAGTTTGTAGTAGGTCGCATCTCTAATATCTAACAAATCAGCCCTAGCCAAGAATCAATCTAAGTGGTCTTGAGGATCTCCCATCCCATTATATTCACTCAAGCTTGGAATTTAGAATCCCTGGTTGGATAGCTTTCGCTAGCATATGAGGTACAAATGGGTTGTGTCTCCCGAGTGCGACTGCCATGGGCGAACTGGCAGGCCCCTACTCTCATAGGGCTAGGGGAACTAGGTAGAGGAGGTGTTTGACCTTCCATCTCCCTCTGAGCTTCTTCCTTCCTTGACAGCATTCCCCTTGAGGGGCGAGGGGGAAGGGGCGAGTAGTCTTCTTCATACGTACCTCCTCGAGGTGTTGGTGGAGGGAAAGTTGCCTTTAGGCTACGTGACCTTACTTTTCACTTCTTCTTTCTAGGTCATTGCTTCATAGGCATTCACGGGCCTCTTCCCGCGATCCTCGAGAGCCAAGTGTGTGTCTTGGCCTCTACGAGAATGGCGAGGGGGTCGTGGGGGCAATGCGTCTTCACCGATATACTTAGCCACAACCCTATTTGTAGCTTGAGTAGAGACGTCTTCTACTAGTTGGCGAAGCGCCTCAAGAGTTATCTGAATCAGTGGTGGCGGGGGCAGAGCATTGAAGCCCTCTTGGTCCTGTTCCTCTAGAACATCCATCCATTCGTGTTGGAGGTTGTGAGCGGAAAGGTTCTCTAGGTGGTCACCAATGTGAAAACTTCTTCATGTCTAACGTACTCATTCCTAGCTCGTGATTGAGTATTCATTTTCAATGCTTAGACCAACTTCCCACAGATGGAGCTAAAGTTGATCGCGAAATATATGAAACTTGAGATCTAAACACATCACACTCTTCCGCGAGCTAGAGGTTCTTCAATTAACCTTTCTCTCAAAAGTTTTCCCCTTTTACAATGACACTAAAGTGGTTTTTATACTATTCAAGATAATAAATGTGGGGGTTTAAAATTATTTTATCCCTCACAAACCACAAATGAATGAATACAATTTTCTAAGCGTTAATTCCACTTTAGGTACCATAGGTATACCTCTATTTCACCTTTGATACCCCATATTTCCAAGTCAACAACATTGGTACTCAACGTTTGCATTTTTACTCCACCTGAGTACTCTCTGTTAGATTGACCGTTAAAACAAATGGTTAACCCAATTTTGGAGGGCAAATTGGGTTTTTTTTGTCTATTTAAGATTATGTTTGGCTATCATTTCATTCATCACACAAAATAGTTTTGAAATAATTGATTGAGGGATTATTTGCTATTATTCACCATTAATATTTGCTTTTAATTTATTATTTACCATTAATGTTTGTTATGTTTGGTATTTTGTCCTAAAATTTGTAATGAAATTGTTGTTGAACATCCTTGTTAAAAGTGCATGCACAATAAAAAGAAAACACTTGCAAATCAACTAATGAACAACACTTCCTCAATAGTAACATTCATCAATAACACTTGCAAATTGTCCCAAATAATCTGGAAAATAATAACAGTTTTTCCAATAACATTCTCAATAACAACAACCAAACCAACACAATTAGCAATACACACAAACAAGGATGCCTAACTATTGCTTCATTTATCATGACTAGATTGTTCCTTTTTTGTTTGTCGAGGGTTGCTCTCATATTTGGCAGGGTGATAAAGTTCATCCAAGACATTTTATTATCATTCTCTACTATAGCATATGCAATTGGATACATTGCATTATTAAGATCAACCCCGACAACAGTTAACAATTGCTCTCCTTGAGGGCCTTTCAAAAAACACCCATCTACCCCTATCACCCTTCTACAATGTTTAAAACCCTGTTTGCAGGCCTCAAAACAAACATACAGCCCATTGAAAGTGGGCTGCCACTCATCATTGTCAGTCAACTTGAGCACAACAGTGGAACTAGAGTTGCTCCTAATCAACTCCAAGCAGTAATCCCTGATTGTGCTAAACTGCTCTTTCAAACTACCTTGCAAGATATCAATTATTTTTTCTTTGACCCTATAATTTTGTTGTCTTGAAAGATTGCATTTCAAAGTGTTGCGAATTTCACTCCTAAACGCATTGGTGCCCAATTTGGGATTATCTTTGAACTTCTTCACAAATGTCTTCCCAAGCCACCTAGATTTATTGTTACTGTTATTGTAGTCCCGATTACATTAACTATGGACTGGATTATACCCTTTCATCTACCATGATTTATCCCCTTGCATAGGTGAGACATACACATACCACTCACATTCTTCTTTTTTACATCATGCTCTCAATCTCCTATGATCATTCCTGTCAAACTTATACATCATCCCGCCTAAGACAATGAGTTTCAATCATAAATTTGTCTTCTTTTTTGGAATTGAAGACAAGGCCAAGGCTCAAGTCAGGGTTTTTATTTTCTATTTTAGGGTTAAACTTGGGAAATTTTGGAGCTATATCATCATCAGACCCATGCACACTCTGAAAATCATCACTGTCTTCACCTCCTTCCCTATGCTCCCCTTCCATCAGATTCAACATTTCCTCACCTAACACTTGGTTATCAACTGACATCCCCTGCCCAACCTCTCTATCAAACTCTATATCATGATGTATCCACTTTTCAAATAACCTATCATCCTTGTCCATGTCATAAATCACTATCCTCAAAATCATCATAATCTGACTCGCTAGACCGACTGGGATGGGATCAGAATTATTAACATTATCAAGAAAAAATAAGTAAATGTTCCAAGTAGATATCAACTACCCTATTCTTGCCTATGTGGCTAATTATCCCATACACATCAGTGTCTGTCTTAAGACAGACACTGTGCAAATGTAAGTTATGCGCAAATTGATGCCATAATCTAACCTTTTCTTTATTGTAGCCCGATTCCTCAACAAACTCCCCCATTTTAATCAACCCAAACATTCCTACATCTACATAATCAATGAAATCAACTTGTCCCCTATATAATACTTAAGTAGTTCAGTACTCATCAGACCCTCATGGTGTAACGTTATACCAATCATGGTAGTTTCATACTGTGGATCTACATAAGAATAAAAAATATAGAGTTTCAGCATAATTTTGGATTATCTCAGTAACTCCAGGCCATACAACACAATCAAATAAACTCAACAAATTTCAAACAACAAATTTCAGCAAGTTTAGATAGCACAATTTCAGCCACATTTCAACAAAATTTCAGATGCATAATTTCAACAAATTTCATACACATAATTTTAGCAAATATCAGCATAACTTCAACAAACTATCACCAGGATTCCAGCATAATTTCAAAAAAAATTCACAATATACAGAAACCATAAGTTTTTTAAAACCTAATTTCAATAAAACACCAATTTTTAAACCATATAGACCCTAATTTCAGAAAAAGACCCAATATAGAAACCCTAATTTCATAATCGAAAGTGGGTTGGCCCTTAAACTTTATTTCATCATTTTCAAGCCAATCTCATACCAAAAAATAGCAAACGTACCGTATTGAGGCCATCGATGGAATCCAGTTGTCTTCTTCACGCCATGCTCTTCGATTCGGCTTCGTCCTTGCCATATGTCCAAAAATAATCATGCTATATGCCTTCTTTCAATACTTAAATGATAGAAAGTGGTTTCTTTGTGGTCGATTTATGTTAGAGATGGAGTAAAATGGTGGATTGTCGATTTGGGGATTTAGGATTTTTGGGATGAGGGAAAGGGAGAATCGTTGTTTTCAGAAGAAGGGGGCAAATGGTATGGGAAGAGGACACCCCTTCAGCTTGTCATATGAGTCACATGTTGGGTTGACCGTTAGTTTTAATGGTCAACCCAACAAAGGGTACTCAGGTTGAAATACAACTGCTTAAAATAAAATCAATTTGTGAATATTTCCTTTTTTTCTATATTTATATGGAGTAGAGTTTCAAAATACTTATTCAATTTAGAAATTACTTAAAACTCAAACATTATTGAAAAATTCCAAAAAAGAAAAAAGTACCATGTTTTATAATATTTTATTATTTAATTATTATAATTTGAAATACAGTTTTTTAATCATGCAAGTAAATCTTAAAAAACAACCACGGCAAGTTTAAAAAGTAAAAAATATTTTTTTTTATATTTTACATGTATTTAAATAGTTGTCTATTTTTCCGCAACTTTAATATCGTCTTTACGATATCCAACTTCACACATAATCTGATTTTCTTGAATGTTCAAATCTTTTCTTTACATGTCGTCAATGCTGCTATTTTTTATTTCTATATAAAGAGTTTCAAATTCATACTACAAACATAAAATTGAAAGTATTTTAACGGGATTGTCACCTACAAAGAAAATTATCTAATATGGCGAATCAAAAGGTTGAACAATACCAATATATTTTTTCTACAATGCCGAGTGGACGAAGAGTATCGATAAAATATTTATTAAGGTACTAGTAGAAGAAGCCAGAAAGGGAAATGTGAGTCATGGCGAAGCAGCATTCCATGCAATTTTAATGGCTCGTGGGGTGGTGAATGATACATTTGGTACATCATTTAACTACAATGTTTGTTAGACACGATTTGAAAAGCTCATACGACGATATAACATTTTTAAGATGATTCTGGACACCGTTAGAGTTGATTGGGACCTAGAGAACAACATAGTTCATGCTTTACCATGTCACTGGGATAATTTGGTGTAAGGTGAAAATCTTTGTCTTTCTTAAGTTCCATCCATTGCAAACTTAGCACGATTTTTAACTCATACTCCATATTTTCTTTTTAACATATAGGAAATGGAGTTATGTAAAGCTTACTTGTATGGAGGAGATCCTGACTACGATGCACTTAATATCATATTCAAAGAGAAGTTCGATCTGGAACCTGGGGTTCAAAGCTGACAGTGATTAATATTTCTAGTGACACTGACAGCGTAAACTTTATGCAACTGCATATGATAATTGATTTGACCTCAAATGAGGATGAAGTATAGAGTAACGTCACCGTCGTAACCTTTTACAATGAAGATCATAACCTACCTTCTGACGTGGAGTCTAGCAATGTTCCAGCACCCGTCTATAATTTTGTACCTTTCACAGTTGAGAACTTTACCAATTTTTGTCCTAAAAAATTAGACAGAAAGGGAAAAATAAAGTTGGTGCCTATTGCCGGAGAGGAGAAAACTGGCGCTGACTGAAAAAGGTCAACAGAGATTGACTAGGTTATGTCTTGTGTTTGTTATAATTTTTTCCTGGGCTGCTTGTAATGTTGCCGTAAATGTTCAGCAATTTTATCTTTGAAATAAAAGCAAGCTTTATCATTTGCTCTTATCATTGATCCTTGATTTCAAATATTGTTTTGTCTATCTATGCACCTCTATTTTGTTCTCGTCAACAAAATGGTTTTCTAGTCAGTAAGAGACTAACTTTTTATTCAATGCAATGCTTGAGGAATTGAACATGAGAATCACTGGTAAATCTTGGATTATTTGTTTAGATCTAGACTCATTGATAAGTCACAGATTATTGGAAAATTTTATTCTCAGTGACCATTTATCCTGCAAAATTCTGATAATACTTGCAAAAGACATTAGAGGAGAGTGAGTATTGATGCACTCCTCATCAATACGCTCCTCATACTTCATTAGCATCACCACAAACAAAAATAGTTTGATATGTAATATTTGAGAATTTAAGGATATGAAAAACTCAGGAATACGGTAGGTATGAAAAATCATGATTTTTTCTCATTTGAATACTGACAACACTGTACAAACAACTTTTTGGCAACACATCAATCTAAAGCTACCTTGAAACCAATTAATTCTAGATTTTGTCTTGAACAGTGAACACACGTCTGTATTACCCAGTGTAAGGCTAAGAAACATTTGCAAATATTCGTAAAAAGAAGTCTATACATAAACAGGAATAAAAGGTCCCTTTATCTAGTGAAAAGGATAAAAGCATAAAACTGTAAACAGTATCATCCTTTTGTAACAGAACTCAACCTAATTTGTTTAAAATTAAATAATTTTTCAACCCAAATAAACTAAAACCATTTCATCATAGCATCATTGAACAAACTCAGACTTCTCTTCATCGGAGATACTGAAAAATAAATCCAGGTACTCTTATTTCTTCACAATCTGTTTAGAGACGGACAAATTCTGTTGCATTGTAAGGCCACCGATTTTCCCGACTTCAACATAAACCTCTTTTCTTGCATTTGACACATCTTACTCATACCCTATTCGTTTTCGCAATGTCCCATAACCTCTTATCCATGTTCAAGAATGTATCTAGCAATTTCACAGCTTGATCATTATGGTTTAACAATTTTCTTTTCTTACCCTTTCTCTTCCTAGCTGGATCGCTAACAGACAGAATTATTCTCGGTATCGTCTCCAAATCCCTCAGACATATCCCGAAATTCTATATCTTGAATAGGATCATTTGTATTGACATTATTAGCTTGTCATTCAGCAGCAGCGAGATCCTTTCCACAACCCCCTGTCGCACGATCTTTACCAAATATCTCTAGCCAATCCGGATAAAATGGCCAAGGCTTGAAATGCATATTTTTCGCAGCAGCATCAATCTACAAAACAGTAGGAACAACATCTCAAAAAACTACAAATAAAACATATAGACCAAACTCAACAGAAGATTAGAGATTATATTCACCTTAAGAAAGTTTGCCTATGCATCATCGGTTGCTTCAATCATCTTAGTTGTACCGTTCCAACCAATTCCAGTTTTACCCAACACAGTGACTAAGGAGGAATAACTTTTTTTCCCAAACGTGTATTTTAGAATCTATATGAGGTGTACCTTTGAGATCAATACCTGAAAATTGTTTACTCGTTGCTTGCTCTAGAACTTGTAAGTAGCCCACTCTAAAACCATTTTCGGCCTTCCAATCATTAGCAACAATCTCCTCCAGACATAAAATTAAGACTTCCTCCTCTTTTTGACTCCAACTACGTCTACACACAACGTTTTTTTGTTTTTCGATCGATCGTTACTTCTTGGGAATTATTTGCATCCATGCTACCACAACAACCTTCAAAAATAAATACTCACATAAACAATCAATGATACAATAAGTTGCCAATAGTTAACGTACAAGTGCCAACAATCTCCTATTTACATAAAATATATATGTAAGTAGCCAACTTAAGGTAACACAAGTGGATCAAAAGATTCTTGTAAAGACAAACTTGAAGTCTGTACATAAGCAAATAGTCTCTAACATAAAATTCAAAGTCTACTAAATAAAATTAATACAAAAATTCATTCGAACATACGTCGTGATCTCCATTCATTAAACATATTGTTGGCTAACTCATCTCTCCAATCGGACCACTCAGGTGTGGACTCCACATTATCGATGACATCAATATTTTCATCTTCATGGTCTACCTCCAAGTTCGCAACATCAAGAGTGTGCTCAATAGAATCAATATCCATCTCTAACCTTATAAAGTTATGAATAGGACAACAAGTCAAAATAATATCGTTTTGAATATTAATAAGATAATACATTTGCTTCGTAAAATTCCCCAACGCATTTTTGACAGGCTAAAAGTTCTCTCTATAACATTCCGCGCTCTTGAATGAGTCATATTAAAGAATTCTTTATGATTTTGCGGCGCTCGACAACCATCACCCCATTCGTCTAAATGATATCACACACCTTTATATGGAGTTAAAAACCCTTCCACATTGGTGTATCCATTATCACAAAGATAATAATTTCCTGCCACGTAAAAACAAGGCAAAACTATTTAATTTATAAGTGTAATTTATGTTGGGACAAATGTAAGAGGTGTAATGTAACAATACCCTTGGACACTTTTAACCCTTGGTTACTAGTGACAGCATCTCGTAAAACTCTAGCATCAACAGCTGATCCCTCCACCCAGTCAAAACATAAGTAAATTTCATGTTTCGATTGCACACTCCTAGCATGTTAACTGCCATGTCACCTTTCCTTGTCCTATACCTTGGTTTTTCGATTTGGCGTACCAACACATTGATGTAGGTATCGTCTAATGCACCTAAACAACCCTATTCAACACAAAAAGGAGAAAAAAAAATGGTCATATAAATTCATAACATCTACATAAAAACTACTAAATACATGACCTATTTCAAACATTGATCATGATGGTTACCTTAAAATGTTTCCATCTACCGATATTGCAGTCATCTATCACCAGTTCAGGTTCAAGGACAAGAATTCAATGGAGCTTCAGAACCGCATTAAGCACAGAGTGGCTAAACGTTTGCCCAGATTTTATGAAGTTGTGCTTTACTATTCCATTTTTTTTTGTGATGTGCTAATATTGAAAGAAACATTGCTACTTTTTCGTCTATCTTGACACACCTAGATGCCTTTAACCCACCAACATGTTCTAACAAATAACAAAAATGAAAATGCATTTCTTGTCATTCTCATATTAATGATACATGCATCACCAGTAACATGCATAATTCGTTTCAAATGACTTATTTGGTTAGGAATCCTAGTTGTCATAACATATCTAACTAGTGCTTCTCTTTGCCTACGTCTCCTTCTATTATTATCGTTCCTTAATAGAAATAATATTAAATTAAAAAAGAACTACACATTCATGCATAATCTCTTCTAAGACCATGTATATCTCGACTTTTTTCCTTGAAAGTTCCATTCCAATAAAAATCTGACATACAGGATGAAAAATGTAATTAAGGATAGTCCCAATATTTCTTCGTAAATATACAAGATAAAAATACAGATTACAAGAAATAAGAATACCAATCCCCATCAAAATACTGACAATTAAAGGGCTTATAATTTAGACATTTGATAATGTAGATGACTATCAGAACTTAACTGTTCCATTTATCTAAAAACATCAAGGGAATAGAACTAGAGATACATCTATTTATATTAGTCAGAACCATAGCATTCAATTTCAATTGGTTTACGAAATCATTATACATATGATGTTTGATAGTGAATGTGAATGGTAAGGTCTTTCTACTATGCATATAAAAGAGAACTAGAAGTTTACAATATAACACCTAAAATTTAACAGCAAAGGAAGATGGGTTTTCATTAGATTTAAAGTAAAAAAGGATTAGTACATGCATCATCAGTGTGAGGCGATAATTAATTAGGCAAGTACTTGTAATATTCAAGGAATAATCACTGCCATCAGGAAAGAGAATTATGACTTCCCTTATATCCAATTAGGTGCTGGAAAGTTTGTTAAGCATACAAAAGGTAAATACATAAAATCAATTTGTGGTTCTTCAGTGAATAGGCTATATGTAAGTTTTTGGGCTCTTGAAACAGATAAATTTTTGAAGGGGCATCGACGTCCGCAATGGATGTAGTAGAGTGGAATGGATTAAACTTAACCTTGCTCCAGTCTTGCTTGAAAATTATGATGGTGTCATAATTCATGATAGCACGTGAATTTGTGTAGGGCATACATCCATGTCATCTACTATCAGGGATCGGGACCAAGCAAATACCTCGACATTCGAGTTAGCAGTGGAGATTGGCAGAAATCACTCAAGAATAGGCTGCATTTTTTAAGTAAAATGCAAAGGCTTTAATTCAGTTAACCATCTGTTAGCCATTTTTGTAAGTAAAATCCAAAGGCTTTAATTCATTTTCTAAGTAAAATGAGTTCATTCATTTCTCCTCTGTTAGCCATAAGACAAATTCATCACCTGTAATTTGGCTAGTCATGCAAGAGTTCTAATGGAGGGTGTTTCTCACTTAGTTGTTGTGTAAACGCTATTGCAGCGAAATTCATCTGAGTAAATTGAAGGCGTTTGGTTTGGTTTTTTTCAGAAAAGGCTATATGTAAGTTTTGGTACCTAGAGCTCAAATATACTACAACCGAATACATGGTACTTTACAGCCTGATAGTAGCAAATTAGCATAGTAATATTGGTTTACCCATGTATCAAAGTACCAAAGAGAAACCACTTCACGTGAAGATGACAAAATCAAAGTCTGCCAACCAAACAATGCCATGTAATTCTTAAAGAACTGAAGGAAAATGCCTTCAAAATTCCCACTCCAAATGTAGGAAAAACCTACACAATAAGCATACAATTGTTCGGGGAAACACTAAAATATACAGAATTGCAATAAATAGAAACCAAAAAATATATCTGACTTTTCCAATACACGGAAAAATGAACATTATTAAATAGCAAAATCAGTAATTTTAACCAAAGAGAAACCTAATTAAGTAGTGGTAGGGTTGAGAATTTTTACTTATAATTGAATACAATCTTGTTGCCCTTTCACGTCGCCTACCACCAGCAAAAAAAAAAAAAAAAAAACACACTGCGAAGCAAGAGATGCATCTGCAGGGGATTTGTTTCGATAAATTTCAGCGTCGTTCTTCTGGGAAAGGCCGAAATAAGCAAGAAATTGTGATTTCTATGTTTTAGGAAGTTTATCGGAAGAAGAAATAAGTGAAAGAAAAAAATGGCGAAAGAAGGGGAGAGTGGAGACGAGGGGGAGAGAGAGAATGCGTAGAAGGGTAAATCAGGAAAAAATAATTAATACTACCTTATACTAATTGGTGGTATTATGGATCATAGGTGGGGGGTGTGATCCATTCTCCCCCAAACATAAGATTAGGCATGATAAGATTATTTATCATGCCTAATCGCGCAAACCAAACGGCACCTAATTCTATAATTAATGAAATGGACTAACAATGGATATATTAATATTCAAAGATAATGAGGTGCATAGGCAATGACTTAACTACAAAGTTTTGCTTACGGAATAAATTTAACCTCAGGCAATGACTTAACTACAAAGTTTTGCTTACGGAATAAATTTAAAAAATAAAAATTATAGAATATCATAATTTACAAAGTGAAGTACGAAATATCGTAGTTCTGGAAACAAAAATTACTACGGACTCTCACTTGCAATGAAAACAAAAATGGCAATGAAATTTTCATCGTCATAGTAATGAAAACAGCTACAAAACTTCTAATTTCTATAGTGGCGACATTGCAACTAAATTTTGGTACTATATAATTTTCGTAGCCATGACTTTGGAAATTAATTACTACAAAACTTTCACTTCCATTGTGACAATAGTGGCTACAAATTTTCTGCTACTATGTGTGAGACACTGACCCACATGGGATTATGAATAATAAGATAAGTAATATATAGTATTAACTAAAGAACTCAAGTGCATCCATTGGACATCTCTTTTCAGCGAATTGTTTATAAGTGAATTGCACGATGCAATCGAGTGGGTTTCGATGCAATTCTCGCGTCTAATTGGCTCGTGGGCTCGAGATGTGACAAATGGTATCAAAGCCGAGCACTAAACAAAGTCAGGAACTAAGTGCTATGCGGGACAAAATGCTACGTGCGTGGGATTGAGCTCGAGGCATGACATTATGAATACAACAATAAAAATTACGTAATTAAGATTATAAAAATTATTAAATATTCACAAATATGGGCTACAGGAATTTGTACACATGAAATAATTACAGAAATTAAAATAACGGTAGCCCAAATTAACTATAGAGGTATTAGGTTTCGAAATAGCTACAATCATTTTTGTAGCTGTGATACAAATATATGAGGATCTGCTACAGCTAGGCTGAAGTTGATGCCCTGTTTATTGGTAGAGAATGAATTGAAGGGTAAATTGGGTATTCAAAAGTTGGTATGACAAAATATTTTATTTTATAATAACTAGCCGTTGTGACACGCGGTTTTTTTGCGTGCATATAATAAATAGTATTCTACACATTAAAATATATTATAAATAAGAGTAAAATATATAAACTAAAACATCACATTACAAAAAAAAAGAAGGAAAGAAAGAAAAAAATTAATTTATCAATTAATATAAAATTTGAAAAGTTGAATAAAGTAGTTATTATATCAATTGAGGGTTATTTTTAACATTACAAAAAAGTGGTGCGGTGGTGTCATTAGACGCTATTTATGAGTAAAAAATAAATTTTTTTTATATAATAATATAGATATAGATATTTAATCGTTATTTTATCAAACAAAAACTTGTTTTCAATAAAAAAAATATTAATGAACACTTTAATTAAACTATTGCTAACACTCTTGTGAGGGAACGCATGAGTTAATGATACGAAGAAAAGGATAGGTATGTTTAAACACATTATTTGCGCATGGAATAAAGCTGACAAATAGATAAATATGTATACAAAAAGTACCTAATTCAAACATTCTCTGTGAATTATTCTGAAATTATTCGAGTGTTTTAATGACACATGTTACAGGGGAATGCATTTTTCGTCCTTTAATTATGATGAGGTGACACTTTTGATCCACTATAATTTCAACTTTACAATTGAGAATAATAATTTAAAAAAAGTAGAACATTTTTTTCAAGTTTTACCAAAAAAAAGAACATATGCTTAATATTACAACCATCTTTTTTCAATGAGATTGCCATTTTTCAGCAGAAATTGAACCTAATTAACTACCTTTTTTAAAAAATTATTAATCTTTAATTACAAAATAGAAATCCAATGGACCAGAGGTACCATTCCCTCGGAATTATGAGATAAAAACGGAGTTTTCCCTGTTAGAGGAGAAACAAACTTTTGAAATAAAATTGAATTTATAGCTAGCTAGGTTAAATTACAGTTATCTCCCTTCAGGTTTTGACATAATTACGAATACTTTTTTTGTTGTTTGAAAAGGGTTAATTGCAATTTTCATCCTGTAATTATAGGTATTTGGCTTTTTGGTCCTTTAAGTTTTTAGGGTAGCAAAATAGTCCTTTAACTTTTCAGTTAATTGCATTTTCCGTCCTGTAATTATAGGTATTTTGCATTTTGATCCTTTAAATTTCTAGGGTAGCAAAATAGTCATTTAACTTTTTTAATTTTCGCGATTTTCGTCCTCTAGTCACTGGATTTTTAAAACTTGTCGGAATAATGGCACACGATTAGATTGATCTTCTTGAGTGATACCACATTCAGGCATAGCCCTTTCTTCCGGCGAGTTTAAAAGCCTCACGTGTGAATCGCGTGCCATTATTCCGGCGAGTTTTAAAAAATCCCGCAATCAAAGGACAAAAATTAAAAAGTTAAAGGACTATTTTGCTACCCTAAAAACTTAAAGGACCAAAACGCCAAATGCCTATAATTATAGGACGAAAATTACAATTAATCCTGTTTGAAAAATCATAAATATTTTTCGATTTTAACGATCGTCTAACAACTAGCTCAATCCGTTATTCTTCATTAGGTTTTCATCCATTTTTTATAATGAACTGACCTATCCTTGTGCACTATAAATTAGAATTTTATTTCTAAAAAATATTGTTATAATTTTTCAAATTTTTCCACCTACCTCGCCTGTTTTTTTAAATATTTTTATTTTTTTCAAAAAAAAAATACCACAAGGGCAAAATTGATAACTTTTGGCCCTTATCCAAGAATTACATAATTTCTCAAAGATTAGGGAATATTCATAATTTTTTAAATAATGAAAAATATTTATAATTATGCCAAAATCCGGATAACTTATTGTGATTTGCCCATATAATTATTGAAAATATATAGAACGAGTAATGCGTGTACTAATATACGTATATAGTTCCAGTCAATGTCAAGAAAATATAATTTCATGGAAAAATCAACGTCATTACTTGTCTATCACACCAAAACCGTGTTCAGCAAAATATTCAAGATTATTAACCAGAGATAAGCAAGTGTTACGTCGTGTTTGGCTTCATTATTAAAACTATGAATCTTAATAAACATGTCCATCTTAGACTACGGACCATTTCAAATCAAATCTAAATCCAAATCCAAATCAAATAAAAGGGCAGACATTAAATTACTAGAAAGCCCTGGAATCACGTTCAAGCATCGCCCAAATATTCATCACCCCGTACAAGAAAATTATAATTCAAGATTGGTCAAATTCAAACTAATCATATGATAAATGCAATACACTTATCGTGTGATTGGTACATAATTTTAAGAGTAAATTACATCTATCTTTCCTAAGGTTTGATATAATTATAAATACCCCCTTGTTGTTTAAAAAATTACAAATACCTCCTGAGATTTGTAATTTTCAACCAAAGGTCCAAAATTGACCATTTTGCCCTTAATTTTTTTGTTAAATTATAGAAAAATCAGTGGAGGCAAATTGCATTATTAACTTTTCTGTGTAAAAAACTTAAAAATCTCTCCTTGCGCATTGTAGTCCAAAACAATTCAAAGAATTTTAAAATTTAAATAAAATGCATAAGGACATTTCGATCAGTTCACCCATAAAAATTAGTTATTTGTTAGACGATTACAAACTCATGGGAGTATTTATAATTTTTCAAATAACAAAAGAATATTTAATTATGTCAAATTTTAGAGAAAATACTTATAATTTACCCTAATTTTAAAAAAATAATTAATTATATAATAAATATATTATATTTCCTCTATAATTAATTTGGATCGACTAAACACAAAAAATTTCCTCACATCACGTTACATTTACCCCCTCCTCCTAAAGTCAAACCCCACAAATCCAAAATATGCAAGAAAATCGAAGCTTCCATGGAATTAATATACTTGCACAAGACTTGCATTTCTTTGACCGCTACCCTCTTGATCAAGTCTTCCTCTCTCTCTCTCCCTATATATAAATACAATTATACTTTGTGGCTCTCACTTTCTTTGATTCAATCCACAGCACAACAACCCAAAAAGATCAAAACCCTCAACCCTTAAACAAGAATTAAGTCCAAAATTGCCTCAATCCATTGATTCAAATGTTCATATGTGGGAGTGGAAGCTTTGGCCATGAAGACAACGAAGAACTGTACGGCAGTCCAAGCCCCACGCCGAAGCGGTCGAAAAGAACCACGAGCTTCTGCAAGATTATCGGCAAGGACAGCTCGAACAAGAACCCTTACGCCGATAGGGGCCTCGACAAGTTCTACGCCCTTCTGGCCGATCTCGACGACAAGAAGCAGAAGATTTACACTCAGAGAGGCTCCGAAGACATCTCCTTCGTCCGGTTCGTCTACACCAATGATTCCGACCAAGTCAAGCCCATCATCGTCAAGGTGAAGGAGAAGAAACAAGAAAAGAGCAGCCCGAACAACAATTCGATGATGATCAAGCATTCACACAACAACAACACTGCAACGATGAATCAAGCAGCCGTAGATCATGCAGCAGATCAAGACAAGGTTGCTGCAGATCAGGGGTTGTCAAAAGAGGAGTCGGGCGGTGAGAAAACGCGTAAGAAGAAGAGGTGCTTGAGATGCAACGCGAGCTTTAACTTGAGGCTACATCCGTGGTACTATTTCCCTGTGGTCGTGGTCTTGATACTGCTGTTTCTCGCGATAAACGGGCGGTCGTTTGCGATTCTGTGCACGTCGATCGGGTGGTATTTGGTGCCTAGTATCTCTGGTGGGACCTCATCTTCGTCAATTGAGCAGAGAAAGCCTAAGAGAAAGAAGGAGTATGTGAGAAAATTAAGTGAGAAGAAGATGATGAGTGTGCATAGTGAGGGACCATCTTCGCCTAAAAGTGTTATAAATGGGCTGTCGGACAACAAGAAACAACAACATGGCCATAGAAGAAGCTTGTGATCAAGACATGTTCATGTTTGCTTCTCGGGTTCTTGAGATCTCTGGTCTTGTGCATTCTTTTTCCATTTTATTTATTTTCTTTTTAAATTTTGAATATTGACTGGAGATGAGTTATGGGGCTGTCTGTAAATAGTTTTTGTGGAGGAACATGTTAGGGAATCATGGGATTTGAATTAGTCCATGTTGTACATGTTCTATGGTGTACATTATGGTAAATTTGTACGTTTCAATTTGTACAAGTGTGACGATTGAGACCAATAATGTGATAGAAGATCCGTCAGATCTATCCTGGAACAAGGTTGAGGAAGGCTATCCTTGTGTCCGAACTTCAGCAGCCTTGAATTGTATTTTCAAATTCAATAGTTGAAGGAAGTATCATCATTCTGGTCGGTTTACTTATTCTATAGAAAAATAAATGATTTGCTTAATTTTTATGGTAAATTAATACTATATATCTACGACGGGTAAATAAAGTCTATGCGAAAATTTAAGTCTTGGCCTAATCAACACTTGCTACGGTTTTGGCTATGGGCAAACATTTGCCACGACTTTCAGTTATAATATTTTGATCTTGTTTGCAAAAACAACGACTAATAATCATTACATATTTACAGTTAATTAGTATTCGTCAAATTTTTTGTTTAAACTATTTGGTTGGGCGGAAGCAATAAGAATTGAAGAATACATTTGACCAAATTCTAAAAACTCCAAATTGAAAAGAAATTATTTTTATTGTTGAATGATTCTCTTAATAAAAGTAACAACTATTTAAAAAAAAAGACTTATAATATAGGTAAAACATGTACCTATGTTACAGACTTGGAGTGGAGCAGGTTACGCAGAAATTGTTAGCGCATTATAGTCCTGTAACCATAAGAGTCCTGTAACTCTCTTTATTTTATGAAATTTACCTTACCCCAAAATATAGGTAAAACATGACTGAAACAGACTAAATTTTGTAATGTCTCATACACCCACAAATTTGGTCCAAAAATAGCCCAAAACCCTAGCAATAATCTGGAAATTTTTCGGGTCCAACTAATAACAATAGAAAATACGAAAAATGTTTCAAATCGATTGAAAATAAAAAAAAAATCTAAAGAATTGCCTAAATAATGGTCAAAATGATGGCATTTCGCAACAAATAGTGGCTCTCATGACAAAAGTGATGAGAGGTTGGAGTCTCTTCTTAAAGACGATCAAAACAATAGGTAGATTGCTCCATTACTCCTCCAAAATAAAAAATTATAATCATTTAAAGTTTTACATTCGAACCACGCAGCAAGACACTACAATTTTGACTTTTGCCTATTCAAATGCTCTCAAAATACACCCGTCTCTTGTTCTTCATCATCATTAAAAAATAATAATATATAATAATAAAAAGTCATTGTTCTTCTAATGTTACAGCGATTTGATTACATGTCTTGGCTAATTTGTGGCATTCTTGTGCTAGTAGTAACTGTACCTTTCAGTCAAAATTGCCCATTTGATTTATTAGTTGGTGTGTAATGACATAAGCTAGATATATATATATATATTTGAAACTAATAAATCAAAGTTAGGAAAAATTAAGTCCCTACCGTAATTATCCAATTATTTAGTCACCCTAATCTCTAATTGAATGAATTAATTATTTCGGCGGCTAAGTAGTTTATTTGTTGGCGTGTCTCACAAGCTAGGAAATGTTAGTATATTTTTATTTTCTCACGCATCAATATAGCTTGATTCATTGGTTTTGTTTAGGTAAAATTACCATATTGGTCCTTTAAGATTGTTTCATTTTAATTTTAGTGCCACGCTTTACAAAAATTTGTTTGTAGCCTCAAGTTCTATTAGAATTTGCATCTTCAATCCAAAAATATAGAAATTTTAGTCATTTCTCACTCCGCCATTAGAAACTAATGGCATAATCGACGCGATCTTCATATGGACGTTACTTGGTGGATTTTTAGTGGAAAAATCACACATAACCCTCACATACATGCAGTAGAAAGCCAACCAACCATCACAACAGTAAAAAAAATTTTAAGCCCTGAATCATCTGCCTATCCTTTCGAAATCCTCTCCAAATCTTCGTCTTTCAAGTGAATTACGCAGAAAATTAGGCGGTGGATTTGGAGAGATTTTTGAAAAAATTAGCATATAATTTAGGGGTTAGGATTTTTTTTTAACTGATATGACTGTTGATTTGATATTTACTGTATATATGCACATGATGATTATGCCGTGATTTTCCCTCTAAAAAATCACTAGCTAATATAGCTACTTGAAGATCATATCGGTTGTGCCGTTAATAACAAACGGTACAATTTAATAAATGGCTTAAGTTTGATATATTTATGAACTATGTCAATTTTTAATAGGTCAAAAGTAATATTTCGTTAAACGTAAGACGAAATGGCCCATCTTTTTAAGACCAATATTTCCATAACGCCGTTTGGTTCATAATGGGTTATGTACATGCGAGCAGTTATTTACAAAGCCTTTTTAATACACTCGATGAGTGTGCATAATTAAATATAAATATATTTTAATCGAAAAAGTTAAAAATATTAAAATAAAAAAAAGAAAAATGTTATAAAAGTTAAAAAGTAAAAGTTGAGAAGAGTGGGCATTTTGGGAGTTTAAAAAATTGGTTTGGAGGTTTAGAAGAGTGGGAGGATGAGAATTTAATAAATAAATAAATAAAATATTAGAAAAATATATAAATTAGCAAACAAAAAAAAGTGAGATACCAAATAAGTGCTCTCACTAAGTAATAAACTAGTAATTTGTGGCACACTCTACGTGTGTGCAACTTTTATAATATTATTTAATAAAGTATTTATAAAATTTTATGATTTAAATTATATACAAAATAATAAATTAATATTAAATTTATAAAAAAATAGTAACAAAAAAATGAATGAAAATTTTTTAAAAAAAAAGTAACTATGAAAAGATAAAGGGAGTAGAAATGAGAAAGCAAAAAAATAAATTAAATATAAAATAAAAACCAAATAGGAAGAGACACCAAAGATGTGATCAGATAGATTTCAAGACTTGAACTATTATTTTTTTCATTGCATGTAACTTCAACTTATTTCAAAAGTTCAAATTATATCTTCCTTATTTTAATATTAAAAACAGAGCTAAATCGAAAAAAACCAAAAACAGATAAAAAAAAATCCTTTTTGGTTGGAAATAATGATACTATATACATTTTAATAAAATGTTCTAATTTCCTTTTTGTAATTTTGTCAACTTTCAGTTGTGTTTTTGTAATAAATTAAATTTTGTAAGAAGATTAATTATTTATATTTTTATATTATGTACTTATTTGATGCAAATTTGGGTATGTATCTAATTATATTAGTCGACGTGGCACGTCATCCCAGCTACGTGCATATAATAAATAATATTTTACATTTTAAATATAGTAAAAATAAAAAAAATATATATATATAAACAAACACATCATATTTAAAAAAAAAAAAGAAAGAGAGAACGAAATCTATACTAATATAAAAAGAAAATACCCTCTATACTCACAAACAGCGATTAATGACATTACCGCACCAATTTTTTGTGATGCCAAATAACTAACTTATTCAACTTTCTATTTTTCTCATATTAATTTTCTTTTGTCTCTTTCTTTCTTTGTTTCTTTCTTAACATAAGTAATGTGTTGATTTATATATTATACTCTTATTCATAATATATTTTAAAACGTAAAATATTATTCGTTATATACACGCAGAAACAGTGTGCTGCAATGGCTAGTAAATAAATAAGAAAGAAAAGAAACCAATTATTGTTATAATAAAAAAAATTGATATATTACGATATAAGGAATCACTCTTTATAAATAAAAATTTAATTTTCTTTTTATATTAATATAGATTAACGCCGTCCTACAACATATTGTAGGATGAGAAAAACAACTGTTCTCCCCAAACCCTATTGATGCGAATAGGAGATTTTAGGAAAGTAATGGAGAATGTTAATCTTCATGATTTGGGTTTTTTAGGGACGAACTTCAGTCGGACTAATCTAAATTGTTGATACTAAGAGAGTGTTTGGTTAAGTTTATAAACTTTTCAAAATATCTTAAAAAATGTTTGAGAGTTTATATATTTTAAAATTTTGTTTGGCATTTTTTTTTCTTTTAAAGATTTTATAAAATCTCAAAATAAAATGTTTTAGATTTGATAAGCTCTTAAAAAAAAGAATTAGCATTATCCAACTTTTTTCAAAATATGTTATAAGCTCTAGAAGATTAATATATTATAAAACAAATACTCATTCACTGAGCTCTCTCTCTCTCTCTCTCTCATATATGCACACGTACATACACATATAGACATTCTCTCTCTAGAATTTTAAAAAAAAAAAATTGCTATTTAATTTACTCACATTTAAAAAAGAGAAAATGCATCATTATTAAATAATAAATTATTATAGTTAAATAAAAATAAGATTGTTATTGATATTATGTGTACTGAAAAAATATAAGTTCAAGATGTTATAAATTATACGACTAGAAATAGTCATTGCATTCACAAAAATAACAGCAATTCTATATTTACCACATCAAGAAAAACGCTCAATACCAATGAAAAAGAATCGATTTCGAGCTAATTAGAAAGTGTAATTCTTGTTGCTAATATATTATTTAATTTAAGAAATATACTTGCTAATGTATTTAGCAACTAAAATTTACTTGCTAACAAATTTAGCAACGAATTGTTCAAAGTATATATGAAGATGTAGATTAACAACAAGAATTTTACTTGCTAATTAACTCGATGTTGATTTCAGCAATAAATCTTTTCGTTGCTATTTTAGCTATTTTCTTGTAGTGTATATTAATATTCGACTAGCATGAATGTACATATATATTCAAAACTTTTGGTCATAATCCGTTATTTTTTCTTATTTTTGTAAATACAAATATCTATTAAATTTTTATTTGAAGTTAAACTAATGTGTACTATTTATGAAATTATTTTAAAAGTATTTAAATATAAAATATGTCAATAACTAACAACTTATTTTATTCTAATAGTATCATGTCTTTTTTGCTCATTTACCAATAAAAAGACCTTATTATGCTAAACACCTAACATCTTATAAGTTTTAATATCTTATTTTATCCAAACACTTTATAAACTTATTTTAGAATAAAATCCCACATCTTATAAACTCAAAAAGCATCTTATAAGATGTAGGAGCATATAAAATATTTTAGAAAAGCTAAGCCAAACACCCTCTAAATCTTATAATATTAATGCTATCATTTCCCCGAATGAGAAAGAGAGTTCGCACCAACCTTCTGTTCACATCCAAACTTTTTTGGAATATATTATTAATCAAAAAGCTAAATAAATTGGCTAATCGTTAAAATTTATAATAAATTTAAACTTTACATATTTTTAAGATAATAAATTCACAATAAGCTCCTACTAAATTTGAGCTCTTGTGCATTTTTACGGGTCGATAAAAAAGTGTTCAATATCATTTGTTATGACTCATCCATATCAAAGTCCTATAGAAATAAGCTCAAACTATCAAAGCCTTTGCGCATCTTATAAAAGAAACCTCCCGGACACTACACACTAAATACATACAACAAAATCCAGGCTTCCAAGTCGAGTCACGACGAAGCTCTTCCACCGCGATTTTCACGCCTTACTTGGTATCAAATTTTCAAAGCCTTAATACAATATTTCAAGGTGATACTTAGTTTGTTCTATAAAATAGGAAGATATGACACATTCGATTCAAGAGAACAAGCTTCAACCCTTGTATCGAGATTAAGAGCGAAGAATCAAAGGATAATCTTTATTCTCAAATATTGTAAGGTTTCAATTTAAATTTATAATAATTTCATTTGTCCATCTTTTAGTACCCTTCATCTCTTCATCCTACATCAACATAATCCGTTCCAAGTGCCTAGTGGCACCCAATAAGAATCAAGTCATCATGAAAAAAAGGAATTCGTCGATATATCACTTCTGCCTGTCACTAATTTTGCCTATAATTATTTTAATTTCTGTAATTATTTCATGACTACGAATTTTTGTAGCCCTTTCTGTAAATAAACAATATATGTATGTTCTGTAACCAATTTTATTGCAGTAATGATGAAATATCCGTTGCGAATATTTAATAATTTTATAATTTTAATTACGAAGTTTCTATGTTATATACATTAGTTCCACGTTCCGGTCTCACTCCCATCGCCTTGTCCACAAAACACTTAGTTCCCGACTTTGCTTGGTGATCGACTCTGATACAATTTTTCACGCCGCGCGCCTGAGAGCTTGTTGGATGTGAGAATTGCCTCAAACCCACCTGAGTGCATCCTGAAGTTCAGCTATGAACAATTTGGTGAAAAGAGATATATAATGGATGCACTTGAGTTCTTTGGCGAATGCTTATATATTGTTTATCTTATTAGTTCATAATTAATGTGGGACGGGTTATACACATGGTAACAGAAAATCTATAGCCATTATTAACGCAATGGAAGTGGATATTTTGTCGTAATTAATTTCCAATGCCATGGCTACGAAAATTAGGTAGCAATTTTTCTACCAAAATTCCTAGCAATGTCGTCCCTATAGAAATAGAAGTTCTATAGCTGTTTTCATTACTATCTTGATGAAAATTTCATAGCCATTTTCGTTTCATTGTAAATGAGACTTCGTAGCAATTTTCGTTTCCACAACTACGATAATTTCATAGTTCACTTTGTAAATTAAAATATTCTATACTTTTTTTCCAAACTTATTCGCTACGCAAAACTTTACAGCTAAGTCGTTGTGTATGTACCTCATTTCTTTGGATATTTTTAATACATAATTTGCTATGAAACATCCATTATTAGCCCATCTCGTTAGCTACATAATTACAGTATTTGTAGCCATTTTGTTGTTTATATACATTTTTTTTTTTGATAATTTTAATACCCGATTCGCTACGGAATATCCATTGTTAGTCCATCTCATTAGCCACGGAATTCATTTCGTTGCAATATTTTTCGTAGTATATGCATTATTTTCTAGTAGTATATCTCTGCCCCCCCCCCCCCTTCCCCCTTACCCTCCCCAAAACCAAACCCGTCCATAGATAAGTCGAACATAACCTCATTCGCTGTTTTGAACTTGCAATTCTTGCACTTACGATATGGGCACTTAGCCCCATTTACAAAATCATGAACACTGTTCTCAAACTTTTGCCTAACTCCTATATTCCGCAATAGGTTCTTCTCATACATCAACCTCGTTTATTGTTTTGACATTTTCACCTAACTATATATATATATATATATATATTAACTATAGCTTTGTCATAATTAATATATAATATATTAAAAACAAGAACTACATAAGAGTTTCAGTTGGTCTCAATATTACCTAGATAACGATGCACCTCCTCCACCTTATCTTTTTAGACAGAATGATCGATTACAATATCGATACCATGTGAATTCGATATTAATGTAGTTTAACAATACATATATATATATATATTTATATATAATACCAACATAAAAAAATGAAGGTTGATATATAGATAACTTGTGAGGTTTGATAGTTAGGATGCAAGAGAGTGGGAATACAAATGAGATGATGCATTTCAATTTATACAACTACTTGTGATAGATTTTTCTGATGAATTTAGGGACGACATATAGCCGTTACAATATAGTCATTGAAATATAACCGTTAAAAGCTATTTTCGGTGAACTTACGAAGGGTTTTGGAACAAAAAATTGTAGCTGCTTAGAATATAGCCATTGATGTTTCTAACGAAATTGGGAAAAATAACATGGGCACTGCACATTCTACAACATTTGGGGATTTTTCATCCCATGTTGCCCCCTTGAGCACCACTCGGCGACATCGCCATTGTCCAGTGTGTGCTGGGCAACGAAGGCCGCCCAAATCTGACATAGATTCGGGCGATCGCCGTCACCCAAGTGTGCGTTGGGCAACGATGACGTCGCCTAGGTGTGCTCCGGGGGGCGATGGCCTCTGCTGCTGGTGGCGGAGAGGAGAGGGGGGGAGGGGGTGGCGGGCGAGGGCAGTGATTGGGAGTAGGGGATTATTTTTTTTTTAATTTATATTATACAATAATTTTCGTTTATAATTATATATATACTTATATACAATTAAGCCACGTTGGAATTTTATTGTACGTAATTTTCACGTGGACACACACACACGGTATGGATCGCCGGACAATGAGGCAACTAAATGATATATCAACAATTTCTGTTCATTTCACTGGAAAATTGGCTCCAAAAACTCTAAATCTGGCGAAATTGATGCATTTTTTAATATAGTGTATAATATTTATAACTATGATAATTAGTGTACTAAAATTGAACGGCAGTCAAGTTAATGGACTATTTTTTTTTCCCAACGAAATTACACCATCGGAAAATCCGTCTAAAAAGTATGAATCTCATACAATTTTCCTGCACATATCCGTAGGAACTTTGGATTTTGCGTGAACCGTAGCAATAACGCTTAATATCAGCATAAAAACCATCGAAATTACCAATGCCCTTATATAATTCGTCAAATACCGTCTTTAAGTTTTGACGAAAAAACATTCCGACGAGTGGCGACGGAATTGTTTTCCTGTCCACTATTCCAATGAATTGGGATGAATTTTTAATTTCCAACAACAGTTGCAATCCCCTCCATCTGCAATTGGATATTCATCCTAAACTCGCACAAAACCGTTGATAAATTCGTGAAAATTAGAGACAATTCTTGCCGACGCAAATTTCCATCGCAATAAAATATTTTCCTTAGTGTTGTATATACTTAACTTAAAAATGAGTATAATAACTAACAAATAAATAATGATGTAAAACATAAATGATCTTTTAATTTTAAAAATTTAAATCTTTTGAAGACTGAAAAGTACAATTTTATCAAAATTTGCACTAAAATTAAAAATGAGTATAATAACCAATAAATAAATATTTATTTAAAACATATAATGTTATTTTATTCTTAACATTTAAAATAATTGGTATGAGATAAATTTAACATGGCTGGGAAGTTGAAGGGCATTTTTGGTGTTATAATAATTTAGTGTAGTGGTATCAAAATTATCACTTTGAATAGAAAAACCCTATTCTCTTTATAATAGTACTAGCCGTTGTGGCACGTCGTCCCTACGTGCATATAACAAATAATTTTTTCCGTTTTAAAATATATTATATATAAGAGTAAAATAATAAACCAATACATTACATTAAGAAAAAAATAAAGAAAGAAAAAAAATAATTTATCACTTAA
The DNA here is from genome assembly GCA_034509735.1 of Sesamum alatum. Lineage (NCBI taxonomy): Eukaryota > Viridiplantae > Streptophyta > Magnoliopsida > Lamiales > Pedaliaceae > Sesamum > Sesamum alatum. The sequence goes on from JACGWO010000004.1 coordinate 17,198,113, forward strand.
TGTAAAAATTGGAAGTTGAATAAGTTAGTTATTGCCGTTTGTGAGTGTGAAAACCCTCTATCTATCTATCTATATATATATTAGTATAGATAGATTGTCTTAGGGATAATTATACTGACACCTAATGAAGTATAATCAAATTATGAAAACCTCCCATCATCTTTGAATAATTACACATCATCCACCTAAATTGTTACTCTAATTATACTAACACCCGCTTCCAGACATTTTTGACTCAAAAAATATTGACGTCAGCCAAAAATGGCGTTGCCCCTGTCGACCTAGTTTTAAGTATTTCTAACTTTTTATGGAGCATAATACCTTTTCGGGTGCATCAATAATTATGGAACATGAGGAGGCGTATCTGTATATTACATAGGGTAAATTACAGTTACCTTCTAAAAAATTTAGTATAATTATAAATACCCCAAAAAAGTTACAAATAACTCTATGAGATTTGTAATTTTTAATCAAAGGCCTAAAATTAACTATTTTGCCCTTGAATGTATAGTTAAAATTGTAAAAAAATCAACCGAGGCAAATTGCATTATTGCTCCTCTTTGTAAAAAACTTAAGAAACCTCTCCCTGCGCATTGTAGTCCAAAAAAATTAAAATATTTTAAGAATAATTCAGTTTGTATAAGGGCATTTTGGTCAGCTCACTCATAAAAATGGATGGAAATGGGTTATTTGTTAAACGGTTACAAACCTCAGGGGGTATTAGTAATTTTTTAAACAACAAGAAGGCATTTGTAATTATGCCAAATCTCAGAAGAGGTAGCTGTAATTTACCCTATTACATATCTAAAAAACTCTGGAGAAATTCCTATTTAATTTACTTAATTTAAAGTATATATAATTTAAAAGTAAATATTTTTATTTATTATATCAATTATTAATTTAAGACAACATGTTATAACATTGCACATTTTATTCTTTAAAAATTTTCAAATTCGATTTTTTTATTGAAAGAGATATCATTAGTTAATAATTTGTGATTTAATTAACTTAGTTTTTAATTATATTTTTTTTCATTTTTTAATGAGATCGATTACTAAGTTATTGAATTTCAAGTGAAAAACTAAATTAACTACTCCATCAAGTTTCTTAAGAAAATTAATTCCATTCAATTACATATACTCAAAAATTAAATGTACTCCCATATTGTTTAAGCTTATTGCTAACTGAAATTGAAATAAAATATTAGTATTTGTTTTGCGTGTGTACACAATCATCGTTATCAATATAACATATATTGTACAAAGTGTCATTTTTTAATTTAATTTGAGTAAAATATGTATTGATAGTTAATGTATTAAAACAAGTTACAAGACAGTGTGTGAACTTGTAATGCAATGACAAAATTTAATATGAAGGAACAAATTATGAGCGTCAATAAAATAAAAATATTATTAAAAATTATGCGAGCAAGTATCGCCTGCCACGGTTTCTAGTCAACATAATATTAGCACCATATTTAGCATTTGTTACAATTTGGGATGTTTATTACATTTTCAGCTTACAAATACTTTATTGTTCACACACACTTAACATCAAGTTGAATGATATTTTTATATGATCGTAGTTGTGACATTCAATCAATAAAATAATAAATAATGAATTCTGTACTTATCGGGATAGCAAGATATTACTTGCAAGATAAACATTAGAGATAAGCAATCGAAAAACAGGAATAACATATTCCGGAGTCCCAATTGCATCAGCAATTGATATCAGCACTATAATATTAGAATTATCCTCTGAATAAAAACAAATGCTACTATTAAATTTATAAACTAATTCAATTTATTCAAAGCTCGAGATCTGGACGTGACGTGTGAGATTTTGGAGAGTGTAATGTAATTTAAAATTTGTGGATACTCATCTTCATCTCTCATGCTCTTTATACTTCCTCATAATTGGAAACTCTTGTCATTTCCCTTATCAAATATAAGACTTTTGGTTATAATCTTGAAGCGTATAAATATGTCACGTCATTTTGTATTGTGACACAGAAAATTGATATAAGAATACTATATTCTTTTCTCTCAATTCTAGTTCTTATATTGTTACACTTTTATATAATTTCAGAACATGTTATGAGCACGAGAGCTTTATATTTTCAAGACTAACTCCATCTAATCATAAAGAAGATCGTTGTAGTAAGATTAAATTTTCCAAGGTAATATCTTTGAAATAACATATCTATAAATGCTTTTTTTTTAAAAAAAAAAATACCACATAGGGGGTGGGAGGAGCTTTTTGGGCTCCTCGTCCCTTCTATATTAGAAATTCAAATGTTGGGATATACAACGGGGAGTACTAACTCCCTAAGATCATCTAGTAAGCAGTAAATAAGGACTACTACTTCCTTACAGTAAGAATGTGCATGAATATAAATAAGGAGTAATACTCCCTAACAAGAAATGATATTAGGACAAAAGCCTGTGACAAAAGGAATATACAGCTTCATTATGACAAAAAGAATGAGCTTTGTCACAGGGGCAAAGGCCCACCCCAACCTATAAAAACTGTTCAAGCACCAAAGGAAATCCAGGGAAATAAACAAGCAATGCCATAGTAAACACAAGGGGGTGAGGAAAGTGGCAAAGACAACAAAGACAACTAGGCAATGTGCAGGATGGGGACTTCACATTGGCTGCAAAAAATCAGCCCTTTCACCTGCAAAAGCTTGTTAAACACAGTTCTAATAATGGGGAGAATGCCAAACAACATAAGTGAAAAGTAGGCACAACAAGGCAGCATCACAGCCGGCCAATCAGTGCTACAAAAGAACCAAAGTATTGTCAGTTTCACAGTTATGAGAGAGGTGAAATTGATAATACTTTGGTAGGGGGACAGCAAGAGAGAACAACAGTACAAGCCAACAAACAGAGAACCACAGCTACAATCAACAGCACCCCAGCCAAGCAAGAAAAAGAAACACAACAAGCAATACTTACAAATAGCCCAACAAGGAAACCAACCAGCAGGAAAGAAAGCCCTCAACCATAGTGAAGGAGGGAGGATCATCTCTCAACAAATCTAATGTTTGGAAGACCAGAGACATCAAGGGGGACAATGCTTGTGATCTTACCTCTAAGGCGTGTGTTAGGCAGGATGACAAGGTCTACTTCAAAGCAAGCTTGGTTGGCCAGGAAATCCGCAATTTTGTTCCCTTCTCTATAAGTGTGAGTGATTTTGGTTTCCATATTGTCCCTTATCAGCTGAAGCGTGCTCTGGAACATGCAGGCACCTTTCGAGGGGTTGGAAAGCAGTTGAATAATGTATGCAACATCAACTTCAACCCTAATCTTGTGAAATCCCCTATCAAAACAGAGTTGGAGGCCTCGGAATCGAGCTTTCAGCTCAGCTTGGATATTGGTGGTATATCCAAGGGGTTCTTGGAATGCAAAGATAACATTCCCCTGGTGATCTCTAAGGATTCCTCCTGCACTTGAAATGCCGGGGGTGCCCTTAGAGGCTCCATTTGTGTTCAGTTTCCACCAGCCTGCCTCTGGATTTCTCCAAGTGACCAATAAGGAAGAGGTTATTTCTTTACCCTCGGAATCAGAATTTTAAGTCTGAAGAGTGCAAAGTGGTCTCCCTTAATGTGTTGTTGATTCAGTAAGTGGCCTCTGTGGAGAGTCTGGATGTACCTGATGACTCTGGCAATGATAATAGAGTCTTTAAAAGTGGAACTCTCATGCTTCACTTCATTTCTCATCTCCAAATGTTCCAGCAGATAAGGAGGGGGATGATATCTGTAATGTGAACTTGATTCAACTGAGACCTTTTTCAAGCTTGGAGGAACACCATGATGTTATTGGTATGGGCAAGTTCAATGTTAAATATCTCAGCAAAAAAGACCCAAACCATTTGAGATTCCTGGCATTCTAAAAGAGGTGTTCTAGAGACTCTTCGGCATTGCAGTTGCAGCACTTGGAAGCAAAAAAAATGCCTTTCTACTGGAGCTTGTGATCAACATGCAGCCACTTGTTGAGTAATCTCCAAATGAAGATTGAGATGTAGGGGGTAAGGATGGGAGACCAAAGAGTTTTATAGAATGACTGAGGTGGTTGTTGTTGCCTATAATGGTTCCATGTAGATGTTGTGGTAGGAAGACGAAAATGCCTCGATGATGCCTCGATTTTCATCTTCCTACCAAAGGTTTTCTTGTTCCAATCTTTTCAACTTCTAATGCCTCGATTTTAGCTTGCCCCACTCTACTGAAGATGTTACCAAAGGTGTTCTTGTTCCAATCTTTCAATAGTTCCTTGGTTCTATACAATTTCTGCTGAAGTCAATACATGCCATACCCTTGGGTAGGCAGCAACCAGGATTTTCTAACTGTATCCAGGATGGGAGGGTGGGAGATCCACATGCTTTGAAACATGAAGGAAGAGGGAGCTTTCCATTCATTGTTGTGTGCAGAGATCAAAAGGGGGTGGTGGTCTAAAGTTCTTTTAGGGATGTGTGTGACTCTGGTGCAGCCAAACAGCTCAGTCCATTCTTTGGAGCATAAAACTCTGTCAAGCCTCCTCCAGACTCTGTTATTAGTCTAAGTGAAGGGGTCACCTTCATAGCCTACATCAATGATACTAGTTTCCATGATCATGTCTCTAAAGTCCTCCATAGGCCCTTGGGTGTTTGTCCTGCCACCCAGGTTTTCATTACTATGCAAGGTGGTGTTGAACCCCCCCCCCCAAGCCAAGGCACATCATTATCAGCTAGTTCACAAAGCTCCTCCTGGAGGATTCTCCTTGGAGTCCTATTACATTTGGCATAAATAAAGGAACAATATAAGTCAGCAGGGACAAGGCTAGATGATACTTTGACATGTAAGAACCGAGGTCCTTAATCACCTGCACAGTAATAGGATATGAGGTAGAAGCACCAAATTTTATTATTCAAGTTGGAACATACATAATCAAAACCAAATGTACGAGTGAAGAGACCCACATTGAGTTGAACAAAAGGTTCCAGTATCACAAGAATATGAGGTTTGTGTTCAATAAGCATGTCAGTAAGAATTTTTTGCTTACCAGCTTTACCTATCCCTCTAACATTCCAAATCAGAGCTTTAAACATTAGGAGGATGTGTGGGAGGAAGATCTTGTACTCCTTTTCAGGAGGGTTTCAGGAGAGGTATTACCTTTGCCCTTTTTACCTTTGGTTGTCAAAGTGGTTGAGCTTTTGGAAAAGGTGCCATCATCATTTGAGACATTCCTCTTATATCTGTTATTAGAGACATCATCTGAGAGGATAGCCTCCTGTATGATCTATTCCAGATCTTAAGTGGAAGGGATATCTTCCCCCTGAGCTTCCATGAAGGGGTCAGCAGGTGTCAGTTCTTGTGTATGTAATGCATCACATGGAGGTGTTGGGGTGATTTTCTTGAACCAGGCAGTTTATCTTCCTCTCCAAGGTTTTCTAGAGACTTGAATCTGTTGAAGAGTGGGGTACCCTGGTCGTATCCTTCATTCTTAGCATTAGGATCTGAGGTAGTGGGGATGGCTTGCACTGTGCCTTTCAAGGTATCAGCTTCAGGGGAGGTAGTCTGGCCCCTGTGTGTTGGCCATTTCCTGGGAAGCAATTCTAGTTGATATTGTCTTTGAGTTTCAAGCAAATGATTTATTGCCTCAATATCCTCAATTATGGAGAGTTCCTGTTAATTGCTCATCCTCATATCCTTGTCCCAGTCTTTGTCAAGTAACTCAGTCAGCAGGGATCCTCATAATTGAAAGTGTCTGTAGGGTTGTTTTGTTCTGAAACAACTAACTCCAAGGCTGTTTTTGCTTGGATATCCCCATCAACAGTTTCTGTGAGAACATAAACCTCCTGAACAGGGTTGATCTCCTGTAGACTGCCACCCTCTGCTCCTGTATTACTTTCAGTAACCTTGCCAGCAAGACTAACATTGTGTTGTACCTGTGAATCCTCATAAAGTTGTACTACGGAAGTATGTAGTTCCTCAGAGTTTCTAACAATCATAGTTCATTCTGTTCCACATTACTAAACATCACTTTCTTACCTTTATCTTTGGCATTGGCAAGCTTTTTAGGATCATTACTCAGTGCGGTAGTGTGAGTGGTAGTAAGGACAGGATTTTTAGGTCGCATCATGCACCTATTTTGGTCATGTCCTAAGTGTTTGCATAGAGCACCGTAGAGGGGGCAATTTTCACATATCACAGGCTGTCTAATTGTGATGTCTTCAAATGCAAGGAAAACATATTGAGTTCTGGGTGCAGTGAGATCAAGCTCCATACAAACACGAGCTACGCTAGGCTTTGTTAAAACAACAGTGGGTTCATTCATACACAATGGCTTACCTATTAGTTTGGAAATACTAAAGAGGGCTCTCTTTTCAAACAAATGACAGGGCAGCTCAGAAAATTTTATCCAGACAGGTGCAATAGGAGATTCAATCTGTGGGTTGAATGTAGGAGTCCATTTAAAACACGCATATGGACTGTGTCAAATGTCTATTCTCCCCTAAACCATAAGTGTGAGTAATCTTCTTCATGTGATAAATGAATAAGAACATGTTTCACATTAATAGCACCAATAGAAACAGTTCATCTTAAGCCCAATTTAACAATGATTTTTTAAGAAAAGAAAGATTAGGCAGCCATTCGCAAATTTCCCAACCAAGTCATATTTCAAACGCTCAACACGTGTAGCAATTTTAGTGGAGGAAAAGGAAATACTTGGATCTCCTTTGAACGAAGAAACAATTCCCATAGATGCACACTCATCATCACTGAAGGTTTTTTTGGTTGCCCTACAAGGATCAAACTGAAAGTTAGAAGTAAAACTAGTTTGAAGCACATTAAAATAGGACCTCTTCGCTGGTGGGGCATCTGGCGTTGGTGGAGGAGTTGGGTCAATTGTAGAAGGGTTAGTGGAGGTGGAGGCCATGGTTAGGTCATGGGAGTGGGTTCGAGTGGAGGAAAAGAACAACACAACTAAGAAATGGAGGATGAAGGGCAGGGGGCACGAGCGAAGAGAAATTGGGGGTGTGTGGAGAGAACACGCACTGAAGGTAAAGGGGTGAGAGCGGGCGTGAGGGAGCATGGGGGCAAGTGGTGGCGGAGATGATCCGGGAGGGTGGAGGCGAGGGGAGGGGGGAAGGTCACCCGGCATTGGATGCCGGCGACAGAGGGCGAAGGTGGTGGTCGGAGCAACTGTGTGCAAACGCACGCTGAGTGCGTGAAATCGCTAGAAATGAGAGAATTTTCAACGATCAAATTTTTCCTATCTATAAAATACTTAATTACTTACATGTTTTAGTTTCATCGGTTGTTGTTTATTATAATATCTTTTACAAATATAGGATATCTTGGTTTTGAAGACAACATTATCATGTGAGTGTGATAAATTATATGCATGTCATGATTATCTACTTATTGATTAATCTTTACTCTATTAATTTTATATTGTCTATCTTGTCTTGTTACTTTTATGATAGTACTATTATGTCGAACCTTGCAAAACTTGACTTTGTGGCTCTTAAAATTACGGGGAAGAATTATTTAGCTTGGGTATTAGATGTTGCTTTACCCGCTAACGACTAGAGTCGTTTATAAATAGATACGACTCATCTAGATGTTGCTCTACCCACTAGCGGGTAAAGTCGTTTTATAAATAAATGACACCATCTGAATGTCTATTCAAAATTTCAAAGGTATATCATTACATTTACCTTCTAGCGAGTAGAGTTGCTGATCCAAATAGGAAAGTTGATCATTTGATTGGTGATGGAAGTGTTCACAAATAATTTTCTTATTTCTTGCTTAGTATGTTTTCTATGATAATGAAAAACTTATTTATATAATTGTTTCCCATTAGTAGCATATTCTGATGTTAGGGTTTATATTTTTGTCATGTTTTATTCAAGAATGAGTATCCAGTTGGCTCAACGCTAACATCAATAGTGAAGATATATCTCTCGCTGATTACCCACACATTACTTAAAGATAAAAAGTACTTCTCTTATTTAGTAATGAAAGAAGCCAATGTTAGTACGATATCCGATAGTGCAAAGTTAATTGAGGGCTCCGAGGAGCTAATGTATTATTACCTGGTGGAACACAATTTTATATTGATGATGCACTTTTATTCCACTAAGTCTCAAAGAAACCTTGTAAGCTTTCAGGATATCCGCCGAAATGGATATCATATTGAGACAACAAATGAAGAGAATATTGAGTATCTCTATATCACAAGTGTGATCTCGGGGAAAAATGCATATGGAAAAAATTACTGGCATTTGCTTCGGGTTTGTACTACACATATATTAGTACAATTAAAACTCATGCTATCATAAACCAAAAGTTTATGAATTATAATAAGTTTATTGTTTGGCATGTCCGGTTAGGCCATTCCAGATCAATTATGACACAAAAGATAATTGAGAATTCACGTAAACATACATTGAAAAGCCAACAGATTCTTCAATTACATATTTTTCATGTGCTATTTGTTCTCAAGGAAAGTTAATTATTCAACCATCACCAGCAAAAATAGAGAATGAATCTCTCACATTTTTATTACATATACTGTTAGAATAGGTGACCAAAAAGTCAATTTGATTAGTTGTTTTGAGAACCATTCGTCAATCATTATCGAAGTAATATTATATTGATAAATATATAGTAAGTGTTCATCATTGGCTAAATGTGTTTCTTGTGCTTACTATATACACATTGAACGACATTTCCATATCACAACAAATGCCCACATACCGAAAGATTAAAGCCATGGAGTTAGGCTGTGGATAGGTTACCAGCTGTGGGACCAACTTCTAAGGGGCAGTTTGAAATGTTCCAAGTCGAGGACCTTGAGACTGAGCATCAAGAGTCCTATAGAGACTTGCACTGAGTATTGCATTCATTGGGTGAGTGTTCAGTTTCATCTATGACAGACGTGGGTCGTCTATGCAATTTTAGTGGGTTGGTTGGCTAAGGTAGCCGAGTGACTAAAGTGACTCGCTGGAACCGTTATATGGAAGCCTCAGAGGCTTGGTCAGTATGACTAGTATTCCTGGTTCCAATAGTACGAGGTTAGTCCTCAAACTAGAGAAATCACAACAGTCGCTTACATACGAAGATTGTATCTTGGATTTTGCTAGCGGTGACTGTATTGTGAGGTATGGTCATCATAAGCCTTGTCCAGTGCAGTCGGAATATGTAGTGAGGACGGTGGTAGCCCAGATAGAATCCGTCCCCTATCAGTATTGTGACAGCAGTATCTTCTATACTCTCTGAGACTCATTTAAGCTATGAGAATCTATGGCCATATTAACTGTTCGAATGGAACAGGCTCTGTGTCGATCGATAGAGTAAAAGAGGTCTCGAGTATTAAGTATAGATGCTTAGTCCAGGATGGGTACCAATGCCCAATTCCATGCTCTAGACTATGACCGGAAGAAGGCAGATGAAAGGACCATACTCGTATGTATTCAGGAGCCTAAATGTTCACGGCATTTATTCACCTAGTCTCTAGTGTCATGGACTATTGCTAGACGACCACCCATGGTAACGGGCATTTATGGTTATGGGTTAATCGGAAATAACTATTTGAATTAGATTTAATTAATTTGTGTTGGACAGAAGCCTAAGTCTAGTTGAGACTAAACCTAAAGAGTCACACACAATTTACCGGACGTGAATGGAATTAATTTTGAATTATTCCTGAAGAAGAGAAATGGTTTAATTGGACTAAATTATTTTGGAGAGCATAAGTGATTGGATCATTTATGAAAATAATCTATAGGTTGGTTTCTCAAAGTTTAATTAATTGAATTAATTAAATTTTCAATTTAGCCTTTATAAATTAATTGGATGAATTTATTGCGCTTGATTTAATTTATAAATTGAATTTATAAATTAAAGAGAGTGAGCTTGGGTCTTTTAATTGGATTAAAGTACATGGAGGTTTTAGAGATTGGCTTGATATTAAATTAGATCTAATTAAAACAAGTCCATTGAACCTTGGATTTTATTTAATTAAGTTTAAATTGAGCGCGATCCACTAGAACCTCTTGATCCAGATTTACATATCTTGTTCATTCTGTTTTTGCTTTCGTTTTTACGCTTCCATCGCATACTTCCCCAGCCGATCAACACTTTTCATATACAAGGTGATATTTGTGGACCAATCCACCCACCATGTGGACCATTTCGATATTTTATGATTTTAGTTGATGCATCAACTAGATGGTAATGTGTCTTTGTTACCATCTCACAACTTGACGTTTGTGAGATTGCTTGCTCAATTCATCATATTACGAGCATATTTTCCTGATTATCCAATTAAGAAAATACGCCTTGATAATGCTGGAGAATTCACTTCTCAGACTTTCAATGACTATTGTATGTCTATTGAAATTGATGTTGAACATCATATAGCACATGTTCATACATAGAATGGTCTTGTAGAATTATTCATTAAGAGTTTGCAATTAATTGCAAGACCATTGCTTATGAGATCAAAACTTCCCATTTCTTGTTGGGGACATGCTATTTTGCATGCAGCATCACTAATTTGCATTTGGCCAACAAGTTATCCAAATCTCTCCCCTACAATTGACGTTTGGTCAGGAACCTAATATTTCTCATCTAAGAGTTTTTGGGTGTTCGGTATATGTTCCAATTACACACCACATCACACTAAGATGGGTCCTCAATGGAGGTTAGGAATTTATACCAAAGGTGTTAAACCAATTCTATATGGACAAATCACATCCATTGAGCACCCCCAATGGTTGTAAGATTATTAGATGTGAAGAAGGACCCTTTTAGACTTCGAGAAGGTGATGAAGACTACTTGGTCCTGAAGTACCACACCTTAGTGCAATTGGAGCACTAATGTATCTTGTTAACCATACAAGACATGATATAACATTTGTTGTTAATTTATTAGCAAGATATAGTTCTTCACCCACACGAAGGAATTGGAATGGAATTAAGCATATACTTTGCTATCTTAGAGGTACGATGGATATGGGGTTATTCTATTCAAAAGTACCCAATTCCGATCTAATTGGTTATGCAGATGCTGACTATTTGTTTGATCCTCATAATGGTCGATCGCAAACTGGCTATTTGTTTATCTGTGGTGGTACAACAATTTATGGCGATCAATGAAACAAACAATAACAACCACCTTATCCAATTATGCAGAAATTATAGCAATACATGAGGCAAGTCGTGAATGTGCTTGGTTGAGATCCATGATTTGATATATCTGAGGGACTTGTGGATTATCATTTGAAAAGATTATCCGATGATCTAATATGAAGATAATGTGGCATGTAATGCTCAACTGAAAGAAGGGTACATAAAAGGGGATTGACTGAAACATATTTCACCAATATTCTTCTTCACTCATGATCTTCAAAAGAATGGTGATATTGATGTTCAACAAGTCCGTTTAAGTTATAATCTAGCACATTTGTCCACCAAGCCACTTCCTACTGCAATATTCTAGAAGCTAGTGCATAATATTGGTGTTCGTCGCCTCAAAGATCTCGATTGATATTTTAATAAGGGGGGGGGGGGGGGGTAAATATGCACTGCACTCTTTTTTCCTTGACCATGATTTTTCCCACTGGGCTTTACTGGTTATATTTTTAATGAGGCACTATATAATCGCACAGTAAGGAATAATGTACTATTTTCCCTTCACTAGGTTTTTATCCCTCAGGATTTTTCCTAGGAAAGTTTTAATGAGGCATATTCTTGATTAATGAACATCCAAGGAGTATGAAATTCAAAGTTTGTGGATGTTCATCTTTATCTCCCATGCTCTTTACATTCCCTCATAATTGAAACTCTTGTGATTCATCTTCCCTCATCAAATATGAGACTTTTGGTTGTAATCTTGAAGCCTACAAATAGGCCACTTCATTTTGTATTTTGACAAGGAGAAATGGTATAAGAATATTATATTCTTTCCTCTCAATTCTAGTCCTCATGTTTTTGCACTTTTATATAATTTCATAATAGAGAGAGAATTACACTAATTTTGATCTCCAAGCGATACCACTTATTTCATTTTGATCCTTGAATAATCATCAATTACACTTGTAGTCCCTAAACATGCAAGCACATGCACTCATTTTACTGTTATTATCATCTCCTCCAATTAACAGTCAAATCGAATAAAAAAAAATCACATGCCACATACATGAGGCTAGGAATGAGGTCTGGAAAAAAAATCATTTCCGTATGATCGAGCAATCAATTAACGAAAATGACCAAAGTCATAAAAAATATCAATTTAGGAATCAAGTGTATTAGTGGTGATTATTTATGGATTGAAATTGAATAAAATGATGATATTTAGGGACCAAAAGTATACATTTGACAAATTTTGGATGTAGTAATAATGGGCGTTGTCGAGCTAGACCTGTTAATGGGTAGGGCAAGACCCTACCCAGACCCATCATCAAGAACAAAAACCCAGACCCAGGCCCACAAAAATATATTAGACCTAGGTCCAAACCCAAGCCCAATAAAAAATATAAGTTGGGTCTCGGCCGGGTCTATACCCAATAATAACCAACACTACCTAGACCCATTTCACCAGCTCAGCTCACAAAAATTGGGTTTTCACACCATTAATAAAAAAACTTTAAGAATATTATTATTTCAAAATGTAGCCTAAATACATCTTCTTTTTTTTTTTTCCTTTTTTTAGAGATAAGCAAATCCATTCCTCGGCGGTGGCTTTACGAATTCTCAGAGAGAAACATGTCTCTCGCGGCGGCGACGATAGACTCTTCTTAAAAAAAAAAATGCCCTTTACAGTATCTACATCCACGCAAACTCCTCTTCCAAGATCACCCTTCTCGAAAGCCTATTCTCATGGCCCTGTTGCATCGTCGCCACCCAGATCTGTCGCTTCATCACCGTTATTGCGCCGTCGCCACCCGGATCTACCGCTTCATTGCCGTTGTTGTGCGGTTGTCTCCCAGATCCACCGCATTGCACCGTCGCCGCCTACAGCCGCGGTTGCACCATCACTCACCTGCCGCTCATGCCATTGTTGTGGGTATCACTATACCCAACTCATCTTTTAGAAGAGGAGTTGTTTTCTCTCCTGCATTATTTTCTCTTTATCGTGTGTGTTTGTGTGAACTGTGAAGGAGAAAGGGGATGAGAACAAGAGAATCCTTTGGACGAGAAGGCTGGAATAATATTTTTTTTTTGTTTACTTTCTAATTAATTTTTTTTAAAATTAATGGGTCGAGTCCGGACCCAGTCCAAAAGTTCAGGCCTCGTAGAAGTAGTTCAAGTCTTGGATCCATTGGGTCTGGGCCTATACCTTAATTATTAGAATGGGCCTTTTTAGGGTTTGGGCCTGGGTAGGGCCTGACCCTACCCACTGACAAGCCTTTGTTGAGCTACATTGAACTTGCTTTAGTCTAATCAGCCTGAATATAAGAAAGGTTATTTTTTGAATTGTAATACCAACTCTTAATGTAGGTAGTCATCGTTAAGGTGATTTAGTGGTAATCATCGTTAAGGTAATTTACTGGTTATTCACAAATACTCTACGTACTTTGCAGAATTACAAGCACATTCCCTGAGGTTAATGTAATTTATCTCAATAGGGTAATAAAATTTTGCGTTAAATTATCATTTTGCCCCCTTACTGTTTTTGATGTAACATTTACTCTCCTAAAATAACATATGTAACACTTCCCCCTAAAATTAAATATTTGGACAATATTGCCCTTATATTACATATGCATATTTCTGATTCAAAAGATTTCTTTTTTTTTTTTTTTAATAATTTTGCATTTAAAGTTTAATTAAAATTTTCTTAATTGGAAAAATATATTTGAAGTATAATGAAGTAAAATAAAACTAATAAGTTAAAGGTTCAGATTTTATTATATTTTACAAACTCAAATTTAAGTAATGAATGATTACAATAAATACACAAAACACTTCATGTAAAAGATTTTATTAATTTGATAATAAAATTAAGTTATTACCTTTTTAAGTTTTTGATAAAAATGAGTAAACATATCCATTTTTGAAATATATTTATTTAAAAAATATGATAAAATTTAAATTATTCATTTTCCCCCCAAAAATGTTCAACTTTTATTAAGCATATATGATGCGAACTAAAAGTGCTCGTTCTTGGGCTTGAACGGGGTGGCATTGAACTTTTTGCAAGCTATGAAATAAGAATCTACAAAAAAAGCGTTAGCACTCCAACGCTCAAGTCAGTAAGCAGTTATGTGAAAGCCTACGGGAGGCGTGTGGATCGGCCGGAAGTAGCGCGAATACGGAAGTGCGGTATAATTACAATTTGCAAGAATTTAAACATGCATAAACGATATAGAATAAACACGTTCAAGAGGTGTTCCCTTGAATCTCCCGGGTGTTCGGTGTATCTCATGAATAATAAAATGTACATAGATTTCATGGAGGCCTTAGGGTTTAAAGAAAAGGGAGAAAATATTAAACCGAAAACCTACCGATTGTCGTTTTTGTCTTCAAGCCGCTACTCGCGTTGTTCCCCGTTTTGCTCCAAGATCTCGACTTTGAGACCCTCTAATTCGTACACGCAATCTGCCCACGTATCTTGCTCCTCGTGCTAGCAAAAGAACAAGTGTATATGATATTTGGAGAGGACGGATCGATCAAACGTTATTGATTAACGAGATCAATCCTCCTAAGGTTCAATTGTGAAACACAAAAGAACTTGGAAGAGTTTCTTGGAAGAGAGGGAGAGAGATTCGGCCGAGAGAGAGGGGTGGAGGCCGAGATATGTGTGTGTATGTGTGCGCTTCAAGTTTTTCATCATCTCTTTTAAAGAGAACACCTAGGAGTATATATAGAGGAGGAATCCTATTCCGCTTCTAATTCCTACTCTTTGAAGACTCCTCTTTGAATAGGATTTGACCTAGTCAAATTCTAGTCAACTACTAGCTTCTTGGTCAAACCAATCTTAGCCATTGATTTCTCTCTTTAATCTCAACCATTAATTAATTTAATGGAATATTTAAATCTCATTTAAATAATCCTAAAGGCAATAAATAAATATGTCAAATATAAATATTTATTCCAAGCCTATTAAATTAATTTCTAATAAATCTAATTTATTAGATAAATTCCCTTCATCTAATAAAAGGAATTAATTTCTTCCCAAGAAAAGAAGGACCCGATTAAATCCAATTTAATCATTCCATTTCTCAAAATATTTAATTCCAAATTAAATACGTCATGTGTGCGGATTGTGTGTGACTCTTTAGGTTCACCTTCAGCTAGACTTGGTTGGAATCCTAGAATCCGCCCGTCACCATGGGTGGCCGTCTAGCAACGGTTCATGGCACTAGAGACTAGGTGAATATGCGTGGGGATGAACATTTAGGCTCTACAGTACATCTATCCTTCTGTCTACGATCTCACCACTTAGTGTCTAGGGCATGGATTATACCCATTTTGGACCTAAGTGTCGGTCTGTCCTTTACCAAACGCCACAGGAAGTCCTTCCCTTCTGTTCAGTTACTGTGGCTACAGATTTTAGGGACAAGAAACACAGAGTATTGTGAGACACAACTGTCAACACCTTTTGACAGGAGACAGATCCTTTCTTGAAAACTATTGTCACGTTGTACACCGTGGCTGCACTAGATATGGCTTATGACTACTCAACTGCATTTTGGCAATCTCTCACCATACCTAAGATGCAGTCTCGATGTACAGGTAAACTCAGCAATTCCTCAAGTCAAAGGACTTGACCTGTACCGTTGGAACCGGGAACTCACGTCATACCTAGCCGACCCTACTCAAGGTCCTCCGTAAGACGATTCCCACGAGTTACCTCAGTCAGCTGCTCCCCAGCAGGCCGATCCAGTAACACTGCTTAGACGACCCTCGTCACCCGTCGATGAAACACGACAGCAGATGCTTAGTGCAAGTCTCGAGGGGAATCTTGGTACCCATTTTCGAGATTCCATGACTTGGAGATTTTCATACTGATTCGGCGGAACTGATTTCATAGACCTACCTCCAAGCGTAGTCCCAGTCCCCGAAATACGATTTCAGTCTGTGGGCTTTGTTTGTTTAGCGAACAGTTATAAAGCAGATAAAGTGAACACAAACAAAGTATGCGCCAAATGAATTTCACTTTCTTATTCATCAAGGTTTTATCAAAAACTTTGAAAATGTTCAGATATAGGTTACAATTCGCCTACCAAGATTGGCTACATGGTCACCTATTCTAACATTAGAAAGGATAAACGAAGTGAAATGAAAGAGAAGTGAATTCTTGTGACTAAAGAGCATGAAATAAGCAAAGTGTGATTGTGAGAGCATGAAAATCGTGTATGAGAGTGCTAGAAAATGTTACTTGAGCCAGCCATACGAGTTGGTATTTACAGGAGAAGAGTCATATTTGAAAAAAGACTCCTAGTTGTTTTAGGACTCTGAGGGACTACGTGCTATCCTTCCTAGACTCCAGCAGCTCCTGGACTCCTTGAAACTAGGGAGTCCGTTGAAGGGGTCTTCTATGGATAAGGATAGGGGGTAGACTGGGTCAACCCTTATCCTCTGCTGGCGATCCTAGGCCTCCGCCTTGGGCCCCCTGGCCGGGTGTCTCGTCCTAGGCCTAGGCCTCCGTCTTGGGCCCTCTTGGACGTGGGCTTGAGTCTCGAGTGGGCCTCCCTCCGCATGTAGGCGGGCCTTCGTATGGGGTCTTTATTTTTGGACTTCTATTAATGTCTTTTAGGCTTGTGGGCTTCGATTTTAGGTCGATCTTTTTAGCTTATATGAATCAGTCCCCCCTACTCTGAGAGGGAGGGTGTTATACCGTTCCCACTCAGAGTAGAGGCCTTC